>BROG01000128.1:52500-652500 GCA_030159075.1 Atrina japonica | reverse complement strand
TTTTATCAAGATCCTAAGTGGTACAATTGTTTCGAGTTCAAGCCATCAACATAGGCTATGGGCGGTTTGACACTTTCAGATCATCAGCAAACCAAACACCAATGTTATTGATACATACATGTACAGCTAAACATGGCAAGCCATAATTATTTGTATTAAGAGTTCAATGACTCTCGGGTAAGTACATCTACATTCTCTGTATATATTGGCTGTATCTATCATCATCTTTAAGTAGTCAGAACTGTAAGACATTCACATAGATCTACTGTTAATATTTCAGATGTTTTATCTTAAGTGTTCATGATACAGAATTTAGTTGTTCAGCAACTGTATTTATGAAATCGAGCAGCAGGGGTCAACAATAATGAAAATGTCCACTTGTCCTGCAGGACAAATAGTATTTAAATCTACTTGTCCCAATCCAAAAATAACTTGGCTGAAAATCAAGTGTAACATTTACAGTTATCATTTTGTGTTTAAACAAGAATAATTCTTATTGAATTCATAATTGTCTTCAACAATTTCACTTGTCCTTTCGGACATCTAATTGTCCGAATGCAAAATGGACTTGTCCCGGACAACTGGACAAACCTTATTACATAACTCTGAAGCATATCAATATGGATGCACAGAATTGCTGAAATGACCAAATAAATGAACGAGTGTGCGTGCATGTACACAAACACACACACACATGAACACACACGAACACCCACACACACAATTTAGATATACTTGAAAATTTTTGCTTTTGTTTATTTCACCTTTAATGACAGAAAACTTATTCATCTCATCTCGAATTCACCCTAAATCACTGGTCTCATGGATGGCATGTTTGTTTGTGCTTCAATTATTTATGTTGAAAATTTTGCTTTCATTATAAATCTACTATCTCCTCTAAGGTTGAAAATGGCAAAATCTAAATGACAGTGAAAACTGTCAGATATGCGATGTTTTTGAGAAACACAATACTCAAAGTGTTCAAAGTCTCCTAACAGATATTCTACCTAATGTTGGCCATAATCAAACTCTGTTAAAATCTTAACAAAGAAACCTATTTGACAGAAACCAGAAAGCTGAAAACATACAAATCAAAAACTATATGCCCCAATCTTTGATCTTGGGAGAAATAAAAAATCACACGCATAAAACACATAATAAAAACACATACACATCAAAAACACTTTCTTTTGACTATAAGGATTATGAAATACACACAAAAATATCGAAGAAAAACAACAAAAGAGTTAAAAAACAATACATTTGATAACCAGTGTAATAATGAGATTAATGCCTACATTGCAAATTATGCTCGTCAGGACTAACTTTAGTAGTATCATCTGAATTATGGTTCATTTACAACAGGTGTATAAAAACTGAAGACCTTTTTATCTCACCATTATGAACATACTGTGTCTCAAATGTGGGAATCCCAAGTAAAACAGTTTGGTCTTTATCTTGCTTACAATTTTTATAATTTAAAGTTAGTCTGTGACCTTTGACCATTGAAAAAACAATAGATGTCTTCCTCATACCATAAGGAATATGTGTACTAAGATTGAGACTCTTAGGTTTAATGCTTTGGTAAATATCTTACCTAATAGTTTTTTTTTTCAAAATTAGGTCACAACATTGACCTTGGATAACGAAAAAAACAGGCTTCTTCCTCTGAACATAAGGAGTATGTTTATCAAATATAAGAATCCCAGTTACAGTGGTTTGGTTTGTACCTTGCTTATATTTTGATTTTTCTTATGTTTGCTTTGTCACCTTGACCTTTGACTTTGGTAAACATTAAGCCTCTTCCTTTGTCCATAAGAAGTATGCTAGGTACAATGATTTGGTCTATGTCTTGCCTTCAAAGTTAGCTCATGACATTGATCTTTGACCTTGCAACCAATAGGCATCTTTCCCTGCTAGTAAGCACTGTGTACCAAATTTTAGAATCTAGGTAAAAAAATTATATCTGTACACTGACAACAATTTCAGGACAAATGGGCAGACATACAACTGGACAGAAGGCTGAATCAAAATGTAACTGATCTGTCAAAGTTGACTTTTTACTACCCCCCTGTACCTGTGTCACTTGTGTGACATTTTAGTATAATACAGTGGAACCTGTCTTGAGAGACCATAACATCTACCAATGGAATTTGGTGTCTCAAAAGCAGTTTTATCTAAAGGAATATTTGACCATGTGGTCTTTGGAATGTGGTCACATAAGACAGGTGGTCTTTTATGAGAGTGGTCTCTCAAGACAGGTTCCACTGTATAGAAACCTTACCTTTACCTTTAATCTATTGTTTTGATGTAAAATATAAGCAATAATATAAGAACATTCAGAGACAAAGCCAAGGTGAAAACATCTATGTCAAATACATGATTTTGATATTAGATAAGGTATAATGAATGAACACAAGCTTCCAGTTTCCTATGAGGTAATTGGTGGCCATATTATGTATGTATATCTTGAGGAAGCACAACAGAATATAGAATATAGAAGTTTGGAATAAAAAAAAAAGTGAGTTGTAAGAAAAAGAAATAGAAAAGGATTCTAGAAACCTTCCCAAAATGTAAAAGGTCATAGATTCTAAGAAGTCAAACTTGGCTTAGAAGTGTAGTGCTTGGACAACATCAGTATATTGGTATCCTATCCTCAGCAAGGTTAGATATACAGCTCTGGGATATCCCTATTATATTTGAATCCCATCATCACCATGAAAAGATACACAACTCTGATATACCTTCAATTTACTGGTATCTTATCATCTTCCAGGTTAGATATCCAGCTCTGTGATATCCCCAATGTATTGGTATCCTATCATCTGCAAAGTCACATATACAGCTCTGGGATACCTTAAATTTTCTAGTACCTTGTCATCTTACAGCATTGATATACAGCTCTGGGATATCCCTATCATATTGGTATCCCATCTTCAGTAAGGTTAGATATATAGCTCAAGGATATCTTCAATTTGCTGTATCATATCCTCTGCCAGGTTAAATATTCAGCTCTGGAATACCCTCAGTTTACTGGTATCCTATCATCCTCCAGGTAAGATATCCAGCTCTGGGATAACCCAAATGTATTAATATACCATCTTCAGTCTGGTTAAATATTCAACTCTGGGATATCCTCAATTTATTGGTATCTTTGCATTTTCAACGTTAGATATAAAGATTTGGAAAAGCCTCAATGTATTGGTATCCCACCCATAGTCAGGGTAGAAATTGAGCTCTCGGATATCCTTAATTTACTAACATGCTATCCTCAGCCAGGATGTTCATTTCTGGTACAGTATCAGTTTGCTGACAGCCAATCATCAGTCAGGGTATATAATGGACTCTCAGAATACCCCAGTTTACTGGTATCTTATCCTTGATGGAAAATAGATATTCATCTCTCAACTCCTCAGTTTCAGTAGATGCTTATTTCGTCATCCTGAGTAAAAACTTAGTTCTGGCATCCCCACAGCCAGGGTAGATACTTAGCTCTGTGATATCTTCACCCAAGGGTAGAAACATAGCTCTGGGATATCTTCAGTCAAGGTTGATACTTAGCTCTGGGATATCCTCAGCCAGGGTAGATATTTAGTTATGGGATATCTTCAGCCATGGTAGATATTTAGCTCTGGGATATCATCACCATGGGTAGATACTTAGCTCTGGCATCTCCTAAGCTAGGGTAGATACTTAGCTCATGGATATATTTGGCCAGGGTAGATACTTAGCTCTGGGACATCTTCAGTCAGGGTAGATAATTAGCTCTAGCTGTGAGATATACTCAGCCAAGGTAGACACTTAGCTCTGGGATATATTCACCCTGGGTAGATACTTAGATCTGGGATATTCTCAGCTACAGTAAATATAAAGTGGCACAAGAATATCAAGCAAAATGGAGGCACACAACATACTTAGGCATAATGTACCGGTAATGCCCTTTGTAAGATTTACGCAGAGAAATATCTACCTGTTAATGGTTCATTATGTTCTGATAAAAACATTGAAAGCAGATAAATATCTGTGGTTAGCGGAGTACAGAAAATATGTGACCAATATATTGAGATATAGACAGAAAGAAAACCGATTCCAGTGCTCAATCAAAACAGTGACAGTCGTCAGCTTTAGTGCTGTGAGCAGAGTCTAATGCAGAATATTTTGGAGGATTAAATGACCGAGAAGAGAATCAAGGTGAGTAAAAGTCAATAAAAAAAAAAAAATAAATGAAGATCCTTGCCTTTGTCAAACGAGTCTAAAAACACATCTGGTGGTGGAAACATGGTGGCTAACAAAATCACAAAGACAAAAATTATTAATGAAAAGTGAATTAAACCTTAATTGGGCAATAAAAAGATCTATGAAACATAAACAAAACAATAAATAACAAAATATATATTTATATCTAATATACATGTATCTTTGAGCGGTCAGTTTATCTGTGTACTGTTTACCTGGAAATTTGTGACCTGGTTATTTTTGCCCTTTTACAACAGAAAATATATTCACCTTGTTTTTACTTCACCCCAAATCACCATAGTCTCATGGATGGCATGAATTTCGATGCTTTTTATCTTAAATGTGCCCTCTCATCAAAGGGCAAAAATGCAAAAATGAAATGGGGCATAATTTTCCATGTATACCATATGTCCTGTAACTTACACAATATATACTATTTGCATGGTACCTTAAATCATGCTAGGGGATATCTCAGAATGTAATACTGTGTACATGGAAATGTTCACCCCTGGTTATCATTTCTGTTTTGCAAAGGAAAAGGTATTTGCCTCATCTTAAAATTCAGCTTGAATTATCAGTCACACAACTGACATGTATGTTCTTGTTTTTACTCATTTAGCTTCAAATTTTGACCATTATTTTCAAATTGGAAAAAAATAAAACTTGCTCAAAACTTTCTGAGTACAGTAAAATCTGCTTTAGCAACCACCTGTGTATAAAAACCACCTGGTCACAAAGACCATTTTTTGCTGTCCCCATTAGTACCATTTGTGTACATATCACCCTCTATATAAAGACCACCTCCCTATAAAGACCGTTTTCCTGTGTCCCTAAGGAGGTCATTCTATACAAGTTTCACTGTATACAGTTCCTTTAGTATGTCATTTGTTTCACTATAGGCCTTCCTGTCAGATAAGCAGCCCAAAAAGCCCTTAGTGGTTACCACAGTGTCCACCCTTTTTACAATCCATCGACCCTGGGGCAATAAAATTCATGTTTATTATATTTTAAAGGTAATGCATACAATATTTAAAAAGAATTAGCTGCATTATCAGTGTTTTTTTTTAAAGGATTCCAAGTTTTTTTTAAGGTTCATGGTTTATAGATCATCATTCTTTAAACCATGAAGTCTCTCAACTCGAGTCACCATAGGTTCGAGCCCCATTGGAACCTAAGCTAATTTTGTGAGAAAGTTTGCCCGCATACTTGCAGAAGGCCGATGGTATCTTCCTTTGTACATTGTAACTGAGTTCTCTCTTCCGGAATTAAAAACTAGCCACTACCATGTAACTGAAAAAATGCTGAGTGTGGCATAAAACAACATTCAAGCAAACAAAATCAATTTACTGAAAAATATGACCAGAGTTTACTCAGTTGACCTGAAAATGGTAAACTGAACAAATATTTTGTTATTAACCTGAATAATCCAGATATAAACCAAAATGGACATCTCATGTAGTGATATTGATTAGATTAAAGCATTAAATCAAATTAATTCAAATCAATTAAACTTAACACACAATTACCAATAAAATTGACAAAAATTATATATGGAATCAATAAAAACATAAAACTATCACATATCTGTCCCTGCCGACTAATTATCATATCAAAATCAATTTCATGTTACAGTGTAGGTAATTAATAATGTAAGTATGTTAACAAGGTAAATTGTAAATGTCAATAATGAAAAATAATAAAATTCAATATTTAATGGGGTTTTAAAATCTGGTAAAATTTTTATATTTGCACTCCTTACTACACAAACTTTAGAATAAGCAAAAGGCAAAGATGAAGGTCTTATCACTCAGAGTCCATTTTGTATCTGCAGAATTCTTACTCTGAGGTCTTGAGACTTATGTGTGTTAGTGGCTAGATACCAACTTTGAGCAGTTCTGGCCCAGTGTTTTTTTTCTGTAATATTTTCTAACTTTTTCTTTGTTTTACAAGAAATTTTAAATGATTACCAAAAAGACACAACACACATCCACATGTAATACAATGATGGAAGGCAACAGATTGCAATATTAGGTCAACTGGATCATTCATTTGACTCAGTTATCCCCAATATTTGAATCATTCGACCTAAATATCTCTAATATTTGAAATATTTGAAATCATTATTCTTGATAATTGAAATATTTCACCTAAATATCACTAATATTTAAAATAACTGACCTAATTATCCCTGATATTTGATTTATTTCACCTAATTATTTGATATTTGAAATAATTGATCTAATTATCCCTGATATTTGAATTATTTCACCTAATTATCTGATATTTGAAATAATTGACTTAATTATCTGATATTTGAATTATTTCACCTTAGTATCTGATATTTGAAATAATTGACCTAATTATCCTTGATATTTGAATTATTTCACCTAATAATCTGATATTTGAAATAATTGACCTAATTATCCCTGATATTTGAATTATTTTACCTAATTATCTGATATTTAAAATAATTGACCTAATTATCCCTGATATTTGAATCATTTGACCTAAATATCTGATATTTAAAAAAATTGACCTAATTTTCTGATATTTGAATCATTTGACCTAAATATCTGATATTTAAAATAATTTACCTAATTTTCTGATATTTGAATCATTTGACCTAAATATCTGATCTTTGAAATAATTGACCTAATCATCCCTGATATTTGAGTCATCTGACCTAAATATCTCTGATATTTGAAATAATCGACCTTATTATTCCTGATGTTTGAATCATATGACTTAAATATCCCCAATATTTGAAATAATTGGCCTAATTATCCCTGATATTTTAATATACTTCTGCATGTAATACTATGACAGATGGCAAGAGATGAAATATCAAATCAACTGGATCAATAATATTTGACCTAATTATCCATGATATCCAAGTCCTTTGACCAAGATATTCCTAATAATTGAGTCATTTGACCGAGATATTCCTAATATTTTAATCAATTGACCTAAATATCCCTAAAAATTAATCATTTGACATAGATATCCCTGATATTGAAACATTTGACCTAAAAATCCCTGATATTTGAATCATTTGACCTAATATTTAAATCATTTGACCTAAATATCACTAATATATTTGACACATATATCACTAATATTTGAATTTTTATACTAAAAATGTCTTGCCGGTAATTAACAGTGTATTGTACTTACTTGCATCTAAATATTTAAATCGTCCACTAAATCCAGTGAAATTTCTATTATTCTTGCTGTCCGAGTGGAACTCCATCACCAAACTACGTCCTCTGGAGTAAAATGTTTTCTGATTTAAATCAGTAATATTACCACAGATCACTTTACTGTGTATGCTGTTTTCATTGACCTCTGGACGCTCCAAATTCAAAAATAACTTCAGGTAATCGGTGCATCTGTAAAACAAAGGTCATGGATATACACATCTATGAGTGGCACATTCATGAGATATTCAGAATCTATATATTTGCATAAGCCAGACATGTCAGGAATTTTCCACTCTAATAGGAATGGGGCCAGGGACCTTTTGAATTGGGAATTTTAGCAACATACTTTGAAATTGGAAAGTTTAAAAATACTAAAAATTTGTTTCAAAATCATTGTCATTTAACTTCAGTTAGGACATTTCAACTGCAAATTGGAAAAAATGCATTTCTTTTGATTTAGGAATTAGGCCTAATTTCGCCCCTCTATGATAGGGAGGCAAATCCCGGCATGTGTATACTAAATCATATCATCGGTAATACCTAACACCCTAGGTCATTTCTAAATCATTTCATCCGTAGTAACACCCTAGGTCATTTCTAAATCATTTCATCAGTACAACACCCTAGGTCATTTCTAAATCATTTCATCAGTAAAACACCATAGGTCATTTCTAAATCATTTCATCAGTAATAACACCCTAGGTCATTTCTAAATCATTTCATCTGTAATAACACCCTAGGTCATTTCTAAATCATTTCATCTGTAATAACACCCTAGGTCATTTCTAAATCATTTCATCAGTAATACCTAACACCCTAGGTCATTTCAAAATAATTTCATCAGTAAAACACCCTAGGTCATTTCTAAATCATTTCATCAGTAATACCCAACACCATAGGTCATTTCTAAATCATTTCATCTGTAATAACACCCTAGGTCATTTCTAAATAATTTCATCAGTAATAATACCCTAGGTCATTTCTAAATCATTTCATCAGTAATAACACCCTAGGTCATTTCTAAATCATTTCATCAGTAATAATACCATAGGTAATTTCTAAATCATTTCATCTGTAATAACACCCTAGGTCATTTCTAAATCATTTCATCAGTACAACACCATAGGTCATTTCTAAATCATTTCATCAGTAAAACACCCTAGGTCATTTCTAAATCATTTCATCAGTAATAACACCCTAGGTCATTTCCAAATCATTTCATCTGTAAAACACCATAGGTCATTTCTAAATCATGTCATCAGTAAAACACCCTAGGTCATTTCTAAATCATTTCATCAGTAATAACACCATAGGTCATTTCTAAATCATTTCATCAGTAGTAACACCCTAGGTCATTTCTAAATAATTTCATAAGTAAAACACCATAGGTCATTTCCAAATCATTTCATAAGTAAAACACCATAGGTCATTTCTAACTCATTTCATCAGTAGTAACACCCTAGGTCATTTCTAAATAATTTCATCTGTAATAACACCCTAGGTCATTTCCAAACCATTTCATCAGTAATACCTAACACCCTAGGTCATTTCTAAATCATTTCATCTGTAATAACACCCTAGGTCATTTCTAAATCACTTCATCTGTAATAACACCCTAGGTCATTTCTAAAGCGTTTCATCAGTAATAACACCCTAGGTCATTTCTAAATCATTTCATCAGTAATACCTAACACCCTAGGTCATTACTAATTCATTTCCTCATTTATAACACCCTAGGTCAGTTCTAAATCATTTCATCAGTAATAACACCCAAGGTCATTTCCAAGTCATTTCCAGGGGTCATCTATCCTAAAACCTTCCACTTGTCCTGTAGGACAAGTAGTATTGAAATCTACTTGTCTTATTACAAGAAATTACTTGTCTGAAAATTGAGTATAACATTTGTTTCATGTGTAAGACAAGTCATTTTTATTGAACTAATTTTTGTTGTTTTCAACAATTTCACTTGTCTAGTCAGACATGTACTTGTACACCTGCAAAACTGACTTGTCCGAGATGATCAGACAGAGAAGCAACATGTACTTGTACACCTGTAAAACTGACTTGTCCGAGATGATCAGACAGAGAAGCAACATGTACTTGTACACCTGTAAAACTGACTTGTCCGAGATGATCAGACAGAGAAGCAACATGTACTTGTACACCTGCAAAACTGACTTGTCCGAGATGATCAGACAGAGAAGCAACAAGTACTTGTACACCTGCAAAACTGACTTGTCCGAGATGATCAGACAGAGAAGCAACATGTACTTGTACACCTGTAAAACTGACTTGTCCGAGATGATCAGACAGAGAAGCAATATGTACTTGTACACCTGTAAAACTGACTTGTCCGAGATGATCAGACAGAGAAGCAACATGTACTTGTACACCTGTAAAACTGACTTGTCCGAGATGATCAGACAGAGAAGCAATATGTACTTGTACACCTGCAAAACTGACTTGTCCGAGATGATCAGACAAATGTGACTGTTGAACCCTGATGTAAACAATAGGTTTAGGTGGACTTTAAAAATGCCTGCCTGAGCTCCATATAAATATATAACAAATATGATAAGAAGGCCAAGAAAATATGGAAGTTTGGGTTAAATACACAAGAAATTAGACTATCTAACATTTTCTTTTCCTTGTGGACATTGGACCTAAAAAGAAGTATTCCAAAAGGTACTCAAGCTCCTCTGTGAGCTATATTACATCACCCTGGATCCACACCTGGGCACACAGCAACACAATTGCAGGAGACCATGAGTTCTTACCATGAGTACTTCATCTCTGCCAAAATTTGTCAAAATACAGTTACTGTTTCTAGAGAGGAAGTTGAGTGTTTGCAATATTTGCATCCATTTCTCTTTTTCAACTTAGTACATGAACAAGAGGCCCTTGGGCCACATCGCTCACCTGAACAATGCTGTTATCTTACAAATATGGGAATCTCAATTTACAAATTATTGTAACACTCCTTTGGAATGGATGACACTTTAAAGTGAATGAAAATGACAAGTTGGGTATGACATCAGAAACATGTCAAAAGTTAAAATTCCAATTTATTTGAAAAACACGACATTGAATTATACATCTGTGTAAATCACTCAGATGCAACTGGTTTTTCAATTCATGCAGTAGAGAAGATTTTCAAAGAGGGGTATCCGTGAGATCTATTTTGCCTCACCCTTGATCCACCTCTGAGTCGATCTGACCAAAAAAACACAAACTTGGAAGGAGGTCTTTGGTACTTCAATCCTGTAAAGTGGGTTTGAAGAACAAGCTAATAGTGTAGAAAAACGCTCCAAGGCCCCTTTACAGTTTTAAAAAATTCATAAAAAACAAAACAACAAAAAAGTCTGAAGACATAAAAAAATGCATCAAAAATTTATTTTCTGATTTCTGCAAAATTAACAAATTTGAATCACACGTATATATATATCATTCAGATGCAATTAGTTTTTCAATTCACTAGCAGTTCTGGAGAAGATGATTTTTAAAAAGAGGTACCCCCAAAGGCCTATTTTGCCCCACCCCGGATCCATTCCTTCGCTGATTCAGCTGAAATGAAAGAACTTGGTAGAGGACCTTGAGTACTTGCTTCCTATACAGTTTCATCAAAATCCCTGAAGTGATTTTGAGGAAGGAGCCGACAGCATGAAAAACTACCTTCCCTTCATTTCTGCAGTCTTAAAAAATTCAGAAAAAATTTAGAAAATTATATTTCAGCAAAATTCTTTCAAGAGAGCATTTCTCTACCTAATTACAGGTAAAATACATAAAATGAATGAATCATAATGAATAAATGGGCAGAAACTCAAAGAAATCATACAAAAATGACAGTCTGAAAAAATGTCAAGAATTTATTTTCCAGTATATGAAATTAACAAAAGTGAATCATACATCTATGTAGATCATTCAGATGCAATTAGTTTTTCAACCCATGCAGCAGTTCTGGAGGAGAAGATTTTTAAGGAGGAGTACCCCCTGAGCCTTATTTTGCCTCACCCTGTATCCAACCCTGGGCTGATCTGGCTGAAATGAACAAACTTGGTAGAGAACCTTGAGTACATGCTTTCTATAAAGTTTGATCAAAATCCCTTTAGTCATTTTGGAGACGTCAAAAATGAGAAAAGTTAACCCTTTCATCCCTACAGACCTAAAAGACTGGTCTTAAACAATAGAAATGAATATACTACTCAGAAACTCAGAAGTAAAAGGGTTATTGGACCGACGATGGATAAAAGGTGATCAGAAAAGCTCACTTGAACCTTTGGTTCAGGTGAGCTAAAATTAACTATGAACATGGAACCTGAATATAAACATTACTTCACCAAGGAAGGGGAGAGAATCAAAGAAATCACACAAATGATAATGAAATGAAAACAACAAATCCAAAAAAACAAATAGGTTTAAATGTACTGGAATCACATTTTAAACCACAAATCAAATTTCAACATTTACAGTGTGTGAAAAATCTTGTAAAGACACGTACGTTGATGTCTATAAACAGGATATGTCAAATACTTTTTATTTTATTTACTTGTAAACTGTGTCAAAAGCAATCGTGAATTTGGTTACGCATACTGGATTCTGTATATATATATATTTTTATTTAATTCCAACAGTGTGAACAACCAGACAGATTAAATTCTAGATCTCTGGAGTAATGTCTAAATATATCCCGTCACAATGAATAGCAACTAACTTCAACATTTAGGGAAAACTTAAAAAATAACTAATTTGATTAAATGTTGGAAAACACTAGTTACTAAATTCTACTAAAGCACATTAATCTCACAGGGAAGCACTGGTGAAATGTTATGGTAGATTGTATCTTGAGACATTAGAAAACAGGGATAAAGTTATATAATTTGAATTAAATGTAGGTAAATAATGAAAGTGAAAATAGTAAACTTTAGAAGTCAATACGTTTTTATGAAATACATAAAAATGGATAGATATTTAAAGTAATAAAGAAGAAAGCGGCTGAGGACAAAAATTCTCCCACTCAAGCTGGATGTAAAACTTGAAAAATACTTTTTGAGAGCATTTGATATAAGAGCAAAAACTTAAAGTCATAAAGTACCAATGCCCAAACTATTAAGGTTCAAGGGAGGGACAGAGGATAACAAAAATGGATGAAATTATTGATGTATATATGTGACATCTCAAGAATCTTTTTTGAAATCAATGCTACAAAAGGATGGTGGTGTTGACCTGAGTCATTAGCTGGTATGCTGATTGGCTGGCTCTGCCCATGTGACTTGCATTTACCTCTCTGTCTGGCTTCCTGACACATATACACCCTTTTCACCTAGCAAACTAATTATATGCACATGTACGTTAATCTATACATACTTCCCTCATATATCCATTGCAAAGCATTCTACATACCAGATACACTAATTTTTCAAACAACTTTCTCAGAGACCTTAAAATGAACTAAAACTGATACATGCATCACATCGCTCATACTGATAAATAATCAATACACTAATATTTAATATCATACCCACAAAGAGTCCTAAACACTTAGAACTCCTGTATATATCTTGAACAGGCAGGCAATATTTATGTTAATAAATAATTGCAAAACTTTTTTCTGTAACTAGAAACATTTCACGGTAGAAAAAACATACAGAAAACCAGAATTTTATGATATTTTTTTATGAAAGAACACCTTTAAGTGATAATGGAGAGAAAAATATATGAGAACCATCTATAAGGCTTGTCAACCATCTATGAGGCTTATATAGTATATAGTAAAAATGATTGCCTATTTCCTCTCCAAACCTTTTGATCTAATTAAACTTCTTTCTTTTATTTTACATATTTACTGGGCAGAGAGTTTGAGTGTTTCACATAAAGAAAAGGAATGTTTGATCTTCCAAATTTTCATTGTCTTTATCATCAAAATATTGATTACAATTTACTTTTCAGACTGATTTTAAAATTTGGAACCACAGTGCAGAAATAAAAAGTTCAGGTATATTGTCTGCTGAAAGAAAGCAACAGGATCCTCTCCAAATATGCAACATCCTACAGCGAATGATCAGAAACCTGTCTCATTTTTCATTTCCATCGATCAATATCAATTTTCATTTCAATACAAACTTGATTAAAATCATTCAGGTGTTCTCCTGTCATATCTGTGTAACCTTTGTGCACTAGAGTAGTTTGATATGCTGTTTTAATTGAAAGGTTCTACAACTAACTCGATAGGGAACAAAAGGAATGTCTCTATGATACGTATTACCATTAATAATTTACAAGATCAAAAGCCAATCTCAGTTTTTGTCGAAGGTGATTTTTCAATTCGGGACCAATCAAGAAGTCTAGCGCTTTCAAATACAGATAGTATCAATATTGAAATTCCACTGATTTTTTGTACATAATTACTAACATTTAATTTTTATATATAATTTTCACATTATGATTTTTGAAGAATGTTTTTTGTTCAATTACATGAATTTAATGAACTATGTTTTTTTTATAAATCATCATGGACAAAAAAAATTCAAAATGCATAGGGATGGTGACAATGATTTTGGTATGAGGCTTTGGATGTGTTGCCACTTGACTTTTGTGAATGGTGTATTGCCACTTGACCCAATGGTTTTGGGTGTATTGCCAGTTGATTTTGGTGAAGGATTTTGTTTGTTTTGCCAGTTGACTTTGGTAAAGGTTTTGGGTGTATTGCTAGTTGATGGTGGCGAAGGTTTTGAGTGTGTTGTCAGTTGATTTTGGTGAAGGTTTTGGGTGTATTGCCAGTTGATTTTGGTGAAGGAATTTAAGTGTGTTGCCAATTGACTTTGGTGCAGGTTTTGGGTGTATTGCCAGTGTATTTTGGTGAAGGAATTTGAATGTGGTGCCAGTTAATTTTGGAGAAGGTTTTGGATGTATTGCCTGTTGATTTTGGTGAAGGAATTTAAGTGTGTTGCCAATTGACTTTGGTGCAGGTTTTGGGTGTATTGCCAGTGTATTTTGGTGAAGGAATTTGAATGTGGTGCCAGTTAATTTTGGTGAAGGTTTTGGGTGTATTGCCAGTTGACATTGGTGAAAGATTTTGAGCGTGTTGCCAATTGACTTTGGTGAAAGTTTTGGGTGTATTGCCAGTTGAATTTGGTGAAGGTTTTTGGTGTGTTACCAGCTGACTTTGGTGAAGGTTTTGGTTGTGTTGCCTGATGACTTTGGTAAAAGTTTTGGTTGTGTTGCCAGAAGAAATTTCATTCATGTTTGGGGTCAGTTGCCACTTAATTTTAGTAAAGGTTTTGGATGTATTTCATATTACTTGGTTAAAGTTTTGGGTGTGTTCTCACTGAATTTTGATGACAGTATTGCCAGTTAACTTTAGTGAAAGCTTTTTGGTATGTTACCAGTTCATTTTGATGAAAATATTTTGGTGTGATGTCAGATTATTTTAATGCAGGGTTTCAGATGTATCACCAGTTGATTTTGGGTGTGTTGTCAGTTGATTTTGGTGAAGGTTTTTGAGCATGTTGCCAATTAATTTTGATAAGAGCTTTTGAAAGTGTTGCCAATTAATTTTGGTGAGAGCTAAAAGGTATGTTGCCAGTTGATTTTGGTGAGAGCTTTGGAGTGTGCTGCAAGTTAAGTTAGGTGTGAGCTATTGGGTGTATTCCATTGTCAGTTGATTCTGGTGAGAGCATTTGAGTGTGTTGCCAGTTAATTTTGGTGAGAGCTTTTGAGTGTCTTGGCAGTTAATTTGGTGAGAGTTATTGGGTATGTTGCTAGCTAATTTTGGTGAGAGATATTGTGTTGCCAGTTAAGTTTAGAGAGAGCTATTCGGTGTGTTGCCAGATGATTTTGGTAAAGCTTTGGAATATGTTGCCAATTAATTTTGGTGAAAGCTTATAGGTATGTTGGCAGTTAATTCTAGTGAGAGCTATTGGGTGTTAAGCCAATTAATTTTGCTATTGGGTGTGTAGGCTTTTTTGTATGTTTTCAGTCAATTTTGGTGTTGTTATGCTTTATTACCTGAAATTTAAACTCATCCTGATCACAGAAGGGTTCAAAAGACTCCAACCCACCAGGTTATATGGATTTTACTATACAATTTACACGACTATGATGAAATCCAAAACAATAATGCTTACCCATTCTGTGGATCTCTTGGCTTCAGATTAAATTCTATAAATGTAAGTTCCACAATCTCATTAACATCTCCAATGAAAGTGAAAAGAATGCAATTAATTCCCCTTGCATAGTAGCTAGGATAATCTGGTGAATGAAAATGTCCCTGAGATAATCCGTAACTTTGGTATACAACACACTCACAACCTTCAAACAAAATGAAATGGAATAATCATTATTGATAAAATGTTACAATTTCAATCCAAATCCTAGTGGGATAATCCAATTTCAATGATACAGGGTTCCAAATAAGTAGGTTAGACTGTATATATACACACACAGTGGAAATGACATAAAATATAAACTATCAACATATGAGCAAAATATGTATAAGACTGATATATAGTATGAAAATAAACCATGAATACAGTAGAAATATGTCAATTTTACAGAAGCTAAAATGTCAAAATTATCAGAATTATTAATAGAGGATTATTGTTTTAAATAAAAACAATGAAAACTATTTATATAATACCTTATCTGACAAAAGCTGTATCAAAATGACAAATTATAACTTTACAAATTATTTGTCCAAACTGCCAAACATGCAGCTAAAATGTAGTTACTAGATATTTACATGTTAATAGTTATACAAAGAAATGAAAAAATGCCATTACATTAGTTTTCTTGACTATTGCACTCTATATAATTATCTCATCTTCAGATAATCTGTTATACAATGTAGATTTTTGTTAAAGATCAGAATATTTGTGAAAAATCAGAACATTAAACAAATATAAAAAACTGTCAGACCTAAGGAAAGAACAGTTTATTTACATTGGATTATAGCAGTTTCTTCTGATACTATCAAACATTACATATATGGTCAATATTGGTATCTCCGACTAAAGATTAGAGCAGTCCCAATTTATATGGTGTCCAATTTATACCCCAATTACAACCCAGATTGGGGGAGATGGTATTGGCATCTACTTATCTATCTCTGGACTAGGGAGGTGATAATGTCTCCTACTTACAACTAAGATTGGGAGAGATGGTATTGGCATCTACTTATCTATCTCTGGACTAAAGTGGTGATAGTGTTTCCTAGTTACAACTAAGTTTGGGAGAGATGGTGTTGGGATTTACTCATCTATCTCTGGACTAGGGAGGTGATAGTATTTCCTAGTTACAACTAAGATTTGGAGAGATGGTATTGGCATCTACTCATATATCTCTGGACTAGGGAGGTGATAGTGTTTCCCAGTTACAACCCAGGTTTGGAGAGATGGTATTGGTATCTTTTTATCTATTCCCTGGACTAAAGTGGTGATGGTGTTTCCAAGTTACAACTAAGATTGGGAGAGATGGTATTGGCATCTACTTCTCTATTCCCTGGACTAAAGTGGTGATGGTGTTTCCTAGTTACAACTAAGATTGGGAGATGTGGTGTTGGCATCTTCTTATCTATTCCCTGGCCTAAAGTGGTGATAGTGTTTCCTAGTTACAACCCAGGTTGGGAGAGATTGACATCTTATCTATTCCCTGGACTAAAGTGGTGGTGGTGTTTCCTAGTTACAACTAAGATAGGGAGAGATGGTGTTGGCATCTTCTTATCTATTTCCTGGACTAAAGTGGTGATGGTGTTTCCTAGTTACAACTAAGATTGGGAGAGGTGGTATTGACATCTTATCTATTTCCTGGACTAAAGTGGTGATGGTGTTTCTTAGTTACATATAAGATTGGATGAGATGGTATTGGCATCTACTTATCTATTTCCTGGACTAAAGTGGTGATGGTGTTTCCAAGTTACAACTAAGATTGGGAGAGATGGTATTGGCATCTACTTATCTATTTCCTCGACTAAAGTGGTGATGGTGTTTCCTAGTTACAACCCAGACTGGGAGAGATGGTGTTGGGATCTACTCATCTGTCTCTGGACTAGGGTGGTGATAGTGTTTCCCTGTTACAACCCAGATTGAGGAGATGGTATTGGCATCTACTCATCTATTCCCTTTGGCTCACATTATAGTTTCTTTTGTTTTAGCCTGCTATATACACTTTATTACAAATCTACATTATTTAAATTCAACACTATTAGTTGTTGTTAGCTAATAGCAAACACACTTCATTGATCATAGTAGTATGCAAATTAGTAATTATCTGTAATATAGTCAATGAAAAACAACAATCGGTTTAATATACAAATAATTAACTAATGCTAATATATATCCATTTTTAGACCATCACCCATTTTACCTCGTTTTTCATGATATTCGAAATACTCAAATGTAATGCAATTCTCCTTGGCTGTTGGATAGCAATGAAATAAAACAAGTTTAAATAAAATGTTACTTATATATTACTGCTGCAGCAAATAAAAAACAAATATGATTTTCAGGTATGTTTACAGGTGCAGGTATGTAAATATATTACAGAGGTGAGATTGTTTATTGACTAAAGCAAAAATATAAAATTACCTATACAGTTATATGTCAAAAGTAATCCAGTAATTTGATGGAGACCGAAATCTAGAACAAACAGGCACCCAAACTGACAGACCAGAAACAAAATGGCCCTAAAATTTGTCTCTAATGCAAAAAAGATATTTTGACTTTGACTGCTATAATATCATTGTTACGCGAAATGAAATATCTTACACAATCTTTAAAGAAATGCAAGTGTTAAAGAAATAGTATTGTATCAATTTTTTTAAAAAGATAAGAAAACATAATTATGATGTATTTTTCGAAAGTAACAACATATATATGTAAAATGAAAATTTCAAGTACATTGGAGCCTTGACTACAGATCACCTCACATTCAGACTATAAGTTTTCAGTTTCTTAATAAATATCTAATAAATACAAAACCTCACTTAAGAAACCACCTCACAAATCATACCACTTTGAGCCAGTCAGATAGGTGGTCTTAATAGTGGGATTCCACTGAATCACCTCACAAATCAGACCACTAGTTGGTCAGATAGGTGGTCTTAATAGTGGGATTCCACTGAATCACCTCACAAATCAGACCACTGAGTCAGTCAGATAGGTGGTCTTAATAGTGGGATTCCACTGTAATACCTCACAAATCAGACCACTGAGTCGGTCAGATAGGTGGTCTTAATAGTGGGATTCCACTGAATCACCTCACAAATCAGACCACTGAGTCGGTCAGATAGGTGGTCTTAATAGTGGGATTCCACTGAATCACCTCACAAATCAGACCACTGAGTCGGTCAGATAGGTGGTCTTAATAGTGGGATTCCACTGTAATACCTCACAAATCAGACCACTGAGTCGGTCAGATAGGTGGTCTTAATAGTGGGTGGGATTCCACTGAATCACCTCACAAATCAGACCACTGAGTCAGTCAGATAGGTGGTCTTAATAGTGGGATTCCACTGAATCACCTCACAAATCAGACCACTGAGTTGGTCAGATAGGTGGTCTTAATAGTGGGATTCCACTTATAACACCTCACAAATCAGACCACTGAGTCGGTCAGATAGGTGGTCTTACTATTGGGGTTTCACTGTAGAGGATTTTTATAGCTTCAATACATATTAAATATTTAATGATATACTTGTTTGAAAACTTCTGAATGTGATTGATAAGATGACATTTTCATTCACATCAAAATATTGAGTCAAATTCATGATTTTTCCATTTATATATTAACAATATATATACATATATATTTCTGACAGACCAAAAAACATTGGTGGCATTTTCTCTACAAGATGAACCATAAGACATACATTTCCTCATCATAAATTACATACTTCCTCATCATCAACCATACATTTTCTCATCACAAAACATACACCATACATTTCTTTGTGACAAAATATACACCATACTTTTCCTGAACATGAACCAAACATTTCCTCATTAGACCATACATTTACTGATGACAAAACAAACCACACATTTCCTCATTATAAACCATACATCTCCATTGCAAACCATGCAATTCTTCATTTCCTAATGATAAATCATACATTTCCTCAAGATAATCCATGTTTCCTCAAGACAAATTATAATCGAAGACTTGGCAACCTTTTGAAGTGAAAAAAAGGAAGGCAATGCCGAGCGGAGGGAGGTGGCAAATTTTTTCCTCTTGTTTTGTCGAATGATTGAAAACCCTTGAGACTATTGGGTATAATTTGTTGTCACTGTTATTAGATCCATCTCTTGATATACTAAATGGTCCACACATCATCAATTTACAAGTTGATCTACAAGTTATTTTAGCAAAAAAAAAAAAAAAATCACTTAAAATCAGGGCTGAAATTTGGTCTATCCACATGCTTACAAACTGCTTAGTAATCTTTGAATCTGGAGACATAGACTTGAAAAAATTGCTGATTTTTTCAGTAGCGTTGAGAGGTATATTTTTTTCTATGACATGTGAGATAAAGAGACACTCTTAATACAGACAAATCATAACTTGAAGTACAAAATTAATCCATAGTCCTATGTGACTGAACACCAGTTGTTAATTTTTTTGTTTACCTCAGGCCACGTTTAAATTTAAATATCATTTATCTCGCCATGAGGAGCAGTATAATAAGTCTCACCTTTCTTACTTTTCACTATGCAATTAAATGTTTTAGTTGCAATGTACGGTACTTCGATAAAAATATTTGATACATCTGTTTTTCTCTTAGTTGACATGACACAACTAATGTGCTCTTCACTCACACTGTTTCTAATGGAAACCATTTTCAAACCAAGCGGTTAACAGGTCATAAAAATGCTTGACATTAGGTAAAACAATAGTTCATTCCAAATGCTCAAATGACTGGGTGCAAGTTTGAGGGCGATACTATTATACGTAACGAAACAAAAACGGGGCAAAATTTTTTTAAATTCCTGATTTTGAAAAAACGTAAGAATCATAATTAAAAACGTATAGCCGGGAGGAGAGGGTTAAAATCAGAAGGTTTTCGTTACAAACAGGAAGGTTGGCAAATCTGTAATCCATACAATTCATCATCATAAACCATGCATTTCCTTATCATAAACCACAAACCACATATTTCCTCATGGCAAACCATACATTTGCTTATGTCCAACCATAAACCATACATCCCATGGCCAAAAATAACCATTCATATCCTGACTTGTTCTAACAAATCATGCCATACATCTCTTCTGACATTTAAACAGCCATAGATATTTCCTTCCCACATATCATTGGTTATACATCTCTCCTTTTAACATGATTGGTCATATATACATGTCCTTCCCCTAAATCACTGGACATACATATCTCCTTCTCACAAATCATTGGTTATACATCTCTCCTTTTGACATGATTGGTCATCTATACATGTCCTTCGCCTAAATCACTGGACATACATATCTCCTTCCCACAAATCATTGGTTATACATCTCTCCTTTTGACATGATTGGTCATCTATACATGTCCTTCCCCTAAATCCCTAGACATACATATCTCCTTTTCACAAATCATTGGTTATACATCTCTCCTTTTGACATGATTGGATATCTATACATGTCCTTCCCCTAAATCCCTAGACATACATATCTCCTTTTCACAAATCATTGGTTATACATCTCTCCTTTTGACATGATTGGAAATCTATACATGTCCTTCCCCTAAATCACTGGACATACATATATCATTCCCACAAATCATTGGTTATACATCTCTCCTTTTGACATGATTGGTCATCTATACATGTCCTTCCCCTGAATCACTGGACATACATATTCCTTCCCACAAATCTCTCCTTTTGACATGATTGGTCATCTATACATGTCCTTCCCCTAAATCATCTGACATATATATATCATTCCCACAAATCATTGGTTATACATCTCTCCTTTTGACATGGGTAATGATTGGTCATATATACATTTATCAAATGACTCGTGGATTTTCCATCTACTGATTGGTTGTAACTGTGGCAATAAGTACTGATAAATCTGAGTATCAATCAAAGAAGCACTATTTTTATTCATTTGACAGTCCAGAGGGTCATGGATTGTTATGTCACCCTCTAGTGCTTCCGTTCTTTTCCTATTTGTATAAGCGTGTATGATTGGATGAAACTAATGCATAAACCAATGAAAAAGCGGCTCTCATTTAACCATCACTCTTAATCATTCATTAAATGTGAATCAAGATTGTTTTTTGTTTTAAATTTTGAAATAGTCATATAATAAAACAATTATTGACTTTACCTCGGCTTTGCCTTGGTCAATATCATGCTTCTCTGGACTGATAAATCCTTATGTTACCCTCAACCAATATATAAATATAAATATACAGTTCACCACTGATGTACCACCACCTATTGTTTTCCTGATTTTTGGTGGTATAACAGGTTTGGCAATATATTGAGGTTTACTATTTTCGAGGTGTGGTCGTTTTCATCTTGATCTGTCTTCAATCCCTGTTGTATATAATATCCTGTTTACGACTCAGATATTTTGTCTATTGTTTAATTTTGGACAATTTGGCCACTCTATTAAAATGATCAAAATCAAATCGTCCAAAATATGTAGTAGTACCAGTACATCAAAATACATGTTCGACAGCTGAAAAATATAGATCTGTTTCTAAAATTAGCCTGGAAACATTTCTAATGTTAACTTTCATCATTTTTGTTTAAAAAAAACTCCTTGACAGCCCGGTAATACAAAGGCTTTAAGTTAATATATCTCATCTACTCATAATTATTTCTTGACGTGTGATAATTGTTGTGTAAACACATGATGTCTTGATATTTCCCAACTCTGATGGAAGCAGGACACTTGTGAGCTGGTCCCCGTCTGACTTCTACACTTTGTTCATTCAAAGGGATACCAGTTCAGACACTCGATATTCAAGTTATCTCCTTTTGCAGTCGAAGTATGAAGTAAACAAGCTACTGTCAGCTATCAGTTTTACTCACATTTGTTTTTTTTCTTCTAGGCTGGCGATCTGTTCGGGGGATTTAGCATTCATAAATGACTATTTGTACCGCAGTGGCGGATGATGGTATGCAGGTTTTGGCGTTACTACGAGTGAATTATATGGGAGGAAATCCATTCTTCAAGAAATAGTGGTGTTATGCGGGTTTGGCGGTATAACGGATGGCGTTATAACAGGGGTGAACTGTGTGTGTGTGTGTATATATATATATATATATATATATATACACGTATATATATATATATATATATATATATATATATTCATTAGTCTTAAGTATTGGCGCATTCCCATAACGTCATCAGTTTATAAAACATTGTGGTCCTGTTTTTCACTTGAATCTATCCTCCACACACAAGTATTCTAAAAAAGTAAACTCCTGAATATTTCATGTGATGAAACGATTTGTGTATTTACGAAAATAGAGTTATTCCCCTTTCTGTAAATAAAAATTGTCGTTTGCTGTTCCATGGCATGAAATGACCCCGGCTGTTAAAGAAAATATTGTTAAGCTATCAATTGGTGGTCTTTCAGCTCGAAAAATTGCAGATTTGTTACAACTTAAACCAAGAACTGTACAAAATTTTTAAAGAGGTTTCATGAGAGGGAAAGCATAGAAAATTTACCGAGAAATGGACAATTTAGAAAACCGTCTAACAGGTCTGAACGCAGTTTGATTCGGATAGTTAAAAATGATAGGAAATTAACTTTAAATGATGTGACAACACTTCATAATAACTATTAAATAGATAATTTGTCATCAAGAACCGTTAGAAGAAGGCTTTTCGAATTTGGTTATCAAAGGAGAGTTATCTTGAAAAAAATTACCAACGGATCAGTGAATCGTGAGCAACGGTTAAATTTTTGCCGGACAAAACTTCATTGGACAGTTGCAAATAATTGGTCTCAAATCATATTCAGTGAAGAAACTAAAATAGAAATTGGAACAGACAGAAAAGATAATGTATGGAGAACAAAATGTGAACGGTTACATCCCGATTGTGTGGGTATACTGCCGAACCCTTCTCAAAATGTGCATACATCGGCTATGTTTTGTGGTTGTATTTCCTATTTTGGCATTGGAACTCTCACTTGTGTTGATGGAAACATAAACACTGATAAGTTTATTCAATCTTGGATGAAAATTTATGGGCTGTAATTGCCAGATATTTTGTAAATTTACCCTAGATTTTACAAGAAGACAACGCTCCATGTCATGTCTCAAGGAGAGCTAATGAGTGGAAAATTATTAACGATATAAGAACTTTATCATGGCCATCTCAAAGCCCACACAACTTTCTAAACGTTTGGGAGAGGTTCAAAATAGGACTGACTTCATCAGAGTTGTGAACGATATATGGTCACAGTTGTCATTGTGTTATATTTGGAACTTGTATGCAACATTACCTAGGAGAATATGATGTGTACTTAGAGCTAGGGGACAGATCACAAAGTACTGAAAATCTTATGTAAGTACCTTCTTTAATTATTTTAATAAATAATATATTTTATATGTATATAAATTATTTTCTTAAAAGATATTAGACTTTCACATGTTCCCTCCACCACGGTGTTTTAGTTGTAAACGTCAATGACATCATCGGAATGCGCCAATACCAATACCTATGGCCAGGGAATATATATATATATAGACTAGACTAGAGGTAATTAGAAACACTATGGTTGAAGGGTGATGATTTAACCAGTAGTCCTCCCCATCCCCCCAAAGCCTTTTACACAATACATAGTAGTAGTTTTAAAAAATATATACTAAGTAAAATTAAACTGCAATTTTGAAAATCAATTTTTACTTTCATTAAACTTTAAAAGGAATACAAATGAAAATAATGAAACTTGATCACCTGCTAAACTAATACAACCCTAAAGACACATTTGAACAGGTCTGTGTCATTGATTTTCAGTAGAGTCTATAATTTTCAGGGGTAGATGGGTTTAAAACTGTCGTGATTCACTGATTCTTGTGTTCCTTTGATATACCTAGGTTTAAAATTTACTTTATCTGATAGTGATAATAATAAAAACAGAATTGGATACAAGTTATAGAGCTTGAAAAATGATCCTTTCCCAATATACCTGCATAACATTAATTTCAAATTCAGTACAAATATTACATAAGTATTGAAAAGGGTCACATGGGAAGTAATTGTTTTGTCTGGCAAAAGTGAGAAAATAAAACAATTCATTTGGACTAAAATTCCATAATCTAGTCTGAGAAGTTTTGATGTTCCCACTGATAATAATTACCTCCTATGCAGGTTAATCAAGAATGCAAAACTTGACATCAGCTATTTAAGGGTAGCAATAGGGGTGCGAAGGTTCGGTTAAAAACTGAAGAACCAAACCACTGACGTTGAACCAATTGGTTCGGTTCTTATTTTCTGGATTTCGGTTTGGTTAAAAATTATTATTCAATAAGGTCCCAAACAGCATGACATTGAATACTTGAAGCGGAAAAAACCATAATATTTTTTATCAGAATATAAATATCTATAAATGATAAAAACAGATATAATTTGAATGTAGAGATGTGATTATATATTCAGCCTCTAAATAACTTGCAGCTATTTCATAACATTGGTTCTGTTAGGTGTTTAGTACTATCAGTATAAATTGCAAATGGCGGCTAATATGAAACTATTCTTTTGTGTTGTTAAACAGTCATTATATCTTAGTCACTACAATCACTTTATCCCTCGAAAGAAGGGGTGGGGGGATCAGGAACAGAAAGGGCTTGAGTAAAATAATTCGAGTTACTTTCGTGTGGGATTGTTTCTAACTGAAACCAGATGCAAAATCAACAGTGAGTAGGCAAGTCTTTCAAATAATAAACATGACAATTTGACATGTAGTATTTATTCTGTAGTGTCTACACACCTATGGAGTTACTCTACTGCAGAAAGGCCAAGTTTTTGACAGTTGATCCATTAAATTCAGCCTGTGGTATTCTATATCCTCTCGTAAATATTTTTCCAAATTGTAAATCCAACAAAATAAGGATTAAACAAGATGTCAAGAGTAAAATTTGTAGGTGAATTAAACATAGCAATACAGCATATTTCTCTTACTCTTACAATGTAAATGGAGAGAATATTTTAAACACAAGTGTTCCATATAAGCAAATTACAATGTATTTCTGATTCATTGATCAGTAGTTTGTTAGAAATGCTACTGTGCCATGCACAGATTTATCTTAAAGATATATAATTTACAATATAGTGTAAGGTAGGCTAGAGATATGAACTAGAACCCACATACTGCTGTGTTGCACCACACTGGTCTCATATATGGGTTTAAAATATTTGCTATTTGACTGACATTCGTTCTTGAATGTGTTTATACTTTTGTGGTTGCACTTGGAGTCCAAGAGTCAGTTGTTAGATGAAATAAAATGAAAAAACTGAGAACCGAAACAGAAAAAAACGAACTGAAAAAATCCTGAACCGTCCCACCCCTAGGTAGCAAGTTCCAAATTTGCTACCTAAATTTGCATTTTGCTACCAAATATAAGAATGGATCAATATTAAAAGAATACTTTAATAACTTTGAGAGACAACTTGGATTAAATGTCTGCATTACACTGATGAAATGTACTGTATGCCATATATATAGAATCTATGAAAACATTACACATTGGACATTCCACAGTGACATTATTAGCCTGGGATCCTGGCTGACTGATGCTAACGCTGTCAGTAGAGCCAGGTGGAATACAATCACTTACATTATCTGATTGGACAAAATTACCTTTTCTGTCACACTGATTTGTGGGATAGCATCAAATCATAACAAACATGGTGCCGCCATGCTCAATCAATGTGTGATATGAGAATTTACGGCATATTTTACACTTGATGTATGCCCTATTTGCACCCAATTGTTGTAGAAATACACAATAAAGATCCCACAAACATGTGCAAGTAGATTGTTTACTACATTTACAAGAATCTGATGTGATTGAATGTTTGAATACTGAGATAAATACTGCCATTCTCTGTTTACATTTTCTATATCCGGTGTCTTGGTCACATGATAATTTTCAGTCCTGTTTTGCGCTGATAAGTTGGTCACATGGATTATATTATGCCTGGCCCTATCGATGGAGGATGATTGGGCCAGGAACTTAGGCTACAGCCACATGTATCAAGAAATATTTCAACCATGATGCTTGTTGCTTCTCAAGGCAGAACAGTTTGCTGCCAACATGTCTACCTATACTGGTCTTCGAAGATAAAGTGGCACATCCTGGTTCTGCCAAAAACCAAAACAATAATGTTTATTTTCCAAAAATAAGTTATACAGATAAAACAAATTGCCATGCACAGATTGCATGCATTACTAAAGCTCTAATATTTTTGTGTTGGCAAGTAGCCTGTCATCTTTGTTATGATTAAATTTAGACCTATTGTGTTTGTAAACATTGGGCTGGTTTATCTTGGAATACCTGTAGTAGCAAATGTTTGCCACTAATTAAAATAGTCGATTTCAATCCCAGTATTACGCGACTGCCCCTGGCTGATCAGAATTTGTACAGGGCAGGTGATCAGTACCTCATAGAAATAACGTTTCTGTCTTATTCTGCAATTCAATCAAGAAATTGTCAGAATCATTTTTACCTCAAGGTGGACATGTTAAAGTCACATTAAGAATCTAGAGCAGTACTATATTGAAATTTACAGGTACATTGTACAGGTGTACCAAGGTAAATTCCTTGACAAGCACAAATATGTCACAATAAACATTGTATCAAGTTCCATAAATCTGTATTGAGAAATTTTAAATACTAAAACTTAAACATAACAAAGGACAATAACTCCTATAATAAGGGGGCAAGTGGAACCATAATAATATTAAACACTTGAATCAAATTTCATGAAATTCTATGGAGACATGTAAAAGTTGGCGCGTTGAAAAAGAAAATTGACAAAACAATGGGAAGTAACTCTGTAAATTCAAGGCAAATGGCATTATATGGGAACTTGTCAGAGATTGTCTGACAAAACATATGTATTAGGTTTTGTAAAATTATGACAAGAAATTTACCAAAACTACAGCACAGACAAAGAACGTGTAACATACAAACACTTTGTTTATGAAGCAATAATCATAAAATGGCTATAATGTTTCAGTCGAACGATGTGGTGGTAATTAACAAAGAAAATCTTAAATCTAATGACCAAAGATGTTGTGTACCAGAATAATCTCAGAAATAATCTTAGTAATGATTGCAGTGACTTATAAATGAATAAGAAATAAATACCATTTTACAATATCAATTCCACCAGACTTTGGTTTTATTTGTTATTTGACAAATGTATCGTTTCAACATAATCACAGCAATAATGTGCACGAATGACAAACATCCCTAATAAACTAATGAGGTCTCTCTCCGACTTTATAGTTACAAACGCTACATGTTTTTGAGCTTTTCATTGTCATTTATGAAGTATCGGTTTCTCTTTAAGCGTCATCTATATCAACTTTAAGGATTAACGGTCTTTAGTCATGGCAAATGAAAAAACTATTTGTTATGGTTAGCTCTAATGACCTGATTTGACAATGATGAGAATTTTATATGCTGTGAATAATGTGTGACTGAGACAGAAAGTGCTACAACTGAAGCAAAAATGTCATTTTTTGAAATAATCGTTGTATAATTAGTCCTTCATCTGATAAACAGTATTATGTGTCATGCATTCCAAGTAATCAATGCTGATTCAAGCACATGGAACAGGAAAATCATTGCATTTAAACACGAGAAAACGCTGCCTTAGAGAGTCATACATAAAAAACAAATATCATAAGGAGTCTGTTTATGAGATGAAATATTTTATTTTTGATAAAAGTCACCAAAATACTATTGAATTCCATTCAGTTCCAATACTTTAATTTTAATATACCTAATGGCTATAGAAATGAAAAGTTATACATGAATAAATGATGTAATCAAAGATTACAAAGATCACCTCACAGCAACATTTTACACTATCCTAATTAACTTGACATCCCTTCTTAACCACAAAATGAAAATAGATTAAATAAAAAAACAGGGACATTTTTGTAAAAAATACAAGAATAATCCTGCATCTGAAATATATTTAATGAGACACGCTCCTGTCCTTTAGAGTAAAAACGCAGGTCCCGTGTCATAGTAGGTGTCAGCACGTTAAACAACTCTCACTGCTCAATGGCTGTAAGTGCCAAGCATAGGTCAAAATTTGAAGTCCTTCACCGGCATTTAGTGATGTCTCCAAATGAGTGAAATATTCTTGAGTGGGACGTTAAAAAACAATAAACAAACAAACATTGAGACATGCTTAGAATCGTTAGACATTTAAAACCATGCAAATATTGTTGCTGTACGAGTAGTTAACCACAGCATTGAAAATAAGGAAACATGATTCATGAAGAGATAATTTTTCATATCATTACACCCCACCTTCTCCGAAAGCTGATAATATCTTATAGATGCTCACTTAAAGTGTGTATATTTGATATTATTGTTGGATTCACATAAGATGGGTACTCTTTTATGTATGGTGACAAGTAGGAATGGCTACTCTAGTCAGTGTGATTGTAATGTTATACTTTATTACACATATACCTAAAATTTAAACCTGTCCAGGTCAAGAAATGGTTGACAAGACTCCACCCCACCAGGTTATGTGGATTTTACTATATGTCACAAATAAACTTAGCTTTTGTATATATTCATTGCAGGGAACTCCATAGCAGAGTAGTTAGAGCATCGCGCTTTCAACTATGAAGTCTCTCACTTTCAGTGAGTGCAGATATGAGCCCCACTAGAACCTAAGCTGATTTTTGTAAGAAAGTTTGCCAGTTTACTTAAAGAATGCTGATGGTCTCTTCCCAGACACATAGTAACCAGGTTATCTCCTCCACCATTTAAAACAGGCCACCACCATATAACTGGAAAATTGCTGAGTTTGGCATAAAACAGTAAGAAAAGAAAAAAATTAACGGAAAGTGCATGCTTTGCTATCTACACGAGTTTACAAGTGTATACATTGCTATCTACATGAGTGTACAAGTGTATGCATAGCTATCTACATTAGTGTACAAGTGTACACATTGCTATCTACAGGTGTACAAGTGTATGCACTGTTATCTACAGTGTACACAGTGCTGTCTACATTGGTGTAAAAGTGTACGCGTTGCTATCTACACAAGTGTACAAGTGTATGTGTGGCTATCTGCACGAGTGTACAAGTGTACGCGTTGCTGTCAACACTGATGTAAAAGTGTACGTGTTGCTATCTACATGAGTGTACAAGTGTATGCATTGCTGTCTACACTGATGTAAAAGTGTATCCATTGCTATCTACATGAGTGTACAAGTGTATCCATTGCTATCTACATGAGTGTACAAGTGTATCCATTGCTATCTACATGAGTGTACAAGTGTACACACTGCTATCTACATGAGTGTACAAGTGTACACACTGCTATCTACATGAGTGTACAGGTGTATCCACTGCTATCTACATGAGTGTACAAGTGTATCCATTGCTATCTACATGAGTGTACAAGTGTATCCATTGCTATCTACATGAGTGTACTAGTGTACACACTGCTATCTACATGAGTGTACAAGTGTATCCATTGCTATCTACATGAGTGTACATGTGTAGTAAATTATTTATGTACACATTTGAAATCAACTTTGAGCATCAATAGGACGACAGAACATTGCCACTCTTAAATCTATAAATTATTCTTTATTATCAGGCTTCATTTAATTTATACAAAAAATATGTTCTACATTAGTGATCTTGCTGTGATATTCTGTCCTTCAATGTGATGCTTAATCCTGTAACACAGGACATACATCACAAAAATGTTACAAAATGAGCAAAATCAATCAAATAATATCTTTTATTCCAGCCACATCAAATATCATGGTATCCATAATTCATATCATTTTTCCTTTGAAAGCTTAAACAAACTTATAATGATGGTACATCTGGGGAAATCATATTTCTATCAAATTTTTATTTATAGTACAGCTTTTCGACCATCAACATTCAGTGATACAGGGGTAAAAATTGATACAGAAAAACAATGATGATTCAAATTGCCTCTAACGATTTCACATGACACCAGTCAATAAGTAGATGCTATATACAAACCCTTGAATACAGCAACTTGTTACCAATGAACATGTCTTAATGGAACGCTATATCTAGGTCTTCCTGTTTATTTGTTTTTTTGTGTTTTTTTTTTTGATAGGCTATTTCTCTTACACAAAGGCTAGTTTATGTTACACAAATATTTAATGCTTTCATACAAAGGTTTGTTCCTCTCACATCAAGGTTTGTTCCTCTCACACCAAGGTTTGTTCCTCTCACACAAAGGTTTGTTCCTCTCACAAAAAGGTTTACTCCTCTCATACAAAGGTTTGCTCTGGCTCACATGTATTCTTTCTCTCATACAAAGGTTTGTTCTGGCTCAAATGGTTTGTTCATCTCATACAAAGGTTTGTTTCTCTCACACAAAGATTTTTCCTCTCACACAAAGGTTTTCCTCTCATAAAAGGTTTTGTTCCTTCAACAGAAAGGTTTACTCCTGTCAGACAAATGTTTCATTGTCTCACACAAAGGTTTGTTCCTCTCACACAAATGTTTACTCCTCTCACAAAAAAGGTTTGTTCCTCTCACACAAAGGTTTGCTCCTCTCACATAAAGGTTTGCTCCTCTCACATAAAGGTTTGCTCCTCTCACATAAAGGTTTGCTCCTCTCACATAAAGGTTTACTCCTCTCACATAACAGTTTGCTCCTCTCACATAAAGGTTTGCTCCTCTGACATAAAGGTTTACTCCTCTCACATAATGGTTTGCTCCTCTCACATAAAGGTTTGCTCCTCTCACATAAAGGTTTACTCCTCTCACATAACGGTTTGCTCCTCTCACATAAAGGTTTGCCCCTTTCACAAAAAGGTTCATTACTCTCATACAAAGGTTTACTCCTCTCACACAAAGATTTGTTTCTGTCACACAAAGGTTTACTCCTCTCACAGAAAGATTTACTCTTCTCACACAAAGATTTACTCCTCTCACAGTGAGGTATTTCATTCTTTTTTTTTGGTTATAACTCATTTTAAAGATGTTCTTTCATAGAATTGCATGAAAATGAATATTAATAATTTCCTCATAAAATATTTCTATTTCCTAAAAGTAATTATTTATTGCATTTTTTTAAAATTTGGATCCCTAAATAGGGCTTGTGTTGGTGATTATACCATCTAAGACACCTGGTGAGTTATCTATATCAACAATGTGTGAAAACATACAAAAAAATTTAATTATAGGCTTTTTTTATTTATATTGTATGAACTTTATGTACTTATGTTCACCTCATTAAGTTACCGTAAAACCTGTCTTGAAAGACCACCCCTTCTTCTGCCACTGAAATATGGTCTTAAAAGACAGGTGGTATCTTAAAAGAGGTTTTATCTAAAGTATATCTTGACTCAGTGGTTTTCAAAATGTGGTCTCTCAAGGCAGGTGGTCTTCAATGACAGTGGTCTCACAAGATGGGTGCCACTTTATTTACAAAAACAAATTTATACAAAAGCAAAGTTTTGACCTTACAACAAGCAAAGTTTTGACCTTACAACATGTCTATTTGTAAAAAAGCTCATTTGAAGTCACCCCATTATACAAAGACTTTTTAGGGACTACAGTCCTTCAACAAAGCTTAAATCATACTCTTCTTGTTCCCCTTCATAAAAATGCTTAAAACATAATCATCATTTTGGGGTGAAAAAAAAATTGTAATCTATAAATAAACATAATAACAAAAATGAAGAGCATTAAAATGAGCAGAAGACACTTACCAGGATTAATTGTCACATCTACAGACATCACATGTGTTAAAAACACGGCAACTCCTGAAACCCAGTACCGCAACATCTGAAAATAAAAACAATATCATGTTATACGTATTCATTTAACTGAAGATTCTGATAATGATAGTGGACACTACATTACAAAGACTTCTTCTTTAGATTAGCGCAGGTTTTCTTTGTGAGGATTTGGGTACACAGCTAGACACAATATTGATTGTCCATTAACTGACTTAAAAACATGTTACATATATGTACCAAATGAATTTCACAGTCCTATGTCAGTACCAAACTGATATGAAACATTTGAACATCTTGAATACAGTATCGTTGACAATTATATACATAAAGTTTTTCCTTATAGGTATGTAAAAAATAAACTCCCTTGAGCGTCCATCTGACAATTTCGGCCATGTTAACTTTCTTTCGAGCCATTCTGCATTTCAAGACAAAACCCCAAATTAAATAAATCATGAGAAATACACTCAAAACGGGAATTAAGTCCCATAGTAATTGATCAAATGGGAAATTAGTCCCATACTAAGTGACCATTTCCACACTCACTTTTTGTAGATGTTTGCATGCTGCATTTTCCCTTTTTATACATTTATGCAAATCCCTTCAGCACATTCTCAGCGTCAGTTCAAAACACTATGTTTTTCCAGATGGCTATCATGGTAGCCATCTTGGATATTGAACCAATTAGAAAAATAACAAAACTTGGTGAGGGCAAGGTGTTGTATTTCCCTGTCAAGTTTCATGCAAATCCATTCAGCAGTTTTTCAGTTAAGTTCAAAATATGCTCTAAAGACATACATAAATATATATGTGACTTATCAGCATATTGTATAAACAGAAATTCATAATACATGCTTCATGAACAAACATAAGTTTTCCATAACTTTCTATGTTTCTTGAGTATGTTTTTTGACAGTTTGTTTTTAAATTTCATTCTCTTAGAGCTTAATCCATATATTTCCTCATAAATCAATGATTATTTATTTTATACTAAAATTCCGTGATACAACATATTTTCTTTATGGCAAGTATTTTGTTTTAGTAATTTACTAAGAACAAAGAAGGAAATGATGGCAAGTATTTTTTTAAGTAATTTATCAATGAAAATGACGGAAATGATGTTTCAAAATCCATCAAGCAAAAATAAATGTATGTAATTTCTTAATTAACAAGCAAGTCCAGGTAAAAATGTTAGAAGATCAATGGGTATGTACTTCAAATATAAAAATAATTAAAGAAAATAGACTTAAAAATGAAAACTGTTTTTAATAGAAAGTAATGGGAAAATGGAATTATGGAATGTAACGCTTTTATATGTCATGAACATAATGTACATTCACTTTTAATGAAAATGAAAAAAGAAATGAAACATGAATGATTTATCAGTTAATTACAAAAACTTACTTTTGATGAAAGAAATCATTCTTTTTAAGATTTATATAGCGATATATTGGATTAGTTTATATTTGCTTTTTAATTGTGTTACATTTAGATTTCATCTAAATTGCACATTCTATAACATCAACTTCAACTCAGATCTAACTTCAATAATGACATCTTTAGGTGACAGTGACAAAGGTCATAAAGGTACATACCAATAAACAAAGAAACCATTTACTGTCAATTTCAAATGTTTGCCCCCTGGAAATGGCAGGATGCATTATGGGAAAAAATGACTGTCAATGTATAAAATCAGTATGACAAAGCTTTTATCATAAGAAAATAAAAAATCTTCAAAAAGACTGTGAAAAAAGCCATAATGAATACACTGTACAATATCTACATTGGAAATGAAAATTGTAGTCTTTATACAAGATAATGGCTGAAGCTGCACTGCTGGTATCTAGAATAGTAATTAGTGCTTCAAAATTGACCAACTCCTCTAACTGTTTACTATTATCTGGTCAAGTTGAGACCATGATGTATCTTCACATCATATCATGATTATCTTTGGTATAAGTGTTTTATTATAATATTAATCACTTAGGTACAAAAGTGATTTATTATGATATCAAGCACTTAGGTATATAAGTGATAATATTACATATATATTAAACACTTAGATTCATAAGCATTTTATCATGGTATCTAGCACTTAAGTGTATAAGTGATAATATTACATGCATATCCAACACTTAGGTTCCTTTATGATGATATCAAGCACTTCGGTATATAGGTGTTTTATTTTGATTTCTCTCATACCTGCCTACATAATATACAGTAGGCCCATATAATACGCCTAGAGATGATCAGTGTGTATTACATATCACATCACATGTATATCACCAGGCCTTTTTCTGTCAAGTTTGGGAAAATGCCATTGGCAACACAATTGGGAAATTTAACGTGAAATTGTGTCATATTGGGAAAAATTGTATGCACACATGGAAATCTATAAATTGCATTTTTAAATGCATTTCCACTTACATTATTTGTTTTCATTATGGTCATGAGCTCAACATCAAATTGGGAATTTTTTCATCCAATTCATAAAAATATTAATGCACTTTGCATTGGGAATTGGGCCAAATTTCATCATTTACGATTCAGACATTGATCGAAAGTTAAGCCACTTTCACAACAAACCACATTGACCAACTTTTCCTTGTACACGTATGTCGTCCCTTACACTTCTGTTGCCATTTACAGGGTCAAAAATTTCCAAAATTTTGAAATTTCCATGGTTCATAAAAATATAAAAAAAAATTTTTTTTTTAAATGGTGACGTTTTTACATTAATATTTATTATATGAGCTTGTATTTATGAAAAGGTATGAGAAACATAGTTTTATATGGTGTCATAAGATATATATATTCATTTATTCCATCCTCAGGGTCACAAAATCTGGCACTTTGGTACATAAGTGTTTTATTATCATATCAATCACTTAGATATATGAGTGTTTTATTATGATATCAAAAACTTAAATATATAAGTGTTTTATTATATCCAGCACTTAAGGTATATAAGTGTTTTATTATATCCAGCACTTAAGGTATACAAGTGTTTTATTATGATATAGATATATAGATATAGATATATTATACAATTATTGACCTCATTTTTGATTAATGCATGGAGTTTTTGCATTGATAACTCCAGGTAGTAACCAAAAATGAGGTTGTTAATTATTTTATTACATAATATTTAATTAGTTTGACACAGACATGTAAATCTGACAAATATTAGACTAGTAAGTATGTGGGAGTCTAGCCACGTATTGTAAGTATGTGGGAGTCTAGCCAAGTATTGTAAGAATGTGGGAGTCTAGCCAAGTATTGTAAGAATGTGTATTGTTAGTATGTGGGAGTCTAGCCACGTATTGTAAGTATGTAAGCCACATATTGTAAGTATGTGGGAGTCTAGCCAAGTAGCTGCGTATTGTAAGTATGTTGGAGTCTAGCCAATTGTGTGGGAGTCTAGCCATGTATTGTAAGTATGTGGGAGTCTAGCCATGTATTGTAAGTATGTGGGAGTCTAGCCATGTATTGTAAGTATGTGGGAGTCTAGCCATGTATTGTAAGTATGTGGGAGTCATGTATTGTAAGTATGTAGTCAGCCATGTATTGTAAAGTGGGAATGTGGGAGTGAGAGTGTAGCCACATATTGTAAGTATGTGGGAGTCTAGCCAGGAACTGTTAGTATGTGGGAATCTAGTCATGCATTGTAAGTATGTTGGAGTCTAGCCATGTATTGTAAGTATGAGGGAGTCTCTATGTGGGCCAGCCATATTGTAAGTATGTGAGAGTGTAGCCACGGAGTATCTAGTCTAGCATGTACTGTAAGTATGTGGGAATCTAGCCACGTATAAGTATCTGGAATCTAGTCATGCATTTGTAATATGTGGGTCTAGCCATGTATTGTAAGTATGGGGATCTAGCCACATATTGTATGTGGGAGTATGTATTGTAAGTATTGTGTACACGTATGCCACATTTCTATTGTACAGGGTCGAAATTTCAATTTTTTTTTTTAAATTTGGGAGTTTTTACATTTAATATTTTATTATAGCTTGTATTTATGAAAAGGTGTGAGAAACAAATGTTTTATATGGTGTATGATATATATGGTTTATTCCACCCTCAGGGTCACAAAATCTGGCACTTTGGTACATTGTAAGTCAATGTTGGAGTTCTATTATGATATCAAAAACTTAAATATATTGTTTTATTATATCCAGAGGGAGTGTTTTATTATATCCAACACTTAAGGTATACCATGTTTTATTATTGATTAGATATAGATGATGGGAGTCTATTGACCTCATTTTTAGTTAATGCATGGAGTTTTTTGCATTGATAAAGTAACCAAAAATGAGGTTTGTTAATTATTTTATTACATAAGTAATTAGTTTGACACAGACATGTAAATCTGACAAATATTAGACTAGTAAGTATGTGGGAGTCTAGCCACGTATTGTAAGTATGTGGGAGTCTAGCCAAGTATTGTAAGAATGTGGGAGTCTAGCCAAGTATTGTAAGAATGTGGGAGTCTAGCCACATATTGTAAGTATGTGGTCTAGGGTAATCTAGTCATGCCACATATTGTAAGTATGTGAATCTAGCTGCGGTAAGTATGTAGTCTAGCCCGTATTGTGTATGTGGGATTGCCAAGTATTGTAACTATGTGGGAGTCTAGCCACATATGTGTAATTGGGAGTCTAGCCAAGTATTGTAAGTATGTGGGAGTCTAGCCACGTATTGTATTGGGAGTAAGTACTGTTAGTATGTGGGTAGTCATGCGTATGTGTGTATGTGGGAGTCTAGCCATGTATTGTAAGTATGTAGCCATGTTTCTAGTATTGTCTAGCCTATTGTAAGTATTGTACTTGTACACGTATGTCATCACTTACATTTCTATTGCCATTTACAGGGTCGAAAATTTCAATTTTTTTTTTAAATTTCCATGGTTCATAACAATATAAAAAAAATTTTTTTTTTTAAATGGTGACGTTTTTACATTAATATTTATTATATGAGCTTGTATTTATGAAAAGGTGTGAGAAACAAATAGTTTTATATGGTGTCATTAGATATATATGTTCGTTTATTCCACCCTCAGGGTCACAAAATCTGGCACTTTGGTACATAAGTGTTTTATTATCATATCAATCACTTAGATATATGAGTGTTTTATTATGATATCAAAAACTTAAATATATAAGTGTTTTATTATATCCAGCACTTAAGGTATATAAGTGTTTTATTATATCCAACACTTAAGGTATACAAGTGTTTTATTATGATACAGATATAGATATAGATATGGATATAGATATATTATACAATTATTGACCTCATTTTTGGTTAATGCATGGAGTTTTTGCATTGATAACTCCATGTAGTAACCAAAAATGAGGTTGTTAATTATTTTATTACATAATATTTAATTAGTTTGACACAGACATGTAAAATACAAATAATAAGTATTAGTCTAGCCACGTAGTAAGTTTGGGAGTCTAGCCAAGTATTGTAAGAAGAGCCATTGTAAGAAATCTGCCACAAATATGTGGGAGTCTAGCCACATATTGTAAGTATGTGGGAGTCTAGCCACGTATTGTAAAGTGGGAATCTAGTGTAAGTATGTTGCAGTCTAGCCACGTATTGTAAGTATGTGGGAGTCTAGCCAAGTATTGTAACTAAGAATATTGTAAGTATGTGGGAGTCTAGCCATGTAAGTAAGTATTGGGAGTCTAGCCACAAGAGTATGTGGGAGTCTAGCCACATATTGTAAGTATGTGGGAGTCTAGCCACGTATTGTAAGTATGTGGGAGTCTAGCCACATATAGTATGTGGGAAAGTCATGTGTAAGTATGTGAATATGTGGGAGTCTAGCGTATTGTATGTGGGAGTCTAGTATAAGTTGGAGTCTAGCCATGTACGTATGGGAGTCTGCCAAGTATTGTAAGTATGTGGGAGTCTAGCCAAGTATTGTATTGGTCTAGCCAGTATTGTAAGTATGTGGGAGTCTAGCCAAATATTGTAAGTATGTGGGAGTCTGCCACATATTGTAAGGTGGGAGTCTAGCCACGTATTGTAAGTATGTGGGAGTCTAGCCACATACTGTTAGTATGTGGGAATCTAGTCATGCATTGTAAGTATGTGTAAGTATGTGGGAGTCTAGCCAGGTATTGTAAGTATGTGGGAGTCTAGCCATGTATTGTAAGTATGAGGGAGTCTAGCCATGTATTGTTAGTATGTGGGAGTCTAGCCACGTATTGTAAGTATGTGAGAGTGTAGCCACGTATTGTAAGTATGTGGGAGTCTAGCCATGTACTGTAAGTATGTGGGAATCTAGCCACGTATTGTAAGTATCTGGGAATCTAGTCATGCATTGTAAGTATGTGGGAGTCTAGCCATGTATTGTAAGTATGTGGGAGTCTAGCCATGTATTGTTAGTATGTGGGAGTCTAGCCACGTATTGTAAGTATTGTACTTAAGTATTGCCATTTACAGGGGAAAATTTCAATTTTTTTTTTAAATTTCCAGTTTTAGCCGTTTTTACATAGCTTGTAAGTATGTGAGGTTTTATATGGTGTCATTAGATATATATGTTCATTTATTCCACCCTCAGGGTCACATCTACTTTGTACATAAGTGTCACTTGATATATGAGTGGATATCAAAAACTTAAATATATAAGTCTTAAGGTATATAGTGTTTTTATTATATCCAACGTATACAAGTGTTTAATTATGATACAGTATAGATATGGGATATAAGTATACAAGACCTCACATATGCTGTTTTTTTTTTTTGTAACTCCATGTGGTTGTTAATTATTTTTATTACATAATATTTAATTAGTTTGACACAGACATGTAAATCTGACAAATATTGTAAGTATGTGGGAGTGTATTGTAAGAATGTGGGAGTCTAGCCAAGTATTGTAAGAATTGTAGCCAAGTAAGTATGTGGGAGTCTAGCCACATATTGTAAGTATGTGGGAGTCTAGCCACGTATTGTAAGTATGTGGGAGTCTAGCCACATATTGTAAGTATGTGGGAATCTAGCTGCGTATTGTAAGTATGTTGGAGTCTAGCCACGTATTGTAAGTATGTGGGAGTCTAGCCAAGTATTGTAAGTATGTGGGAGTCTAGCCAAATATTGTAAGTATGTGGGAGTCTAGCCATGTATTGTAAGTATGTGGGAGTCTAGCCACATATTGTAAGTATGTGGGAGTCTAGCCAAGTATTGTAAGTATGTGGGAGTCTAGCCACGTATTGTAAGTATGTGGGAGTCTAGCCAAGTATTGTAAGAATGTGGGTAAGTATGTGGGAGTCTAGCCATGTATTGTAAATCTAGTCTAGCCACGTATTGTAAGTATGTGGGAATCCAGCCAAGTATTGTAACATGGGAGTCTAGCCAAGTATTGTAAGTGTCTAGCCAAGTATTGTAAGAATGTGGGAGTCTAGCCACATATTGTAAGTATGTGGGAGTCTAGCCACATATTGTAAGTATGTGGGAGTCTAGCCACATATTGTAAGTATGTGGGAGTCTAGCCACGTATTGTAAGTATGTGGGAGTCTAGCCACATACTGTTAGTATGTGGGAATCTAGTCATGCATTGTAAGTATGTGTAAGTATGTGGGAGTCTAGCCAGGTATTGTAAGTATGTAGGAGTCTAGCCACGTATTGTAAGTATGTGGGAGTCTAGCCATGTATTGTAAGTATGTGGGAGTGTAGCCACGTATTGTAAGTATGTGGGAATCTAGCCACGTATTGTAAGTATGTGGAGTCTAGCTACGTATTGTAAGTATGTGGGAATCCAGCCAAGTATTTTAAGAATGTGGGAATTTAGCCACATATTGTAAGTATGTGGGAATCTAGCCACATATTGTAAGTATGTGGGAATTTAGTCACATATTGTAAGTATGTGAGAGTCTAGCCAAGTTTTGTAAGTATGTGGGAGTGTAGCCACATATTGTAAGTATGTGGGAGTCTAGCCCATTTTGTGATTGTATTCATCCTGTGTAAATCTGACAAATATTAGGCTAGTAAGTATGTGGGAGTCTAGCCATATATTGTAAGTATGTGGGAGTCTAGCCATGTATTGTAAGTATGTGGGAGTCTAGCCACATATTGTAAGTATGTGGGAGTCTAGCCAGGTATTATAAGTATGTGGGAGTCTAGCCATGTATTGTAAGTATGTGGGAGTCTAGCCATGTATTGTAATTATGTGGGAGTCTAGCCACGTATTGTAAGTACTGTATGTTGCAGTCTAGCCAAGTATTGTAATCCTTTTCGGGATGAACAACTAAAATACAACAGTTTTAAATGGCTACCATAAATGTGTTGCACGTCTAGTATTTATAGAATCCTTCTCTTCCAATAATGTTTGGACATCATTATCGTCAATAGTGGCAAAAGAAAACATTTGTTTACACTCTGATCATCAGTCATCTTCAATGCACTTCCTTGACGCTAAATATAGCTAAACAGCATTGATGATTGGCTATACAATGAACGGTGAGTGTGCCAAAGTTTGGGAATTCCCTTGTGCTATTTCTCAGTACGACCTCAATGTGTTGAATGATTATCCCTCTACAAAAGGATTTAAGGGTTAATATAACGATAGAACATGAACAGAAAGTATGAAACGAGCCAATCAGAAACTAGACAATAAGAGAGTCATGTAATAAAAGTGTTTTTTGTATGATATAAAGCACTTAAGGAATATAAATGTTTTATTATGATATAAAAAACTTAAATACATGTGTTTTATTACATCAAGCACGTAAGGTATATAAGTGTTTCATTATGATATCAAGCAGGTACATAAGTGTTTCATATTTGCCAATTATATAACCTAGAATAGATGTCTTAATACTTCAATGATATGGAAGCGCCAGAAATTTCAAGCTATTTTTTGTCGCCAATTAATAGACTGAAATTTACGATTTTGAACATTTAATGCTGTCAAAAACGTCTACCGATCGCCGGAAAATGGACAAGAAGCATTGAAGAAATATAGGTAAATCAGTTGAAAATTAGAAAAACTGGTAGAAATCAGTAGATTTTTTCTCAGCGGTAGACAAGAGGTAGATGAATAGAAAAATTGGTGGACTACCACCGAAATCGGTAGACTTGACAGGTATGCTGGATGCCCTTGGTACTCCATGACAGCATTTAGTCACTCCCACAACACATCACTAAAACCAATCAAACAATGATGAGGGATACAAACCAGCCTCTGATTGGTTACAAAACTTTTTTGAAAATTAGTGTATTGTTTCATGCAGTGGAAATCTTGCTTGTCATTTTTCAAATTTAGGCACATTTATCATTTTTGGAAGGAAATATTTAAAAATCATGAGAAAGAAGGGTTTTTAAAACAGTGATCAAAAGATCGGGAAAAAGGGCAACAATCTGGAGTCTCCAGCAGAAATTGAGAGAGTTGGCAAGTATAATGTTTTATTATGCTTGAGCACTTAGATAAGTTTCTTAATATAATATCAAGCATTTAGATACAAAAGTGTTTCATTATGACATCATGCAATTAGACACATATGTGTTTTGTTGTGAAATCAAGCACTTAGATAATATATACATGTTTTATTATGATATCAAGCACTTAAGGTATATAAGTGTTTTACTATATCAAGCACTTGAGGTATATAAGTGTTTTATTATGATATCAAGCACTTAAGGTATATAAGTGTTTTACTATATCAAGCACTTAAGGTATATAAGTGTTTTACTATATCAAGCACTTGAGGTATATAAGTGTTTTATTATGATATCAAGCACTTAAGGTATATAAGTGTTTTACTATATCAAGCACTTGAGGTATATAAGTGTTTTACTATATCAAGCACTTGAGGTATATAAGTGTTTTGTTATGATATCAAACACTTAAAGTATATGTGTATTATTATTATACCAGGCACTTAGGTTCATAAGTGTTATATTATAATATCAAGTACTTAGATATATGAGTGGGTTTTTATAACACCAAGCACTTAGTATCTGGTCTGAATAAAGTACCCAAAGTTGACTTAAAAATCGAAAACATAATTCCTTAATGAAAATTAGCATGTGTTTTAATAGTTGCATGGTTAATAAAACAGAATTAAACTTTACCTGTCACTAGTTCAATCTGCACTGTATTGATCTAGAAATGCATGGGTTCCCCATAGTCCAATTTAATCAGGGATTTAATACATGGCAATTAACATGGCGCCCTGAAGTCATGACTTAGCAACCTAAGACAAGCAGATGATAATAAAGATATGAGGAAACGGATTATCTTCAAGAAATATTAGCAAAAATATTAAAGTTGGTACAAAGAATATCCAGAACTATTTTCAGCGATAAATGTCAACAGAATCATGAGAAAATATACCTAGAGAAGGTAGACTTCGAATTTTCAGTGACAGAAATGAATGGATCTAAGCAACCCGACAATTTCTGGGCTTTTAAAATTTTAAAAATGATAATCATTGTCCTATCTAACTTATTCATTATATATGGAAGGATCCCTTCAACAATTTTTCAGCACACTTAGAAATCTAAAATACAATTTTCTCATAAGCAATATGTTGCTAAAACATACAGAGCTATATGTCACCTGCCGTGACATACAATCAATAATGATTTTAAATTAACATGACATACTTCCCAGAGAGTAGGACAGACCAACTCTGGTAACCAATAAGGAAAATCTAGGGTTAACAGTGATCATTTGAGTTACAGTATGGTTCCAATCCACTCAGCAGTTATGTGTTCTGCTACAGAAATAAGTTTTTCAGTGACTGTGCACTACTTTCCCGAAATCAGGTCAGACAAGCTATGGTACCCAAAAAGGCACATCTAGGCTACAATAGGGATCATTTGTGTGAAGAATGGTTCCAATCCACCCAGTAGTATAGGGGTTCTGCTCCAGAAATGTTACTTTAGTGACAGTGTCCTAATTTCCAGAAATTAGGTCAAACCAGCTCTGGTACCCAGTATGGCACATCTAGGCTACATGAGGATCATTTGTGTGAAGCGTGGTTCCAATCCACCCAATATTTTAGGAGTTTTGTTCCGGAAAGGAAATGTTGATGCTGCCGCCTGACAGAAATTGCAATTCCTATGTCTTGCAGGCATGAAGACAAAAATGGAATCAACACTTTTAAATGACCTAGTCAGACATCCGATATCAATATAATTGAAAATATATGGAATTTCATTTAACTCTTGTCTTAACCATTAATTAGAAGATATTAAAAACACTACATCTCTTCTGTGTCACAGAAAAATCTGGACCTCCACTGACTCCAAAATGATAAAAACTGTATTTCAATTAATCCCTGACAGATTAAGGATAGTAATTAAAGTTAATGGAGATATATATATATATACATTATATATATATATATATATATAATGGCCAGCTTTTTCAAGTTCCTTGACTGCATACTTCAATTAAATCAAACCTGTATATAAGGGTCACCTGCACATAAAGGTAAATATTTTCTGGTCTCCTGGGTGACCCTTGTATGCAGGTTTCACTGTATATATATATATATATATATAGGTTTCACTGTATATATAATATATATATATATATATATATATATATATATATATATATAATATATATATATATATATATATATATATATATATATATATATATATATATATATATATATCAGTTAATACTGCAAAAGGTGAGTCCCAAAATTGATCAAGGTGTTGCTATGCTAAATTTTTACTTTGAAAAGCCCCCTCGCATATCAAGTAGCATGACCTCACGGTCTACTTTGGGTATTTCATTAGGGCCAGATACTGCATAGTATAATGGTGTTCATCATTTATTGCTTCCTTAGGTGTTGATATCTTAACCTCAAAGACAAGGTATACATATCTATTAACAAGAGAACTTTTACATCAATTTTGTCCATGGTTAAGATGAGTTCTTATTATGTATCTAAAGTGTTTATCTAAAACATCTTGCTTTATTGGAACTATCTGAAAGTTTGGAAACCATAGATATATTTTCTAAAAAATTCACTTACTCTAAAAGTTCTAAGTCTTTTGGGCACAATTTCAAACAATTTATGTAGATTTTACATGACAAGGTCATATTTACAGTCATTAAGTCTGTGTTATATTCATTCAGTGAATGAATATTTAATGGAGGAAATTTGATATGCATTTTACAAAATGTATTTCCATTCTAATTTGTCTTTGTAAACTATCAGAAGATGAGCTGCAAGAAGAAGGTGGCAACAGATTATAATGGATGACCTGAGTCACATGTAACATAATTATCCTAATAAGGGAGACCATCATCAAAACATTATTTGTTTAAAGTGCCACAAGCAATAGTTTTAGAAATGAGTCAGTCGGTAGCCATTATTAAAAAAAAATTTTTTCATATAGATTTTTATATAAATTGAGCAAAATTTAAGATCTAAGTTTTATAAGAAAAATAAGTCAATGGGCAAACCTGCCTAAAAAAATTGGGTCATGGCTTTTCAGGGGGATGGTCGGGTCAAATTAAACACGTCTATTTATTTTTTCATGTTTGGCTTCAGTAGTATCATGAAATATACCAACAATGAAGCTCAGGGTGATACTCATGATACAGACCGAAATTCAGGGGAAAATCACCAAAATTTCATCAGTATTAAAACTATCATAGAAAGAATGTTTGGTAAACCATCACAGAATACTGGGATTCTAACGAAAGCTTTGATATGAATTTCTAGAATAAGCCAAAATTCTTTGATTTAAACTTTATCTAAAATGACATTATATGATATAGTTAAGTTACAGTTGTCAAAATACAATCTAGTTAAAAAATCTGCTGGGTTAGTTCCATCAACTTTTTGCAATTATTTTCAAAAAGTCAATGCAAGTTACATAATCCTATTAAACATGTAAACAAAACACAAGAATAAGTTGTGGCAAAAGTGTCAGGTAGCATGAGACTGAGAAAACAGTAAGCTTACAGAAAATAATTAAAACAAGAAAATTTAAAATGAGTTTTCTAATACAGTTCTTTATTTCTGACAGCAAATATTTATGGCTATGGAAAGATTTAAGTGAGTATTGTCATGGTATGGCTAATTTCTGTTGTACATTTCGTTTTGAGTGAGATACCAATCACAATTCTAAGGTTTATAACTATTGTATAACTATCAGATTTGTATATCTATATTGTCAGCTTCGTATAACTTTTACATATATATATATATATATATATATATATATATATATATATATATCAGGGCTCTACAACACTAAAAAAATTCACTCTTCATTTGGCCAGTGAACCAGAAATTTTACTAGCCAGCCAGAAACTTTTACTCGCCAATATATATATATATATATATATATATACATGCGAAATAAACAGAAAAACACTCAGTTTCACAAATTTTTGGCCATTTGGCCTTTTATCAAGTGAAAGACAACAATATATAATATAATGTGTGTGTGTTCTTAAAAAAATACACTGGATGAAAATACAGAAATTAAAATATTAATTTTCTAAGTTGATGTAACATTTTATTGTTTCTATCCATTTAAAACTAGGTTATAACTGCATGTTATTGCATTTTTTTATCAATCCAGGAGTGTTTATATGCCTATATTTTTTGTTACTCTAATATTGAGGCTACCTTAAACTTTGTTTTTTAAAATTTTAGCGCCAGTTTCTTTTTGACAGAATTTCCAAACAGAGACTGCTCACAAGTTGTAAATTTTGTCTGTAAGTTAAAATGTAGAGTCCAACACCCGTGACCTGATCGTCAGACAAACACCTATAAAGTTCTTTAATTTATATTTATAATATTAATCGATTTTAATTTACAGATAAAATCTCAGTTCCGACTGTGGTTAATCCCTTTGGGGATTCTGTCACGGCCGTTTTATTGTGTTGCCCAACGATAAAACGGCCAAGATAGAATCCCCAAAGGAATTAGGCTGTGGTCTGCCTGCCCTCCTCGTCGAACACTAGGCCGAACTTTCTGCCCCGATTTTACCACTTAAAAACCGCTTAAATTGAAATATAGTTCGGCCTAGTCGAACACTAGCCATAACTCGGTTCCAGTATTCCTTTAACCAAGATCGTTTAAACTTAGCAGCGTCTAATGATGCTTCTGTTGAAATCGACCGAGAAATGTATATATATATATATAAAATTTCACATATCACAAAAGACAATACTACATAGCTGTCAACATGCGATGTGCTACCCACATAAATTGCAAAAAGAAGGTAACAGATATATCATGTAGACATCTTGATGAGGGAAAAAAAATCTATAGTGGGCATACCAGACTGATAAACTACAATTAAACATAAACAATTTGTGCCGAGATTCCCACAACAGTTTAATCCGCAATTATATCATTCCAGCTTTAAGTAACAAGTCAGACAAAGGTCTCTGTTGAGAAGGATTATAGATTGGCCTCCTACATGACAAGCCACAAACTTTGCCATTATTCTGAGAAACTGTCGAGGAGCAGCACTTTCCCTCCACTAATAATACAGTGGTACCTACCTTGAGAGACCACCCTTCTGGCCACTTAAATGTGGTCTCTCAAGACAGGTGGTCTCTTAAAAGGTTTATTTATAGAAATATTTAACAGAGAGGTTTTCAGAGTGTGGTTTCTAAAGACAGGTAGTCTTTCATGATAGGTTCCACTGTAGACCTTTTTGAGTTGTCCAGTGTTATAAATAGTGTGCAGTTTCAAAGAGCATTACATTGTATTATATTTCAGTTCAGCAGTTTATCACATATATGACCTGGAATATGAATATCATTAAGTAATATTTAGAAATAGTAAACATCCTACATGAAAGGGATGACACTTTCTATATATACAAAAGAGAACATTTATCTGAACTTAATTCCTATAAAATGAACTAAAACAAGATATCACTGAATGTTGTGAATGTAAATATAAAATAACTGTAATGGACCTTGCCCAACTTTCAGCTGAAGTCACATGATCTTTGTACAGACTATTCTGACAAAACTGAATGGAATGAGACAACTCAAAAATGGTTAGGGCTGAATCCCAAAATAAATGTAAACTGAATTGTTAAACAAGAATGTGAATATCTCTTCTTATTCTCCAACTACCTATAATACCAGAATAATAAACTCTATCTATTCTACAACAACTACCAAAGTTTTACAATTTATATAAATGTGTCTTGTTGGCACTGATGATGGTAGAGTACCTGGAGAAAACCTGCACGTCTGAGCTGCAACCAAATACCATTTCACATACCACCTCAAATACCATCTCACATACCACCTCGCATATCACCTCACAGACCATCTCACATACCATCTCACATATTACCTCACATACCATCTCACATACCATCCCTCACATTCCACCACACATACCATCTCACATACCATCCCTCACATATAATCTCACATACCATCTCACATTCCACCACACATACCATCTCACACACCATCCCTCACATACAATCTCACATATCATCTCACATTCTACCTCACATACTATCTCACATATCATCCCTCACATACACCATCTCACATACCAACTCACATACCAGAGTATCGTATCATCCAAGAGAAACATTAATATTTAGAGACCAATCAACTTAATTTAACCAATAGCATCTTTTAATTCTGATAGTATTATGATTTGTCAGGTTCAGAAAGTTGATAAAATTGATCAGATGAAGAATTGGGCTTGTTTTACAAAAGGTACTAATTCTTAACTTTGGATCACACTTTGGACCCGTGAAAGGAACTGAAATGTGGTTCTATTGCCTATATGGTAAACAAAACATCAGTAGACCACCACAAGTGGTTACCTTGTTTGAGCAAAATACAAGCAGCTATCTTACCAAAGTGATATACAGAGATTATTACATGATCATTTTGTTATCATATTCCTTCTCAGCCTGGGGTTCCTGAGGACGAGTATGATATCAAAATGGTCATATTATAAACTTTTTATCATGTGTCTAAATTACAAATTAAAACACATAAGATACAACAAGAACAAGAGATCCCAGAGGGATCTTGGTGCCCACCATGGAATGTTCTATGTCTGATCTATGAAAGACTGTTCTTTTCTCTCATTTTGTGTCTCAACATTGAATTTGAACTTAAATCCACATTTCTGTGAAATACATTTTTCACAAGATTACAGCGAAACTGAATCTGAACTGAACATATTACCTTTTCAGAGAGAATGGAATTCAATATGGCCGACAGGTGTCCATCTTGGATTTTGATCTCTCTGAAAATGTACAACTAGACCTCAGGGGGAACCTCCATAATTAATTTCAAAAAGATTCCTTCTGTACGTTCTAGACCTCAAAGGAAACTTCACATCAAATTTAAACAACAACCCTTCAGTATTTACTAAGAAATAGGGGTAACATACTTCCATTGTCAAAATCCAAGATGGCTACCTGTCACAGTGTTCAATCTAGGCCGCGCCATTGCATCAATGGCCCGCTGAAATCAGACATGGCGCAATTAAAATTCAATGATGGGCCACTCTGGCACAATGCTAATCTTCCCAGTGATAACTTTATTTCAATTAAATGTCCGCATATAAGCTGAAATAATACCTTGAAATGTAACATCGTGGATAGTCTAACGCGAATAATCAAGCCCGCTCCGTTTCCGATTATCTCCATACTACGCTAGGTTAATGCAGTGATCGAAGTGAACGGAATATAATGACTGAATATTTGGGTTATGGATAGTCTTGAGCAAAGCACATAGCCGGAAGTAACTGCCTGGTATTATTAGTTAAAACGAGGCTTCAGTGTCAGAGTCTGCCAAACGCTTAAGGTCTGCTATATACTGTCAAGCGTTATGTGCTGCATCCATGTGCAGACGACGTTTTTCTCTCTGTCAAAATTTAAAAACATGAAGAGAATATTGGACTTTTTCTCAGCCACCCAGAGTTCTAAAAAAAACTTGAAATGATATTCAAAACAACCAAAAGTTTGTCATCAAGTGAAAAAAAAAGCAGAAAAATCAGAATCTGTCTCTGAGAATCAGAAACGAAAGTTTCAAAATCAGTGGTTACACGACGAACGTTTTAAAAACTGGTTGACTTATGATGACAAATCTTGTGCCGTGAACTATAGTGTATGCACAAAATTTTAAAAAGTAAATCCCTTCACCACAGGATGTACCAATTTTTGTATATTGGTGAACAATGTACATGGACAGTTATGATGGTTACAGTAAACTCTAAACTCATCACAATCGGTCAGATTTTTTTTATAAGTTATGGCCCCTTCTTTTTTAAAATGGCCCCCTGATTTTTATAGCATGGGCCCGTCTGGCCCCCTTGTTCATGGTCCTAGATTGAACACTGCTGTCAGCCATATTGGAATCAAATCTCTCTGAAAATGTCATATGCACAACAAGACCTCAAGGGAAACCTTCATATTAAATTTCAAGGAGATCCCTTCAGTAATTTCTGAGAAACAGCAATAACAAACTTCCTATGGTCAAAATACAAGATGGCTGCCTATCGACCATATTGGATTCTTATCTATCTGAAAATGCAATATGCAGAACTTGATGTAGAATTTCAATGATATCCCATTAGTCTTTTCTGTGAAATAGCGGTAACAATCTTCCTTTGGTTAAAATCCAAATTGGCCACCTGTTGGCCATGTTGGATTCCAATCTCTCTGAAAATGTTATATGCACAACAAGACCTAACTCGAATAAATCAAGCCTTCTCCATTTCTGAATCTCTCCATACTAAATTAAGGCTTGAAGTTTCTATACTACAAAAATGCTGCAGTTGTTCCCTGGGAGAGGGAACAAATCACACCCTCATATTCCTATTGGTATGTCCAGTAGGTATACATGTATCTGGTGAAAATTAAAACATTGGAAGTCTTTCATATTCACTCTGTCTTCAAGTTGTTTACATTAAATAGATGCTGATGATGCTTACAATTGGATTAATATTTTATATAGCATTACTTAAAATGAAGGACAGTTTTATTTACATTTACTTTGAATTCCTCTTATTTTTTTCTGACAGCTGTAATACTGTATACAAATTCCACAATGCAACATGAAGAAATTTATGATCTGAAGTGTTTCAAGTATAAATGCATTCAGGCATTAATGCAGTGATCATAGTGAATGAAATATAACAAATGAATAATTCGGGTTAAACTAGACCTCAAGGGGAACTTTCATGTCAAATTTCAAGATCTCTTAAGTCCTTTCTGAGAAGAAGCAGTAACAAACTTCCTTTTGTCAAAATCCAAGATGGCCACCTGTTGGCCATGTCAGATTCTGATCTCTCTGAATATTGTAATATGCACAACTAGACCTCAAGGGGAACCTTCATGTCAAATTTCAAGGATATCCCTTCTGTCCTTTCCGAGAAGTAGCGATAACAAACTTCATTTTGTCAAAATCCAAGATGGCCGCCTGTTGGCCATGTCAGATTCTGATCTCTCTGAAAATGCAATATGCACAACTAGACCTCAAGGGAACACGGATGTATCACTTCAATACTTTCTGAGAAATTGCAGTACCAAGAATTGTTCATGATGGACCATGGACACAGGCAATTTGAATAGCTAAAAACATTGAGGGCTAAAAACATACTTTCTGTTTCCAATATTCTTGCTGACAGAGAAATAAGAATCCTTTCTTTGTGTTCAGTGTATGATTTTGGATGACAGATTTTGGATGGAGCAGACAATGAAATGTATACCGGAAATGGGTGATACTCCAAACTCCTCTTTTTTTTTTTTTCACTGATCGCAATATAAAAAAATTTTCCCGACAGGGGGTGCATTACAAGAATAATTAATGCATGAAGTTGTGACAGTATCATATATACAAATGTAGTCTGACATATGATAAACTACAATTATACATGAAATCAACATTATTTTGGTGGTATATATCAGACCTATAGATATCGAACATTTATTCGTAATTCAAAACATTGTAACAAAACTTAAATTTCCAGAGAGAGTAAAAAAAAATGATATGACAAATAGACAATTGCATGGAATATTTTGATATGAGCGTAATTTAAAAAGCGCCTTTAGATGTATCATGTATAAATCAAAGACATTTACTCAAAAATGTGTCATTAAATGTAGGTAACTGTCATTTATAATACAAAGACTGTAGTCAATGTTTCATGACAAATCGCATTGAAAACATACATTAACTCAACAAAATCAACTTAAATCTAAAGTGACATGCAGTAATCAATTATCTACCATATCTCTATCAAACATCTTAATGATCAAGACAGCATACATTCCTGGGGAAATCGTTCTCAGGAAATCATTCCTAGATCGGTTTTCTCATGAAATACATTTTACTCTCCATCGAAACATATCCGTGTAAAAATTCTCTTAATCCATTTGGATCATGTGTGTTTCCTCTGTACGTTTCTATTTTGTAATTAAGAGATCATGTTCAATAACATTAAATGTCTTCTTTATAGTAAAAGCAATACAATCGAACAAGAAGTTATGAACAGAATCGTCAACATCGACACAGGGATACAAGTGTCAGGTAAACTGTTAATGAAATATTGGGTCACGGGAACTTTAGCATCTGACAACATGACATATGATCAGATTCTTCTGAACACAAATTATTTTAATTCCAGACTCCGAAGCACATTAGGTAAGATATGAATGATCAGATAAGCTGAGAATAAACTTTTGTATTTTTTGCCTAAGAACTGCCTATACAGACACATTAAGATGGTATCATTATTTAGATGTAAATCTGCTATAGTATATGTCAGGAGGTAAATGGAACGGCTGTTTTAATGTAATATTGTCAAAACTGTGGATGAGAATCAGGTCTCAGTAATTCTTAATCACCTACATGTAAGTCTAAAATCTTCAGGTTGATTACGTCAAATTTTATATTTTCCAATTTATCACTAATTTCATATATTTTCTAGTTTTTTGCTTTATTCTATAAACTGTACAGCTCACCTGTTGTAAAATCAGAAAGTTTCATTGTGGTTTTACTTTCGTTTATTTCATTGCTTTCATTTATCAATGGAATTTAAACCATGACTAAATTTTACATAAATTATACCTAGCAATAGTAATAGGTTAATTTACTAAAACTTTCTTTATTCAACAAAAATTAATATAGAAAAAATTGGTTTTATTTTAAAAACAACAAAATTTTGACCCCAACAAATTTTCTGACTCTACAGTATTTCCAGTCTTTTTACTTCATTTCTTGTACTTTCTAGTTTTTTGTTTTAAACATTGCCTAATTAATTGCTTCATTTTAAAGATTTTCTGGTTTTTCTATCTTTTTTTTTTTTTTTTTTTTTTTTACAGATTTTCCGGTTTTTCTCTTGATTTTTCAGGTATTCCAGTTTTTCTCTTCTTTTTTATAGATATTCCAGTTTTTCTCTTTTTATAAATTTTCCAGTTTTTCTCTCTCGATTTTATATACTTTCCAGTTTCCATTATAATGAGACTGATCATGTATAAGGCGGGATATTCGATTCTATTATTCAGTTTCTGAATTTGAAAACTATGATATCAAATATAACAAATGAACGCTTTTCAGAGTATATTTATTGTCAATATGGATACCGTTTGGATGACACATAAATAGAATGGTGTTTAGGGGGTAGCATTCTCTTTATCTGTCAACCAAACGGCATCCATATTGACAATAAATGCAAACTGACAAGCTTTGCTAGGGTGCCATACTATTTATCTGTCACCCAAACCGCATTCATACTGATAATAAATGCACTAATTCATTAAATAGTTACGATACTTACTGTATACATGGAAATTTGGCTCATTTAATTTTTGGCATTTTTTGCCCTTTGACGAGAGGGCCAATTTAAAATGAAAGGCAAAATTTTGAGCTAAATCACAGAAATACTGACATACACACCATCCAAGAGACTATGGTGATTTAGGGCAAATATATTGTCGTAAAAGGGCCAAAATAAGCAGGAACATTTCCAGGTACAGTATAGGTACAGGTATAGGTACAGTAATACAAAAAAACTGATAAAGTGTCTAAGACAGTATACAACTACGATTGTCAATCAGATTTCTTTGATTTTGGGAATGAAGTGACCGCACCATTAAATATACCATGGAACTCAAGAGGCAATGAAAAAAGATCCTTTTAATATTTTGAAAAATATCATCGAGGGCTTTATCATATGTATTATAGTACAGGTTTCAATTGCAGATGCTGGGGTTTTCCTAAGCCACTTTTGATCTGCGAATTAAAAAAAACCATGATAGTTTCAGAAGGCAAAACATGAAAATCACAACCCATGAAATTAAACTCCTGTACAATTGCTCTTTTTTCAACTGTCTTAATTGAGTACACAAGTTTTTAAATAATACAATAACGGATACCTGTAAGGTACTTCTTTTTTCTCAGCTTTTTGTCAACTCTCGATTTCATTCACCAAATGAACTATTTATTTGACGGTAATTTCAGATTTCCCAGGATCCTGGAAACTATATGTCTAGAATCAGAAATTAGGTTTGTATTTCATCAACTGTTAGTTCATTATTAAGAAATATTCTCTGCCACGGAATCCCATGGGATATTTAAGTTCGTGTTCTTTTTTTACCAGTCAATTTTTCAGTGAAGCAACAGATTCTGTGTAATTGATTCCTATAGAACTTCCTGTCTTCTCAAATCTATTTGGATTGTGTTAAATCGCCTATATTTGATAGTGAATTAGAAGATGCCACTTGAAGTACATCAAAAGAAACCATTGAACTGCATTAAGGCATTATCTGCTGTCAGTCTCTGAGTGTGAGTGAATTACGAAATGAAACATGTATTAAAATGTCTTGAGCAAAAATAAAAAGATTCACATATAGATTATAATGATATCTGCTGTTGTTATCCTTTTGTAATAAGAGATCTACAATGATATTTTGTAGCTTTAGAAAATTTTGTTAAGGTTTTCTAATTTGATTAAATTATCATTGAAATTAAAATAATGACAAAATTTGCATAAAATTCTCCATGTAACAGTATTAGCTTCCCATTTAAACTTCTAACATTTCTATATGCTTATTGTAGATGGTAAAGCAGAGAATTAAAAAATGCCTAAACATCAAGGTTAAAGACTTGTATGATAAACCCACAGTAAACACACCAGGGTTAAAGACTTGTAGGATATACCACAGTAAACATACCAGGGTTAAAGACTTGTATGATAAACCCACAGTAAACACACCAGGGTTAAAGACTTGTAGGATATACCACAGTAAACATACCAGGGTTAAAGACTTGTATGATAAACCCACAGTAAACACATCAGGGTTAAAGACTTGTATGATAAACCCACAGTAAACACACCAGGTTAAAGACTTGTATGATATACCACAGTAAACACACCAGGGTTAAAGACTTGTATGATAAACCCACAGTAAACACACCAGGGTTAAATACTTGTATGATAAATCCACAGTAAACACACCGGGGTTAAAGACATGTAAGATATACCAACAGTAAACACACCAGGGTTAAAGACTTGTATGATATACCACAGTAAACACATCAGGGTTAAAGACTTGTATGATAAACCCACAGTAAACACACCAGGGTTAAAGACTTGTATGATTTACCACAGTAAACACACCAGGGTTAAAAACTTGTAGGATATACCACAGCAAACACACCAGGGTTAAAGACTTGTATGATAAACCACAGTAAACACACCAGGGTTTAAGACTTGTATGATAAACCCACAGTAAACACACCAGGGTTAAAGACTTGTAGGATATACCAACAGTAAACACACCAGGGTTAAAGACTTGTATGATAAACCCACAGTAAACACACCAGGGTTAAAGACTTGTAGGATATACCACAGCAAACACACCAGGGTTAAAAACTTACAGAATATACCCACAGTAAACACACCAGGGTTAAAGACTTGTATGATATACCACAGTAAACACACCAGGGTTAAAAACTTGTAGGATATACCCACAGTAAACACACCAGGGTTAAAGACTTGTATGATATACCACAGTAAACACACCACGGTTAAAGACTTGTAGGATATACCCACAGTAAACACACCAGGGTTAAAGACTTGTAGGATATACCAACAGTAAACACACCAGGGTTAAAGACTTGTATGATATACCCACAGTAAACACACCAGGGTTAAAGACTTGTATGATATACCACAGTAAACACACCACGGTTAAAGACTTGTAGGATATACCCACAGTAAACACACCAGGGTTAAAGACTTGTAGGATATACCAACAGTAAACACACAGGGTTAAAGACTTGTATGATATACCACAGTAAACACACCAGGGTTAAAGACTTGTATGATATACCACAGTAAACACACAGGGTTAAAGACTTGTATGATATACCACAGTAAACACACCAGGGTTAAAGACTTGTATGATATACCATAGTAAACACACCAGGGTTAAAGACTTGTATGATAAACCCACAGTAAACACACCAGGGTTAAAAACTTGTATGATAAACCCACAGTAAACACACCGGGGTTAAAGACTTGTATGATATACCACAGTAAACACACCAGGGTTAAAGACTTGTATGATAAACCCACAGTAAACACACCAGGGTTAAAGACTTGTATGATAAACCCACAGTAAACACACCAGGGTTAAAGACTTGTATGATAAACCACAGTTAACACACCAGGGTTAAAGACTTGTATGATAAACCCACAGTAAACACACCAGGGTTAAAGACTTTTATGATAAACCCACAGTAAACACACCAGGGTTAAAGACTTGTAGGATATACCACAGTAAACACACCAGGGTTAAAGACTTGTATGATAAACCCACAGTAAACACACCAGGGTTAAAGACTTGTATGATATACACAGTAAAACATACCAGGGTTAAAGACTTGTATGATAAACCCACAGTAAACACACCAGGGTTAAAGACTTGTATGATAAACCCACAGTAAACACACCAGGGTTAAAGACTTGTAGGATATACCACAGTAAAACACACAGGGTTAAAGACTTGTATGATATACCCCAATAAACACACCGGGGTTAAAGACTTATAGGATATACCACAGTAAAAACACCAGGGTTAAAAACTTACAGATATACCCACAGTAAACACACCAGGGTCAAAGACTTGTATCATATACCACAGTAAACACACCAGGGTTAAAAACTTGTATGATATACCACAGTAAACACACCAGGGTTAAAAACTTGTAGGATATACCACAGTAAACACACCAGGGTTAAAGACTTGTATGATATACCACAGTAAACACACCGGGGTTAAAGACTTGCATGATATACCCACAGTAAACACACCAGGGTTAAAGACTTGTATGATATACCACAGTAAACACATCAGGGTTAAAGACTTGTATGATAAACCCACAGTAAACACACCGGGGTTAAAGACTTGTATGATATACCACAGTAAACACACCGGGGTTAAAGACTTGCATGATATACCCACAGTAAACACACCAGGGTTAAAGACTTGTATGATATACCCACAGTAAACACACCAGGGTTAAAGACTTGTATGATATACCACAGTAAACACACCAGGGTTAAAAACTTGTAGGATATACCCACAGTAAACACACCAGGGTTAAAGACTTGTATGATATACCACAGTAAACATACCAGGGTTAAAGACTTGTAGGATATACCCACAGTAAACACACCAGGGTTAAAGACTTGTAGGATATACCAACAGTAAACACACCAGGGTTAAAGACTTGTATGATATACCACAGTAAACACACCAGGGTTAAAGACTTGTATGATATACCACAGTAAACACACCAGGGTTAAAGACTTGTATGATATACCACAGTAAACACACCAGGGTTAAAGACTTGTATGATATACCATAGTAAACACACCAGGGTTAAAGACTTGTATGATAAACCCACAGTAAACACACCAGGGTTAAAAACTTGTATGATAAACCCACAGTAAACACACCGGGGTTAAAGACTTGTATGATATACCACAGTAAACACACCAGGGTTAAAGACTTGTATGATAAACCCACAGTAAACACACCAGGGTTAAAGACTTGTATGATAAACCCACAGTAAACACACCAGGGTTAAAGACTTGTATGATAAACCACAGTTAACACACCAGGGTTAAAGACTTGTAACCCACAGTAAACACACCAGGGTTAAAGACTTTTATGATAAACCCACAGTAAACACACCAGGGTTAAAGACTTGTAGGATATACCACAGTAAACACACCAGGGTTAAAGACTTGTATGATAAACCCACAGTAAACACACCAGGGTTAAAGACTTGTATGATATACCACAGTAAACATACCAGGGTTAAAGACTTGTATGATAAACCCACAGTAAACACACCAGGGTTAAAGACTTGTATGATAAACCCACAGTAAACACACCAGGGTTAAAGACTTGTAGGATATACCACAGTAAACACACCAGGGTTAAAGACTTGTATGATATACCCACAATAAACACACCGGGGTTAAAGACTTATAGGATATACCACAGTAAACACACCAGGGTTAAAAACTTACAGAATATACCCACAGTAAACACACCAGGGTCAAAGACTTGTATCATATACCACAGTAAACACACCAGGGTTAAAAACTTGTATGATATACCACAGTAAACACACCAGGGTTAAAAACTTGTAGGATATACCACAGTAAACACACCAGGGTTAAAGACTTGTATGATATACCACAGTCAACACACTGGGGTTAAAGATTTGCATGATATACCCACAGTAAACACACCAGGGTTAAAGACTTGTATGATAAACCCACAGTAAACACACCAGGGTTAAAGACTTGTATGATATACCACAGTAAACACATCAGGGTTAAAGACTTGTATGATAAACCCACAGTAAACACACCGGGGTTAAAGACTTGTATGATATACCACAGTAAACATACCGGGGTTAAAGACTTGCATGATATACCCACAGTAAACACACCAGGGTTAAAGACTTGTATGATATACCCACAGTAAACACACCAGGGTTAAAAACTTGTAGGATATACCACAGTAAACACACCAGGGTTAAAGACTTGTAGGATATACCCACAGTAAACACACCAGGGTTAAACACTTGAAGGATATACCCACAGTAAACACACCAGGGTTAAAGACTTGTAGGATATACCACAGTAAACACACCAGGGTTAAAGACTTATATGATATACCCACAGTAAACACACCAGGGTTAAAGACTTGTATGATATACCCACAGTAAACACACCAGGATTAAAGACTTGTAGGATATACCACAGTAAACACACCAGGGTTAAAGACTTATATGATATACCCACAGTAAACACACCAGGGTTAAAGACTTGTATGATATACCCACAGTAAACACACCAGGGTTAAAGACTTGTATGATATACCACAGTAAACACACCAGGGTTAAAGACTTGTATGATATACCACAGTAAACACACCAGGGTTAAAGACTTGTATGATATACCACAGTAAACACACCAGGGTTAAAGACTTGTACGATATACCCACAGTAAACACACCAGGGTTAAAGACTTGTAGGATATACCCACAGTAAACACACCAGGGTTAAAGACTTGTATGATATACCACAGTAAACACACCAGGGTTAAAGACTTGTATGATATACCACAGTTAACACACCAGGGTTAAAGACTTGTAGGATATACCCACAGTAAACACACCATGGTTAAAGACTTGTATGATATACCACAGTTAACACACCAGGGTTAAAGACTTGTAGGATATACCCACAGTAAACACACCAGGGTTAAAAACTTATAGGATATACCCACAGTAAACACACCAGGGTTAAAGACTTGTAGGATATACCACAGTAAACATACCAGGGTTAAAAACTTGTAGGATATACCACAGTAAACACACCAGGGTTAAAGACTTGTAGGATATACCACAGTAAACACACCAGGGTTAAAGATTTGTAGGATATACCACAGTAAACACACCAGGGTTAAAAACTTTTAGGATATACCCACAGTAAACACACCAGGGTTAAATACTTGTAGGATATACCCACAGTAAACACACCAGGGATAAAGACTTGTAGGATATATCACAGTAAACATACCAGGGTTAAAAACTTGTAGGATATACCACAGTAAACATACCAGGGTTAAATACTTGTATGACATACCACAGTAAACAAACCAGGGTTAAAAACTTGTATGACATACCACAGTAAACATACCAGGGTTAAATACTTGTATGACATACCACAGTAAACACACCAGGGTTAAAAACTTGTATGATATACCACAGTAAACACACCAGGGTTAAAAACTTATAGGATATACCCACAGTAAACACACCAGGGTTAAAGACTTGTAGGATATACCACAGTTAACACACCAGGGTTAAAAACTTGTATGATATACCACAGTAAACATACCAGGGTTAAAGACTTGTATGATAAACCCACAGTAAACACACCAGGGTTAAAGACTTGCATGATATACCCACAGTAAACACACCAGGGTTAAAGACTTGTAGGACATACCACAGTAAACATACCAGGGTTAAAGACTTGCATGATATACCCACAGTAAACACACCAGGGTTAAAGACTTGTAGGACATACCACAGTAAACATACCAGGGTTAAAGACTTGTATGATAAACCCACAGTAAACACACCAGGGTTAAAGACTTGTATGATAAACCCACAGTAAACACACCAGGGTTAAAGACTTGTATGATATACCACAGTAAACACACCAGGGTTAAAGACTTGTAGGATATACCACAGTTAACATATATGCTGTGTCAGCAAATATAAATTATTAATTCTTCAAGCTTCTGTGATACCATCAGGATCTAACAGTAATCATTCTTAATGTATGTCTCAAGTGTGATTAAAGCATTACGTTTATCACAAATGTTTTTTCTGATATAATTAAGCATTGAACAATGTAAATATATATATAAAAAATACTTTTAATCTAAAAAAAAAACTTTGTTATTATTTAAAATTGCATAGATAAATAGATAGACAGACACACATAAATGAAAAAATATGTGAATGATATTTCATATCATTTCACAAATACCATGTTTGTATCAAAATTACACCAATGAATTGTCATTATTAACAACTTCTTAAAGCTGTCACATCAACTTTTAAACTATTTAATTTTGAAAAAAAAATTCAGTGGTTTCAAACATTGCCATTGGCAGATATATTTGTTAAATGTTATCAATAGAATTTAATCACAGCATAAACATTCTGCACTTATTTTACAATTATAATTTGGTAATTTTTAAAATTGGCCTGTATAAGGTTTTTCTTGGGGTGGGGGGGGGGCTATTTTCTTATTTATTCTTTTTCTCATAAATACAAATAGTTTAAAAGTTAACTGGACAGCTTTAAGCATGACAGTCAAATAATCTGCATTGCCAAAATAATTCACACGATCATGTATGCTTGTTTTTATACTCCTATACATCTCTGCCACTTTATACAAAATCTGCTATTTTAATTGCTTTTGTCTTTTTTATCAATTTCAACTCTTTAAAATGTCAATTTCTAAGACATATACTAATGACTCTAGTCTTAATCCACAAACAAATTAGACAAAACCATGTGGAAACAATGAGCTTTGTCAACATCTTTAATATAAAGTTGTTGAATTTCCTCCAGTGATTTACAAGCTATTGATACTTTCCATCAAGCCTGAAATTGATGCTTCAATCAAATACTTCTATCTGGCCTATCATTAAACTGACAGCTAAACAAGAAATCAACAAGTTCTTCATTGCTACCACCAGTAAGAGAAGTAATCTTGATTTCATGTTTGGAAATGGTAACTTAAACAAATAATGAATTCAGTCAAAACAATCAGGTTTTTTTTAACCAAATCTGTTCTGCATTTCTGATTTAACATTATAAGATTTGTGATTCAGCTAATGAAGACAGTTATGTTATGGGCTGACAAGCTTTTTCTATAGTAAGAGCACTTATTCTGATGAACAGATGGTTTGGGAGACCACCACACAAAGGATACCACTTCACTTTGGAGACCACATATCGCTTAGGAGATCACAACACATAGGAGACCACCTCACTTAGGAAACCACCTCACTCAAAAGACCAAATCATTCAGGAAACCACCTCACTTAGGAGACCAGCTCAAGGTCACCCACCTCACTTAGGAGACAACCTCACATTAAAGACTGCAAAAGCTCAGAAACAGTCACATGCAGTCTTGTCATTGTATGTAAACATCACTTGCTCTTCATCTTTCTACTGTTCTGACCTATTTCTTTATCTTCCATTATAACATGTGAAAATTATTTGGAATTATTTTCTGACATAACTATATTGATGCTATATATATATATATATATATATATATATATATATATATATATATATATATATATATATACACACACACATTATATATAGCTGTATTAATACACATCCAAAGTACACAATTGTCCATAGGTCTTAATACTAAATTAGTGTGCTTGTTTACTTTAAAATAATCTATGTTTATTTCAATGATAAAGTATTAGATCATTAGATCTATGTATTTTGCTGTTGATGCCAGAAACAAAAGTATTCTTCTACCAAACTTTTCTTATTTATGCATATTTTATGAACCAATGATAAAATTCATTAATGCCTGTCATAAAAACTGTTGAAATATTTGATACCATAAGTATCTTTCTCCCAAATTTATGCATATTTCATGAATAAATTATCAAATGTTTTCAGGCTGACACATCAAACTATACATCAGCAGATGGTACAGGATATTAAACAATGCATTTTAATATCTATCTACAAGATTAATTAAAACAAAAAAATCATGATTCATTTTTATTTTAACCTCTATCTTGTGGCCATGACTAATTACATTTCCTACTGACTTTACTGAAATTTCACTTTTTACAGATGAATTTTCAAAGTCTTCTGACAATTCAGTGAACTAGAAAAAAATTCTGTGACATTTCAACACGTGTGTGACACCTGGTATTTTGTGTCAGATTCTTCCCGCACAGAATTCTAATAGAAATGTACAAATGATGACATGTACTTCTAGGAGGTATTATCTTATTGGTTTAGAGACTTTTTCTTTGATTGTTGTTCTAAATCATGTCAAAAATTTTTCACTTGTATTGTCATGCCACCAGCTATAGGTGAAGTGCTACAAATCTTGACCTCTGCTATAGTGACTGATGCCAATGCTGTGAGAGTTCTTTCATGTGACATGCCTGCTGTGACATGGGACCTCGATTTCGAGTCTCATCAAGGAGATTCATGACTTTCACTTTGTTTGCGTAGCAAATGGTGAAGGAACAGTCACTATCTATTTTAAAAGTCTTTGGTATGACAAGGTTAAAGGAACCAACCCCAGGGACTTGAAGGTTGTAGACCACTGCAAACAAGAGCTTAATTGCAGCAATGAATGTAGGATTAAAAGTTTATCAAGTGTCAAGGCATTAAACACAAGTGAAAGAATAAAGAAACTAATCGCTGATGTCTCTGTATCAGAGAAAAATCTCCATTTGAAGGTAAATCGTCAATCAATCAATCCACCACAACAACTTATCTATTTAGATAACGGATTAATTGTTGCGGCAAACACACACATCAGTAAATAAAATCATTACAATACTCACAATTTAAGTGTAAAATTGCTGAACAAATGAAGAAGTAAGCTTAACTGATGGATACTTTATCCGGTGATGATTCACATCAAATTTATCCATGTATAAAAACTGATAATTTTCATGCAATGTTTCTATTTATAAAATAAAATGAAGCATGGTAAATATAAATGACAGAATTAACAATGTTTTCACATACCTTGAACTGGAAAAATTATTCTTTTCCTTGATAATGTTGTACCCTCAAAAGAAGTGTTGGTCATAAAATGCAGTAATTTATAAAAACTTTTGACATGCAATATTTCTCTGACAAACCCTTCACACAGAGATAATTTCACACCAATGCATTTTCCTTTTAGAGAGAATTTGGCATGCATGGATTACATATTCTATTAAGAGGTTATTACAATCCCACTTGAGGAATAAGAAGCTATTCTGAAATTGTCCATAATAGGTGAGTGAACCACAAAAAGTAGAAAATGCTATTTAAGTAAGAGTGTTCGTCTGTAGATTTGTTGCATGTTACAAAAACCACTTATGACTTCTTTCAATTTACATAATATAATTTGTACTGTATTAAGTACAAGGTCAGTTGTTACTCAGTGTTTATGATTTTTCAGGTCATAAATCCTTGAACGAGAGATGTAAAAAAAAAAAACATATATTACCCACACACCAAAATGCAGTCATAAATAATGTACGCTTTGTAATTTTAGATTATCATACAGTGGTACCTGTCTTGGGAGACAACTCTTATCAAAGACACCATCTGTCTTGAGACCATTCTTATCAAAGACCATCTGTCTTGAGAATCCACTCTTATCAAAGACACCATCTGTCTTGAGAGACAACTGTTATCAAAGACACCATCTGTCTTGAGACCACACTTATCAAAGACACCATCTGTCTTGAGACCATGCTTATCAAAGACCATCTGTCTTGAGACCACTCTTATCAAAGACACCATCTGTCTTAAGGCCACTCTTATCAAAGACACCATCTGTCTTGAGACCCATCTGATCAAAGACACCATCTGTCTTGAGACCACTCTTATCAAAGTCCATCTGTCTTGAGACCACTCTTATCAAAGGCCATCTGTCTTGACACCACTCTTATCAAAGACCATCTGTCTTGAGACCACTCTTATCAAAGACACCATCTGTCCACTTGAGGCATCACTCTTATCAAAGACACAGTCATGAGACCACTGTCTCTGAGACCACTCTTATCAAAGACACCATCTGTCTTGAGAGACAACTCTTATCAAAGACCAGCTGTTTTTAGACCACTCTTATCAAAGGTCATCTGTCTTTGTTCAAAGACACACCCACTCTTATCAAAGACACCACTGTCTTGATCTGTCTTGAGACCACTTTTATCAATGACACTCCATTATCGATCAAAGACCATCTGTCTTGAGAGACCACTCCTATCAAAGACACCATCTGTCTTGAGAGACCACTCTTATCAAAGACACCATCTGTCTTGAGACCACTCATATCAAAGATACCATCTGTCTACTAAAAGACACCACTGTCTTATCAAAGATCAAAGACACCATCAGTCTTGAGACCACTCTTATCAAATACACCATCTGTCTTGAGACCACTCTTATCAAAGACCATCTGTCTTGAGACAACTCTTATCAAAGACACCATCTGTCTTGAGATCAATCTTATCAAAGATGGCATCTGTCTTGAGACAACTCTTATCAAAGACACCATCTGTCATGAGACCAATCTTATCAAAGACCATCTGTCTTGAGACCACTCTTATCAAAGACCATCTGTCTTGAGACCACTCTTATCAAAGACACCATCTGTCTTGAGACCACTCTTATCAAAGATACCATCTGTCTTGATAGACAACTGTTATCAAAGATACCATCTGTCTTGAGACTACTCTTATCAAAGACACCATCTGTCTTGAGAGACAACTGTTATCAAAGACACCATCAGTCTTGAGACCATCATCAATTGTCTTGAGACTTATCAAAGACACCATATCAAAGATACTCTTATCAAAGACACCATCTGTCTTGAGACCACATCATATCAAAGATACCATCTGTCTTGAGACTACTCTTATCAAAGACACCATCTGTCTTGAGTTACCACCACAGTCTTGAGACCATCATCAAGACACCATCTGTCTTGAGACCACCACCATCTTATCATCAAGACCCATCTGTCTTGATCTCTTATCAAAGATGGCATCTGCAACTCTTATCAAAGACCATCTGTCTTGAGACCACTCTTATCAAAGACACCATCTGTCTTGAGACCACTCTTATCAAAGACACCATCTGTCTTGAGAGACCACTCTTATCAAAGACACCATCTGTCTTGAGAGACCACTCTTATCAAAGACACCATCTGTCTTGATAGACAACTGTTATCAAAGACCATCTGTCTTCATACCACATTCTGAAAACAACTTGGTTAAATAACCTTTGAAATAAAACCTCTTGAGAAACCACCTGTATTGAGCGACCACATTTCAGTGGCAGATAGGGTGGTCTTTCAAGACAGATTCTACTGTATTGTAGAATCAGAAATTTTGTTGTTTTAAGAATAAAACAAAATTTTTTGAAATCAAGTTTTGTTGAAATGAAAATGTTCTGAGATATGTGACCAGTGGACATGTAATCATGACACTGTGCTACATGTATATCCAAATTCTAATTTGCTATATTTTCCATTCAATAAAAAACACAGTGCAGAACAAACTACAAAGATGTGGGACGTTTTGTTTAGGAAACAATGCTATTACTAAATATAATATATGCAAATTTTGCCCTAGATTTAAGCAGCAGCAATTATTTGTATATATCATTTCATTTAAATAAAAGTTGTTTTTACAGTGGCAAGAGACACTTCCCTCATTGGTTTAAACATATCTTATTGAACATCCATTTTTCAATTCTTTTTTTATTAGTATTTGACATTGTTGATAGGTATTTCATATTCATTTGAATATTAGAATACAATTGTGATTATACCAAATAAGATTACAATTGTGATTTTACCAAATGAGAATACAATTGTGATTTTACCAAATTAGAATACAATTGTGATTTTACCAAATTAGAATACAATTGTGATTTTACCAAATTAGAATACAATTGTGATTATACCAAATTAGAATTGGAACCAAATTAGAATTGGAATGATTTTACCAAATTAAATCAGAATACAACTGTGAACTTTTTACCACCAAATAAGATTAGTCCGCTACAGTAAACTGGGGAACTTGTGTTTTGTATGCATCCTGATTTATCAACTGGTCTGTATGGTTAAGGTTTTGGTTAAAGTGTTATAATTGCTTACCAATCTCTTAATAATAGTGTCACAGGCAAAAAAAACATGTACTTATTGAACACTTCTATACTCATCATTCTCATTCAGGACTTTTTCTTAACCTTTTGAGTGCATGGTCAATGGTGCTGGAATTGGGAATTTTGTGGCATTTTGGTTCAAAATTAGGAGTTCTTTGCATAAGGCATTTCATTTATTTTGCTATTTTTTTTATCTTTTTTATTGTCAAGCTGTCATATTTCAACTTTCAAATAAAACAATTATTGAAAATATCGGCACAAAAATAAGAAATAATGAAAAGATGTTATGTTATGTTCATGATTGGGAATTTCTGGCAAAAAGTCAAGAAAAAAAAGGATATGATTTGTGATTGGGAATATATCCCAATATCGGTTATAAATTTGGAGGAAAAAAAACTGTCATTCAAACACTTCCATACTCATTCAAACACTCCCATACTCATTCAAACAATTTCAGTCACATTCAAAGTAGGGTTGATAGATATATCAGATATGCAAGAAATTTAACCAAAAATCAAATATAATGGTAGATACATGTAGTATAGTCCATAAACAGAAAATCTAAGATCCGATAAATTTTTGTATCCTCTGGTAGAATTACCTTATACCTCATGTCAATCCATAAAAGAATTTAATAATACTAATTATAAAACTAGATCTCAATATGCATCATATATTCTGATCAATTTTTCATATTAACGAGAGTAAAACAATATGTTAAAGTCATAAAACTTCACTTGATATTTACTTCGTAATCTCAGATTACGGGTTACGTATTAATTAAAACCCTTTCAATAGGAAATAATAAAATACTGCAAACGAGTATGTGAAAAACATCAGCAAATGAATTCCAATCAATTTTGTAAGGAAAAAACTTCAATAATATTGTCGTTGTTAAAAGCCGAGGGACAAGAAATGTAATCAATGTGGATCAGACACAACAACTTCAATTAAATGAATACAGTGGTTCTGTCACAACCTCAATTTATCATGTTCTTCCATATTGATCCCACATATCCACAACATGTACATGAAATAAGATTCGAGGCTAAAACTTTTATGTAATCATAGTTCTGATGGAGCCAAAGTTTGTAGGCCAGTTATAAAGCTGCGACTCTAAGGTCAGATATGATATTCTTGTACAGGGACGCCATCAACACCCAAAAAAACCCTCAAAAATCCTGAAATCAACATCAATATGGTTATAAAGAACCCAGGGCCCAAAATCAACATGGTAAAAATACCCAGGGCCCCAAATCAACATCAACATTGTAGAAATACCCAGGGCCCCAAATCAACATCAACATGGTAAAAAAACCAGGGCCCAAAATCAACATCAGCATGGGAAAAAAAACCAGGCCCAAAATCAACAGCAACAGTATAGAAAAGAAATCCTGGGCCCATAATCACCCAATTAACTCAGTACTCAAGCTGTGATTTTGTCAACACACAGTATCATTGCTATAATTTGACATTTCTTTATATTTATGACATACAATTGTAAATAAGGATAAAAATTATTCTTATTTGAAGATAACATCAGAAATCAGCCAAAGATAGTTTGAGTATACACTCAAACTTAGAGTACTTATAAACTATACTTTTAGGTCCCTACTGTACTTATATTGAAAAAAATATACCCCCCATAAACTTTTTAATGTCAGGTGGCAAACCAGTTATCGTAATACTTATAGACTTTAACTGACAAATACCACCAAATGTTGAACATAACCATTCTCATTGATAAAAAGCTGTTGTTGTATTGTTGTTTAATGTCCCACTCAAGAATCTTTCACTTATATGGAGACGTCACCAAATACCGGTGAAGGGCTTAACATTTTGGTCTTTGCACGGCATTTACGGCCATTGAACAGTGATGGTTCTTTAACATGCCGACACCTACCGTGTGTCATGGGACCTCTGTTTTTACTGTCATATTCAAAGGACAGGAAACTGACCTGTAGCCGGCTGGACTCAAACTCACGACCTCACAATCAAGAGTTGAGTGTACTACAGACTAAGCAAAGCTGCTCCAATGATATAAATTAACATACCAAATATGGTCAAAATCTGAGGAAACAAAATGTTGTGATCAGATAAGTAGACAAAATATAGTTAAAGTGACCGAGAATGATGTCGTGGATTAATTTTACTTTTCCTCCTAGTATTTCCGAATTCTAAATCATTAATGTGTCCATCATCAGACTCTATAAGTTTACAATTACAAAAATGATACTGATACACATGAAATATACTTGAAACCAGGTATTAGAAAATTCAAAACTCATTAAAACATCATTTGTCCTTCTTGAAAATGCCAGCTGTTAACTAGGGATAAATGTGACTGCTTCACTTTGTACTAGTAAACTAAAAGAAACAAAATAACAATGCAAAGTTGTCCTTTTCTTCCTGCAGAAGTTGACACCCAAGTTACTTGATGTTGTGTTTTTATGTAAGACAATAAAGAAAATTCAGATGCCATAGGAATCTATCATTTGTCCTTCCTAATTAATGATACCAAGTCTATCACAGGAGTCCCTAGTGGATATATTTTTACTTCATGATATTTCGGAACAGACATCAAAATGACCATATGTCACATTTTGTCTTCAAGGAGCTGACTTGTAACATGCTGAGGGATTTGAAAGTGTGATTTTATATCAGACAGTAAAATACATCAGACCTCATAAATATATGTATTAACATCATTAAAAAAAGGTTAGCTTAAACAAGAGATCCCAGAGGTGTTTTGGCACCCACCGTCAAATGTTCTTTATTTGATCTATGACAGACTGTTCTTTTCTCTTATTTTGTGGCTCAAGTAACAATGAATATGAACTAAACTATGAACTAAGCCACCTGGCAGCCATTTTGTGATTCGACTCTCCTAAAAATGTACACTGCACAACTAGACCTCAAAGAGAACCTATACATCAAATTTCATAAAGATCTCTCCAAGCTTTTCTGAGAAATACCCATAACAAACTTTAATTGTCAAATCCATGATAGCCACCTGGCAGCCATTTTGTGATCCGACCCTCTTGAAAATGTACACTGCACAAATAGACCTCAAGGAGAAACTATATGTCATATTTCATAAAGATGCCTTCAGTACTTTCTGACAAGTAGAGATAACAAACTTTAATTGTCAAAAGCCAAGACGGCCACCTGGCAGCCATTTTTGAGCCAACGCTGCACAACTAACTCAAATAATTTAAGCCCACTCTGTCTGTGATTCTCTCCATACTATGATAGGTTGAAGTCTCTTTACTACAATAACATGTCAGTTGTTCCCTGTGAAAGGGAACCAATCACAGTGTCGTATTCCTTTGGGTATGCACAATAGGTGTATCTGGTGAAAATTAAAACTTTGAAAGTCTTTCGTATTCTCTCTGTCTTCAAATTGTTTATATCAAATACATGCTGAGAATGCTTACAATTGGATTAATATTTCATATTGCATTATTTCAAAAGTAGGACAGCTTTATTTACATTTACTTTCAATTCCTCTAATTTTTCCCGCCAACTGTAATACTGTATACAAATCCCACAATGCAACATGAAGATATTTCTGGTCTAACACATTTTGAGTGTAAATGCATTCACGTGTTAATGCAGTGATCATAGTAATGACTGAATTATTCGGGTTACTGCACAACTACCCCTCAAGCAGAACCTGAATTATGTCAAGATCCCTTCATTACTTTCTGACAAATAGCGATAACAAGAATTGTTTCAGGATGGAAGACTGATGACTGACCACAGAGGCAGGGCGATTTGAATAGTGAAATGACACTCTATTTGTAGCAAACAATAGAACAAATAAGGGCCCAGTCATTACAAATTGGGTATATACCCGACTTCAACTTTTGTTTTTTTCATAAAATGGTTTGATAAAAATTTGTATGTGATTAAAGAAAAAAAAAAGTAAAACTTGTCTACTAAAGGGAGCAGTCAAAAGTATAGCTGTGATAGACAGATGACCTTTATAAAGAGGTTTATTCATTAAAAAAGTTAACAAAGGTTATGATTAAATTACCTTTACAAGCAGGTTACTTTTATACAGGTGGCCTTTATTGCAAGTTTGACTGAACACAGATATTGTACATCAGGACATTTTCATCCAGGTTGAATATTTGCCCATTGGATAATATAGGGTTATAAAAATTATGGACTTTTTGGTTTATCAAACTCTTTCAGAAATTACCCAAAACATTTTTAATACAAAATGTTTTTGATCCTACTTTGAACAATCTATGAAAGGACACATTTAATCCTGTCAACACTACAGATCATCAAAGACTGGTCTAAAACAACAGAAAAGAACATACCATATAGATATTTAGGGTTGACAGGGTTAATGCCAAATCAGAAAAGAACATACCATATAGATACTTAGGGTTGAGGGTTAATGCCAAATCAGAAAAGAACATACCATATAGATACTAAGGGTTGACAGGGTTAATGCCAAATCAGAAAAGAACATACCATATAGATACTAGGGGACACCCAAGGGAAAAGAACATACCATATGGCCTTTATGTTGACAGGTGGTTAATGCCAAATCAGAATAAGAACATACAGGATACTCAAGGGTTGACAGGGTTAATGCCATCAGTACCATATAGATACTAAGGGTTGACTTTTAATGCCAAATCTGGCCTTTATATAGATACAGGGTTGACCTTAATGCCAAATCAGAAAAGTGGCCATATAGATACTAGGGTTGACAGGGTTAATGCCAAATCAGAAAAGAACATACCATAGGGTAGATACTTAGGGTTGACAGGGTTAATGCCAAATCAGAAAAGAATATACCATATAGATACTAAGGGTTGACAGGGTTAATGCCAAATCAGAAAGGAACATACCATATAGATATTTAGGGTTGACAGGGTTAATGCCAAATCAGAAAAGAGCATACCATATAGATACTTAGGGTTGACAGGGTTAATGCCAAATCATTATCAATTCACCATCTAATCTAATGGTTATATGTTAGTGGTGAAGGAAACGTTTATATCCAATTTCATTATACACCATATATCTAGCTACACCTAGTTTTGCATTGGATGACTAGTTTTGCATTAGATGTAGCTCAATGTGGTAACCTTAATCTGTGCTATCTGCTACCAGACAGACTGAACTATAAAAATGGTGTAAAGATGTAATATACTGGTCTGTTGTAATAAAATGGTCACTTGTGTGATATCTAAAACAAATATCATGTGACCATATCTAATGGACGCAATTTGTAGAATTCTCTAATAATGTGGCAAGTCTGAAAGCAATGAATAACATTTGTCTTTTAATTGGTTGCCAAAATTGGTAATGTTTGTACAGCAATTATCTTTGAACAAATTTTCCGATCATACTACTTCATTGGATATATACAGGAATTTCCCACACTCTTTTGGGAATGGGCCCTGGGCCTTATTAACAGGGAATTTTAGCAACATTTTATTGAAATTGGGAAATGCTGTTTAAAAAACAAAAATATCATCAAATTCATTGTCATTTTTCTTAAATTGGGAAATTTCAGCTGTAAACTGGCAAACTTTCTCACTGAAAATCAGATTAGATTCCAGTGGGACTGTAACTAGGTCGCTAACTCTAGGTGAGAGACTTCATGGTTTAAAGACCATTGCTCTAACCACTCGGCCCCTAAAAGAACAAACTAGGGTGCTAACTAGAGGTGAGAGACTTCATGGTTTAAAGACCATTGCTCTAACCACTCGGCCCCTAAAAGAACAAACTAGGGTGCTAACTAGAGGTGAGAGACTTCATGGTTTAAAGACCATTGCTCTAACCACTCGGCCCCTAAAAGAACAAACTAGGGTGCTAACTAGAGGTGAGAGACTTCATGGTTTAAAGACCATTGCTCTAACCACTCAGCTGCTAAAAGAACAAACTAGGGCGCTAACTAGAGGTGAGAGACTTCATGGTTTAAAGACCATTGCTCTAACCACTCAGCTGCTAAAAGAACAAACTTAACTAGAGGTGATGAGACATGGTTTAAAGACCATTGCTCTAACCACTTGGCTGGAACAAACTAGGGCGCTAAAAGGTGAGAGACTTCATGGTTTAAAGACCATTGCTCTAACCACTTGGCTGTACTAGGGGGCGCTAACTAGAGGTGAGAGACTTCATGGGTTTAAAGACCATTGCTCTAACCACTTGGCTGCTAAAAGAACAAACTATAACTCTAGGTGAGAGACTTCATGGTTTAAAGACCATTGCTCTAACCACTCAGCTGCTAAAAGAACAAACTAGGGCGCTAACTCTAGGTGAGAGACTTCATGGTTTAAAGACCATTGCTCTAACCACTCAGCTGCTAAAAGAACAAACTAGGGTGCTAACTAGAGGTGAGAGACTTCATGGTTTAAAGACCATTGCTCTAACCACTCAGCTGCTAAAAGAACAAACTAGGGCGCTAACTCTAGGTGAGAGACTTCATGGTTTAAAGACCATTGCTCTAACCACTCAGCTGCTAAAAGAACAAACTAGGGCGCTAACTCTAGGTGAGAGACTTCATGGTTTAAAGACCATTGCATAGCTGCTAAAAGAACAAACTAAACTCTAGGTGAGAGACTTCATGGTTTAAAGACCATTGCTCTAACCACTCAGCTGCTAAAAGAACAAACTAGGGCGCTAACTCTAGTGAGAGACTTCATGGTTTAAAGACCATTGCTCTAACCACTCAGCTGCTAAAAGAACAAACTAGGGTGCTAACTAGAGGTGAGAGACTTCATGGTTTAAAGACCATTGCTCTACTCAGCTGCTAAAAGAACAAACTAGGGTGCTAACTAGAGGTGAGAGACTTCATGGTTTTAAAGACCATTGCTTAACCACTCAGCTGCTAAAAGAACAAAAGGGCGCTAACTCTAGGTGAGAGACTTCATGGTTTAAAGACCATTGCTCTAACCACTCAGCTGCTAAAAGAACAAACTAGGGTGCTAACTAGAGGTGAGAGACTTCATGGTTTAAAGACCATTGCTCTAACCACTCAGCTGCTAAAAGAAAACTAGGGCGCTAACTAGAGAGTGAGAGACTTCATGGTTTAAAGACCATTGCTTAACCATCAGCTGCTAAAAGAACAAACTAGGGTGCTAACTAGAGGTGAGAGACTTCATGGGACCATTGCTCTAACCACTCGGCTGCTAAAAGAACAAACTAGGGCGCTAACTAGAGGTAAGAGACTTCATGGTTTAAAGACCATTGCTCTAACCACTCAGCTGCTAAAAGAACAAACTATGGCGCTAACTCTAGGTGAGAGACTTCATGGTTTAAAGACCATTGCTCTAACCACTTGGCTGCTAAAAGAACAAACTAGAGTGCTAACTAGAGGTGAGAGACTTCATGGTTTAAAGACCATTGCTCTATCAGCTGCTAAAAAGTAAAACTAGGGCGCTAACTCTAGGTGAGAGACTTCATGGTTTAAAGACCATTGCTCTAACCACTCAGCTGCTAAAAGAACAAACTAGGGTGCTAACTAGAGGTGAGAGACTTCATGGTTTAAAGACCATTGCTCTAACCACTTGGCTGCTAAAAGAACAAACTAGGGCGCTAACTCTAGGTGAGAGACTTCATGGTTTAAAGACCATTGCTCTAACCACTCGGCCCTAAAAGAACAAATACATGTGTATTAATAAGATAAACTTGTCACATGTAATCTGTTGTAACTTTGAATCTGTCGTCATAAATTAACAAAATTGCCAGTTTATAAGGTTATCTAAAATATAAACCATGACAAGTTACAGAGCATATACAAAACTGAGAAATGATCTATCAAAAACTACAGTACAAGATGCAGCTAGATGGGTGTTTTATGCAAATTTTAGAAATGATAGGGATGACACATGCTTTATGCAAATTCAAGGTTTCATATGGTGTTATGATGGACAACAGGTGTTTTAGGCAAGTTATAGAATTGATATGGTGTTATGAAGGATGATGGGTGCCTTTGACATATTCTTAAAATGATATGATGTTCTGAGAGGATGATGGGTGCTTTAGGCAAGTTCTAGCATTGATATGGTGTTATGAAGGATGATGGGTGCTTTAGGCAAGTTCTAGGATTGATATGGTGTTATGAAGGATGGGTGCTTTAGGCAAGTTCTAGCCTTGATATGGTGTTATGAAGGATGATGGGTGCTTTAGGCAAGTTCTAGCATTGATATGGTGTTATGAGGGATGATGGGTGCTTTAGGCAAGTTCTAGCATTGATATGGTGTTATGAAGGATGATGGGTGCTTTAGGCAAGTTCTAGCATTGATATGGTGTTATGAAGGATGATGGGTGCTTTAGGCAAGTTCTAGCATTGATATGGTGTTATGAAGGATGATGGGTGCTTTAGGCAAGTTCTAGGATTGATATGGTGTTATGAAGGATGATGGGTGCTTTTGACATATTCTTAAAATGATATGATGTTATGAAGAATGATGGGTGCTTGTGTACTCATTCTTACCACATGGTAAACTTAGTATTTGTAGATCCTTTTACAACATCAATCACAATTTCAATTTTTTTTCTTTAAGCTAACATGTAATAGGAGCAGTGGGGAATTCATTCAACAAATACAGTTCTTGCTTCTCATTTACTTCTTCTATTTAAAGCTTCAAATTAATGCCATATTTTTTTTGTACGTTTCACATTAATTAATCCAGAAAATTAAGATAAAGTTTCAGGTTATTATTTAAAGTCATATAATGCAACTTAAATCACCACAAAAAATGGATAATTCTTCAATAAATAAAACAGAGGAAAGTTTTCATTTTTCTACAAACTTCTCATTAGGAGGTAATTTTTTATGATACTAATTTATTATTTGTTGATTGTATTAAATTGGTTTCAGGTGAAAAATGTCTTTATTTTCCGGGTCCTGGTAAATTATAATCCTTCTCCAGCTGTGCATGCTGTTCTTTGACTAAATACATCAATAGGATCTGACTTTCTCACGTAACTCAATATTTCCACCATTTACTCATGATAAACTAGTGCAGAACTGAAGTGGTTCTGATTTTATCCATATTTTAGTGACAGTTATTAACATCGGCATCACCTAAATACAGGGTTTATAATTATTTATTTTTTATTCAGTTTTAGATATTTAGAAATGATGAACTAACATGGCATCATAAAATCCTAAACTGTAAACATAACAATTAACTTTTGTGGTGAATGAAGGATTGCTAACATCTTAAAACCTGAATGTTAATGTGGATTACCACCAGATATCACCGCTTGCAGTTGTCTAGTGGCAGATTGTTCAAATTGCAAATAGAAGATCCTGGGTTCCACTCCCAGACCAGGTCATACCAAAGACTTTTTAAAAATGGTAGTGGCTTTCTTTCGCCAATTGATTGGCATATTAAGTACAAGTCACAGTTCTTTCAGATGAGACTTAAAACCAAGGTTCTGTGTCACAGCAGGCGCGGCACATAAAAAAACCCTCACGGCATTGGCCATACTTTGTAGCACTTCACCTGCTGACATCTCCATATAAGTGAAAAATTCCTGGCAGGATGTACAACAACAAACAAACAAACAACCGCCAGATGTGAAAAGGATAGATAAAGCCTAAACAAATGTAGGCAAAAGTCAATGTTTAACAAGCAACAGAAGAGTAGTGATGAATCAGTATATTCCCACTACCTATGAAACCATTATAAAATAAATGGTGAGCAATTACAAAACTTTTACCAGGAATAAATTGACAGATGCTGACAAAATCTATAGTCTCCCTAGTTTTATGGGTCACAGGAGAATATTATAGTATCTGTATTGCCTGATTCACATAAGATGGCGGGGCGGAGTAACCTTCTGATTATCATACGATATATTCTACCCGCTTTTTAGTAATAACAGGCATCAAAGAAAAAACGTTTTATAACCAACTAAATATTACTGTACACATGACGAGTAGGAACGACTAGTCTCCCCGGTGTACTTTCAATATATTACCTAGAATTTATACTTGTCAAGGTCAAAAATGGCCATTTTCAAGATTCCAACCATTAGGGCCCAGGGCCATAAAACTATTCTCAGACAAATGTTTCACTCAACTTCAAGATTTTACTCAAATCTTGAGAATTTTCTCAATTTAGGTCAAGTTGTGGACCATAAAGAAATTCTTAGACAAATTTCTGTCTCAAGTGATAAAATACTTAAGAGTAATTCTCTGTAAAGACCAAAATTGGTCAGAAATGGTATATCGCAAATTTTGAAGGCACCTGGTCACAATGATAGCCTGGCATGAGAGTAACAAAACCTTACAATTTTTTCCCAAAAACTTCCTCGTTACCATAGCAACGGTCATTTATCTATATTGAATATGGTAACCTAATGGAAATAGCCATATTACGTAAATTTTCATGAATGTGATATTTGTCACTTTTGACAGCAGTTTTTTGTATTAATTATTGATCTTAACATGTTAATATAACAAGGTAGAAAAATATCGGGGATCGTAATGCCTCCGTTTTTAAAAAAGACCATTTGAAAGTTTTTTTAAGATTAATATAGGGAAATCCCGTGCAAATTTAAATCAGGCCTCTGTAAAAACGCTGCATAGGAAATCGCTCATTTATTTAGGACTTTAGTAACATTAGTAGAAACGAACAGCAAAATATCTCAGTGGGTATTTTTGTTACTAATTAATAATTCATTGGACAACATCAACATAATTTGTTATCTTGCAAAAAGACCCTTAAAAAATTACAGCTTATGTGAACTCGGTACTACATGTGGATACAAGAAATCGTACTTGCAATAAACATAGATTCATAATGCAACCAAATCACTCGCAAATACGACCAATTTTTAGGTTTTGGGTGTTTTTTACGTCCACGTCTATCGCTACCCGTTTTCTCAAACCGTTTAAATGTTTTCCGTTTCCACTCTGTCAATACAGCCGAAAATGCGCTCAAAAATAACCACGATACAATAAACTAGAGCGTCTATCTCACGTTGATTAAGGCGGTCATTAAAAGTAGTATTCGGAGGCGGAGACGGATTCGAGAATCGGCGGAATCGAACAAATAATTGTCGATTTATTCAAAGAACACAATAATTGTAGTATATCTTTATTGTGGTATTTTACATCATTCACAATAGAAAAATTATACAAAAATTATTTTGGTCGATTTACGTGACATTGTCTTACGTTGGCACACTAAATTTAGTAGTCGGATTGGACGGCGGAGTCGAGTTGGATCGATTTAAGTTAATTTGTTATACTTAAACTTTAAGTAAAGTATATATCACAATCGTTTATGATAATATCCTTCTAAATATACCATGAAATGACACTAAAATCACTTATTTTTCGTTAGCAATCATAATTTGTAATCGCTTAGTAATACTACAGAGTCGGATCGAAAAGATGCTAATGTCGGATTCCTGATAGTATAGTGTTTTCGGATTTGATTAGCGGCGGATTCGAAATAAATAATCGTTGATTTCTCACTCAGTTTTAATTGTATTTAAGTAATCTTTTAAATGATAATTAATGACATCTTTCTGATTACAGTAAAAATTACTCAAATTTTGTTCGTTTTAGATTTCCTAGATTTTGGCTGTTGAAAGCACACTAAAATTAGTAGTCAGATTTCAGTGGCGGATTTGAGATGTCGGGTCAATTAAAAATAATCTGAAGCTTTTTGACTTAAGATAAATTGAATACAATTATTGTATATGATCATAGGTGTCCCTAAATATTATTAAATGACAATCAAATAGCATATTTAGTGTAAAAGTCAAGATTTACGAGATGCTATAAATCGGTTCGAAAAGAGACAATGAGTCCTGATTTGAACGGACGCGGAAATCTGGGGGTATGGTATATTTAGGTATATTATATTGCTAACAGTATATACTTAATATATATGTGATCTCGACATATGTATTACTATATTTGAAAGTTAGATTTAAAAATATTATGAAGATTTGAAATGATAGGAGAAATTAAGTTGAACTATATACGTGGAAAATTCTTAAAATAGCCTAACTTTGAGTAACCGTTGCTAAGAAACGAAAAAAATACCCGCTCTGATTTTATAATATTACTGTAAGACTTATTCAAACTTTAGGTCAAAGTCTTAAAATTCCTATGCTGCGTTTTTGGGGGGTAAAGTCTTGTCAAAAAATCATAAAATTTCGTCTAATTGGATAATTACAGAAACCCCTATCTTTAAGTTGTTAGGCAAAAATACCTTCTGTAATTATCACTTTGGATTTTATTGTTTTGAATGTCTAATCAAAGGTGATTCGAATAAAAATATTTACATTATTGATATATCTTGTATGTTAAATAAAAATAAAATGTTGAAACTATGCAAAAATGCCTTTTTTCTATATGGGTAAGAGGACAAATCTTGTGAAAAACAACTCTTTGTTGCCATGGCATATATATTTTTTTCAATTTTAAAATCAATATTATGTTTTAGTATTCTATAATAAACATATATAGTAAATATGAGCGTATTCTGTGACATACCATTTCTCAGCACTTTGATAATTCTTTGGTCTTTACAGAGAATTACTCTTAAGTACTTATGTAGCTGACTTAAGTAATTCTTAACAGTGAAAATGGCTGCCCCAAATGTTCGCCTTGGGATAAATAAATACAAATGCCAATATCATTGTCGCCCTGGGTATTTTGTGGTTAATCCTATGGCTTTTGAAAACAACATGTTACTTGAGCAAAAAAAAAGGGTTAGGATACCAACACTTCTTTCTCTGTTGACTTGTTTTGGCCATACAGTGTTTGTTTACATTAACAACAGGGATAGTGTAAATTTAGTCCGGTATATGTGTCCCAGAGTATGTTCCGAGTCATTTATCTTATTTAGTGAACTTATACTAAATTACTTGTATCGTGAATATTGTTTATTATATACATAATACATATTATATGTATAAATTACTGACTTCAGTCATGTACTGGCATTTTAAAAAGATATATATCTATATACCTTTTTATGATTTAGATTTTTGATTTGATTTTTTTTTTACGCCATACTCAACAATTTTTCAGTCATATGATGGCATCCAGTTTTTATTGGTGGAGGAGAAACCCGGGTAAAGACCACCGACCTTCCGCAAGAAAACTGGCAAACTTTGCCACTTAATTCGAAATGACCCTAGCGGGATTCAAACCAGAAGTCAGAGGCCTTGTGATTTAAAGTGCAATGCTCTAACCACTCGGCCATGGAGGCCCAACCTTTTTATGCGACAAAACTTGCTGCCAACTTGATTTTTAACACGTTTCATTTCTCTTAGTTGATTATTAAACAATTATTACTAGATTTTGATTTAAGAATAATGTTCAGACATCAAAGTTAATCGGGATATAAATTAGGAAATATATAATGGATATAACTTTTGAGAATAAAATATGTCTAGAAATTTCCTCGTTTATGGTCTGGGGCCCAGGTTATAAGGATTTTACCATAGGTAGTAAAGCAATACCAAAGTATAAGGAACCTCAAAATTATTTCATATTTATTCTATATTTATCTGTATTACTGTGATAACAAAGAAAATTCATGACAAATGAAAACTTTAACTTGATAAATTTTACATTTTATATATATATATATATATATTGTCTAACTAAATAAGTTGGCATGGCAAGGTACTCTTTTTTAGTATCATATGGATGATTCTACTTACTTCAATTATGACAGGCTTCACAAGAATTGCATTGCATTTTCCCACTGGATGCCATATGAATGGTGACAAGTAGGAATAAGAAGAAACGAATACTTGTTCCAATGTTAAACTTGTTAAACTGCATCACCTAAAGTTCAGATGTCCAGATCAACTATGGCATCCTGAGTCTGCATCCCTGACATTCTACATGAAATAAGCTATACCTATAAATACCACAAAATCAGAAAATGTCGTGGAGTTTAAATTTTGTTGTTAAAAAAACCAAATTTGTTGACATTGAATTATATTAAAATAAAACTAAATTTTTTGTAAAGGAATGTATTTCTATTACTAGGCATAATTAATGAAAGTTGTCATCATGGTTTAAATATCACTGATAAATGAAAACAACAAAATAAACGAAATTAAAATGATAATGAAATTTCTGATCTCTACAGTATATACTGTGTTCTCCATGAAATCAGCTGATTACAGTGCAAAAAGTTCAAATCAAAATTTACCACTGCACTAAAACTGTAGACGACATGAAATCTCATGGCAGTAATATAGGCATTTATTTACAAAATTCATTTTAAACAAATCCCAACACTCTTGCATGCAGCTGAAATTTGACAATAGCTTAAATAAGAAAATCGTAATTGTATACAAAAATGTCAATCTTTTTCAAACTGAGTCAGTGAGTCTATACAAGATGGCTCCAGTGATTACCAAAGTAAATTACTTGTTTACGGAAAGATACAATACGAAAGTTGACAAGTTTAATCTGCATCTCACAATTTCGGAGCCAATCAAATTGGCACCAAGAATGTTCATAGTTTTAGCAGTAATATTACAGGAATATGTAGTTCAAAATCAAACCTTTTTTTATTTCATGAAAAAATAGGTATTAATATAAAAATCTCAGATACCAAAGTATAAATCAATAGGATGTCCAGGACATAGATACAAATCCGGTAAAAATGGACAAACACGGACCTCTGGAAACCAAGAGGTGGGATCAGGTGCTATGGAGGAGTAAGCATCCCCTGTCGACCGGTCACACCCGCCGTGAGTCCACAGTCAAGTCCAATGAAACACGTGAGGAGTGTATCCTCGTCACAATTGGTACAGACGTCTCAACAACCGCCAACGAAAAGGTAACTCAACATTTCACTTAAATGAATGAAATGACAAACTTCATTATCACAAACTCATGTGAGGAAAGTGTATCTGATATGAGAGACTTGGCATGGATTGTCTTGTATGATGCTACTTCCAATCATAGAACACACATATGGCTCTTGTTTTGAGTATATGTAACATGATATTTCAATTTGATGCAAATTTTCTTTAGATTTTTTTCTGAAAGGAGCAGTGTTAAAACATGGTAAAAACTAGAACCTTTGAAAAAAAATCATAGAATCATATTATTGAAAATATCAAAACTCTGTGGAATAAATTAGTTTTACAGTCAACTTGTCCATCTGTAAAGACACATTTGGACTGGTCTAAGTCACTGATTTACAATAGAGTCCATCCTAGAACTTTTACACTATATTCTGTTTTAGTGATGATCATTTTTCATTCTGTAATAACTTCATGACATTAGTTAAATTCAAGAGTTTTGGAGTGACGTAACCTACAGTATGCATCTCTTTAGTTTCACTATTTTAGCAAACAGCAGTAAAAATGCATTTATTATTCTGTCATGTCTCATACTGCAGGAGTCCCCATGGTATATACTCTATAGTACAGAAATTGAATAAATCAATGCTCTCCGTTCTGCCTCATTGTGGTGTATAGTTATTAAACTCATTTATTTCTTAAAACAGAAAATGGACTTCCGTTATCAACCCGACCCATTAAAATTGTTATTCAAGAAAATATCCAAAGTTGTGTTTATATACTAAGAAAATGATTTATGGGGTAATTTATCAATTTGCTATATGTGTAACAGGCATTTATAGAGAAACCTCTACCCATAATCCGTTACAGATATAAACAATTCCTTTCTCTGCTGTGAAAGGTTTTTCTGTAGAATGCACTCTTTAATTTGGGAAAAAAAAAATATTTGAAATATTACACACTGAAGAAAACAATCAGAAAGTATACCCAACATTGAAATATAAGATTTTTACATTACAGTGGAGCCCGTCATGAGCCCAGGGCCATAAAACTATTCTCAGACAAATTTGTTTTACTCAACTTCAAGATTTTACTTAAATCGTGAAATTTTTCTCAACTTGAGTAAAGTTATGGACCATAAAAAAATCTCAGACAAATTTCTTAATAAAATACTGAAGCACAGTCTGCAGTTAACTTAAGTAATTCTTAACAATGAAAATGGCAGCCCCCCTATGTTTGCCTCGGGATCAATAAACACTAGTGTCAGGGTCTCTGTTGCCCTAGTGTATTTAGGGACAAGTTCAAATCCTTTGCTTTCGAAAACAAAGTGTTATTTGAGCAAAATAGGTTTAGGAGACCAACACTTTCTCTGTTGGCTATTTTTGGCCATACAATATTTGTTTACATTAACAATAGGGACAGTGTAAATTTAGTCCGGTAGATATGCCCTAGTATATGTCCCTAGTCATTTATCTTATCCAATGTACTTATATTTATTTACTTGTATCTTGAATATTGTGTATTATATACATTATACATATTATATGTATAAATTACTGACTTCGGTCATGTATTGGCATTTTACAAGATTTTTTTAATGTTTTTAAAAATGTCCCCTTTTTATGCCACAATATGTTCTATCTACTTGATTTTTAACTTGTTTTATACCGCTTGGTTGGTTAATAAATAATTAATCATAGATTATGGTAAGAATAATGTTCAAACATTGAAATTGAGTGAATCAGGACATAGATTTGGACATATGTCCTGGACGAGATTTACACTGCCCCTTGATAATCTTATCTCAGTTAAGAAAATTCTAAAGTCGTTTTAAGGTCCACAAGTTTTAACTTTTTACTCAGATGAGTAATTTTTCATTCTTAGCTTTTGAGAATAAAATATGTCTCAGAAATGTCCTTGTTTATGGTCTGGGGCCCAGGTCACTTTTTACTCAGATGAGTAAATTCTTAACTTTTGAGAATAAATATGTTTCAGAAATTTCCTTGATAATGGTCTGGGGCCCAGGTCACTTTTAAATCAGATGAGTAAATTCTTAACTTTTGAGAATAAAATTTGTCTCAGAAATTTCCTTGTTTATGGCATCGGGCCCTGAAAAACCATCTGTTCTGCCACCAAAATGTGTTCTTATATAAGACAAGTCAGTCTCTCAAAATGAGGTTTTATTCAAAGGATTATTTTTAACTAAGTGGTTTTCAACTTGTAATCTTACAAGACAAACAGTCTACTATGAGAGGGGTCTCAAAAGAAATGTGGTCTTCTATTGTGGTATAACTAGTACTTATTCATTGTGTCCGTTGATTAACTCAGAAAAAAATCTTTGTTGTGTCCATTGATTAACACAGGAACAATCTTCGTTGTGTCTATAGGTTAAATCAGGAACGAATCTAGTAGTCTCACAAGACAGGTGGTCATCTATGACAGTGGTCTCATTAAACAGGTGGTTATCTATAACAAAGGTCTCACAAGACAGATGGTTTTCTGTGACAGTGGTCACACAAGACAGGTGGTCATCTGTGACAGCAGTCTCACAAGACAGGTGTTTTTTTTGTGACAGTGGTCTCACAAGACAAGTGGTTTTCTGTCACAGGGGTCTAATAAGACAGGTGGTTTTGTGACAGTGGTCTCACAAGACAAGTGGTTTTCTGTGACAGTGGTCACACAAGACAGATGGTCATCTGTGACAGCAGTCTCACAAGACAGGTGTTTTTTTTTGTGACAGTGGTCTCACAAGACAAGTGGTTTTCTGTGACAGTGGTCTCTCAATTGAGGTCCACTGTATTATCAAGTTTCCACTGCTAGGACACATTTTTACACATTATTCAATATCAACATAAAATGGTTTGTAATATGTTTCTATGGCAACACAAAATAGATTACTTTCATCTATTCTATTTATGCAACTATTTGAGCGTATTTCCTTGACATTGTTAAGTAAAGTAATCCCAAGTCATCAATGACGATACAGATTTTCCCACTGATCGTAAAACTATATTGAATCCTTTCAAAAATAATTGAGTAGATCCCAAATCACATTAAGAATTATGTGAAATTATGATGAAGAACTATACTTTTTTCAATATTTCTATAAAATCATTTACATTCACAAAAAAATTATTTAATTAAGATCAAATTTACAGCAGAAAATAATAAGTCATGACTAACTCTAAATACAAAACATGCTGGAATTAATAAGAATTTGAATTCCTGATGAAATTGAAACATTCTGAATTTTCAATGGAATAAAATTTTAAACAGAATTTCTATCTATATCTGACAACACATTTATATATGCATTTCATTTTTTGAGATCCTCCCCCACCCTAATAAGTCATACATGTGTACTTTGATAAATAATTGCACTTGTGGTCAAACTCTGCACAATCTAATCAAAAACTTATCTCCAATTGCTCTTAGGGTTTCCAATATGTCGCATAATTTTATATGATCTACTGCAGTCTGCTATGTGTTATTGTGGATGACCTTGTAGGTGTGTCATTTTCGACCAATGAAAATATTACTTATGTAATCTTGTAAGTTTATTGTATGGCAATGAGATGTAACAATTTAAACATTATAAATAATATTGAACACCCAAAATCTGGAAGTAAAGAATTCTTTATAACCATGGATATGATTGGATCACCAAAGATATTACAAATAATTGCTGTGGACTGTTGGTTTCTTTACTTTAAAATAAATTAATCTTTTTGCCATTCTATAAACTTTCAAAATCTTCTATGTTGCATTTTCATTGGTCGAACATTACACACCTACAAGAGGTTCTGCACATGTGACCCATAGTATATTTGATCCTCTACACAACATACAGGAAAACGAGAGCAGTAAGAGATCAGTTTTGAATGAGACTGACATTTTACTATCACCGTAATCTTGTTTCTTTTAAAAAGATGATTGGATGTAATTCATTGTCCTTGTACACTATTATAAGATGTATACATAAGTTGATGTGATTACAATTATAGTAAACACGTAACCGGACATGACAAAGATATACTGTTGATATACAGTACAATATATGCTATTTAGTCTACCTGACAGGCTGAAAGTGGTCTGTTTGCCAGGTGGTCCTATAAGTAAGGGTTTAAACTTATTTAATATCTATTTAGCATTTTTTAAGGGAATGAGTTTTTAGCCTTAAAAGTAAGATGGTCTCCTAAGTGAGGTGGTCTCCTAAGTGAGGTGATCATCTAAGTGAGGTGGTATCCTACACAAGGTGGTCTCCTAAGTGAGGTGGTCTCCTAAGTGAGGCAATGTCCTAAGTGAGGTGGTCTCCCAAGTGAGGTGATCATCTAAGTGAGATGGTCTCCTAAGTGAGGTGATCATTTAAGCAAGGTGGTCTCCTAAGTGAGATGGTCTCCTAAGTGAGGTGGTCTCCTAAGAAAGGTGGTCTCCTAAGTGAGGTGGTCTTCTAAGTGAGGTGGTCTCCAAAGTGAGTTGATCATCTAAGTGAGGTGGTCTCCTAAGTGAGATCATCTTCTAAGTGAGATTATCTCCTAAATGAGGTGGTCTTCTAAGTGAGGTGGTCTCATAAGTGAGGTGGTCTCATAAGTGAGGCAGTCTCTAGGGAATGCTGAATTATAATTATATTTACAGTGGAAACATAAACAAACCCTGCGTGTTGATATAATTACATTTACAGCAAATTAATGTTTTTATTGAATGATTACTACTCTACGGAGGGAAGGATCAATAAATAATAAAACTAATAGCTATAATAGATATACAACACAGCATCCTGCTGCTGGCTGTGACTATAGTGAGTAAATATATATATATATATATATATATATATATATATATATATAATATATATATAATATATATATATATATATATATATATATATAACAAATAGCTATAATAGATATACAACACAGCATCCTGCTGCTGGTGTGACTATAGTGAGTAAATATATATATATATATATATATATATATATATATATATATATATATATATATATATATATATATATATATATATATATATATATATATACATTTTGTATATATATATATATATAACAAATAGCTATAATAGATATACAACACAGCATCCTGCTGCTGGCTGTGACTATAGTGAGTAAATATATATATATATATATATATATATATATATATATATATATAATATATATATATATATATATATATAACAAATAGCTATAATAGATATACAACACAGCATCCTGCTGCTGGCTGTGCTATAGTGAGTAAATATATATATAGTATATAGTATATATATATATATATATATATATATATATATATATATATATATATATATATATATATATAAAACAAATAGCTATAATAGATATACAACACAACATCCTGCCGCTGGTTGTGACTACAGTGAGTAAGTATATACATGATGGGCCTCCATGCCTGAATTGTTCCAGAATCAAGAATGAAGCCATGAGGTCTCTTACCTCAACAATCAGGACAATTGAAGCTCTGATGGAATCTCAACTATTCATATTGTTAGGAAGTCTGCCATTAAACTTGTGGAAGGTCGGTAGCCTTTACATGTGCACATATACATTTGAGCAAGTTAAAAACTGGCCACCACTACATGACAGAAACAATGGGAGAGGGGGGGGGGGGGAGGTAATACATCAATACATGAGTTATCAGAAAATGACAAAGCTCACCCAAAATGGATGTAAATTTTCAAAATAGGTTTTTGATCCATAGCTGTCAGCTTTTAAGGTCAAGGTTGGGTAAATATTTTGATTCCTTTAGCTTAAGTTAAAGTTTTTGAAAAGTAGGTCAAAGTCCAAGGTCAAGGTCACTAAGTCAAAAGTCAAGGTACCAAGTAAAAACTATGGTCATAAGGAATCTATATGTGAAATATCAAAGCTCTGTCCCCTGCGGTTTAAAAAGATATAGGCTAGGTTAAAGTTTTGACAACAGACGCCAACAACACCAATGGCAATGATGCCATGCATTGGTATGACATTAGCTTTCTGGAATTTTGTCTCGGCAAGCTAGAAATGAACAAACAAGTATATTTACATGTACATTACATCATATACATTTGTAAGGATAGGCCTGTAAAATAGTTTTACGTTCCATTTTGATTTTTGATTGACTTCACATTCACAATGATTGTCATATGTTGATAGTGAATGCTTACTCCCCAACGACACCTGATCCCACCTTTATGTATTCTCCATAGGTCTGTCTGTCTGTCTGCCTGCCAATTCATTTGAGATTTGACTTTTGTAACCACCTTAGTTTACTAACCTTTTTACACGTACACAAACATCGGATACTCTACTTTAAAAATACATTTCTACTGACAGACCATAATAAAGCAGTCTAAAACAATCGAAAAGAGCATACCACATAGATAATGAGGGGTAGAAAGGATAAAATGATTTACAACGCTGAAGCTTTTGTCCGTATTCTGCAGCTCAAATTCCCAGCAATAAACTAATTTGGCAATTTAAAATTTCCCATAGGATACAGGTGTTTCATTTTTCCAGATCTCCTATAGGTCATTATGTGCTATTCAATCATGAAGAAATAGGACTTTCATTAAGAAATAGCTTCTGCTGTATGATATTGGCGATGTGTAATGTCGTTATTTGATAAACAAAGCTACTGATGTTTAAATGTTGTATTTCTGTTAACACATACAAATATGGTATTATAATTATAATTTAAAGGGGCATTAGTTGTGTTTACAAAAAAAAAACCAAAAAAAAACAATATTTGAAATTTTTACAATAAGAAATAAGAGCTATACAGGCATACAAATCTTATATTTCCATACATCTAGTGAACACTGGGTCAGGTCCAATGTGGTATTTATATATATATAGTAAGGTTAAGTTAATCAACTGTAATTGAAAAAGTGCCAAACCTGGGTTTCTCAAGCAATTTTCACAAAATATATAGGAATTGAAGAATATTTATGCCTGTGTATATCTCTTTTTTGTTTTTGTATATGATACATGAATCTATTTAAAGTAGTAAAAAATGGAAGAAAATTGAAAAAAAAATCCACAGCTAATGCCCCTTTCAGCAATAGTGGCTTCTGATTTAAGATTTATTGTATATTTTCTCATTATGTGAAAATTTCAAATTTACTGAGGAGAATTCTGCAATAGACAAACATTTTCTTGTTATTTCTGTTGAACACACATATACACTGTACCACGATAACTACATTAATTTAAGAATGATTAGATTTATTCTGTAATTTCTTGTGATTTGATATTTTTTATAATTACTGTCAAGAGAATTCCATATTAAACAGACATTTTCTTGGAAATAACTGATAGTTATTGCTAATTACTAATCATTGAATATATATTTTTCTGACAAATACAAATGTTGAACATATCGTTCTGAAATCTACAATGTTGACATATATGCATGTACAGTAATACCTTATTTAGCTGTCACCAATAGTACCATTTGTGTACGAATCAACCCCTGTATAAAGACCATCTCCCTGTAACGACCAGTTTTCTTGTGTCACTAAGGAGGTCATTATATACAAGTATCACTGTATATAAAATATATATACTTAAAATATATGTACTTAAATTAGAAATGAATGAATATACAAATATGTTTAAAGGTATAGCTCAGAAACATGTTCATAAACATTTTACTGATCTCAAAGGTAAAAAGTTCACCATCCACCACACCCACTCCCGCACATCCCTAAAGTTCAAGATCAATATTTACAGATCTGCATTAAGACATTTAACAATCTTGGAAATTATAATCAACCTATACTCTCTTCAGCTGTACTACACCACGTATAACCATTAATAATAAGTGTACAAATATTGACACTGCTAAATAGATATACTTACTGTGAATCAGCCACAGAACTATTAGTAAACAATCTTCAGATGAATCTAACATGTCATTTATTTACATCCAAAAAGAAAATGAGTACAGAGCTCCATCGATCATAATTTGCTTCAGTGACGCTGATATTATAACACTGGATCCTGGACATATTATGTACAGTTTCCTCAGCAGTGTAAGTACTTTACCTTGCAAAGTCATCGTTGCACCATTAATTTGGAAATCTATATTAGAACTACAAAGTGATAGTACAAATAGTAAATGATGCGTAAAAAAATAAAATAATACACAATTCCCTGCGGATCATGAATACCGAAATGTTTTTGTGTAAATTTGCATCTCTTAAATTATTCAAGCAAACCATCGACTACCTCTTTATGTTTATGATTATGACAGTAATTAATTTACTTAATGCTTTTCACATCAAATATTTACTGTATTCACACACACACACACACACACACACACACACACACACACACACACACACACACACACACAGACACAGACAGGCAGACAAACAGAGACACAGACACACACACACACACAGACAGACACACACACAGACAGACACACACACACAAACACACACACAGACAGGCAGACAGAGACACAGACACAGACACACACACACATAGACACAGACACAGACAGGCAGACAGAGACACAGACACACACACATAAACGTGTGTATTATTACAGACTCATTGGAACAGAATTTATATTAGGGAGGGCTACAGAATAGGACAGTGTTTTATTGAGTAATTATAAATGACAAGAAACGAAGTGCTGCACAATGAATTTTTTCCAAGAGCAATTGCTTTTATACCCCGATGATGTTCAAAAAATGAAAAACAATCCTTATATTAATACACATTACCATTTTTCAGTGAAACTGTAGTCCACTGGATACTAAATTCATTCCAGAACACTGACTTTGTGGGGGTGTTTTTATATGACATAATGGCTCAACAGCTGTTTTGACATGAGAAGTAGTTCTCTTTTCTGATCAAAAATACTAATGAAACTAACGTTTAATTTCTTTTTTTATATCATTTTGAAAGAAACTAGTGATATGGACAATTTTGAATACTTATTCTTAGATTTAGTTCGCGATTTTTAATATTCGACCATTTAGTAGTGGCGGGTTAAATGTGTCAAAAGAGAACTGCCCGAATGGGCCGTGTGCAAATGGCTGATAGGCCTACCATGTGCGATTTGGATAGCAACAGATGATCGTTGTTTACAACAAATTTTCATTTGAATTCTGATATTTCATCAGTGGAATATATCACAGAAAGTTTGAGTGTGACTGTTAATATTTGGTGATGACAACTGGAAGTAGCCATTCTATTTGATATTTTACCAATCGCTGAATCAGCTGGGAAATGCCGTAAACTTCATAATACTTCGTAATTAGACCTATTTTAGTATATAGGCAAGCCCACTTGCAAATCTTTCAAATCAATTGAAACAAGACAAATGTAGATTATGTTGTGAAATAACAAACTTTTATTGTTCTGTTTAAAAGATAATTATCGACACGCTCGTTATGGAAAATCCGTGTAGGCCTATAAATTATAATAGATCCATGTCAATTCAGACTTCAGTTTTTACCAGCTGATCATATAGAGTATTCCGTCAATTTTCTGAGAAACCTATGAACACTACTTGTGCTCGACATTAACGTTACAGGTTATGAAAAACAAAATGGGCCTGGTAATTAGCCTAGCAATATATAGGATTTGAGGTGAACTGAGAGTCGATTTCACGCGATGCGAGTGACGAATTGTTTCTGACAGAAATTGCCTTTATGGTGACGGAAAAGCAAGCTGTTTATCAGAGATGCAGGACAAAATTGCACTAGAACTGACTCCCTTTTCAACTTACTTACAAGCAACGTAACTACAAAGCAAATTTTCATTTCTGTGGCCTGTGTTTCTTTTCATAACATGACCTAGATCTATCGCAATAGGCCTATGATATGGGCGGGCATCTACAGTGTGCTACAGATGCAGGCCCAGTTTTGTTGTTTTCGATATCTTTCAGTGATTTTTGTTTGTTTTGTGGTAATGAATGGCTTTAAATAAAGATATGGAATGAATGTGTGTTATTTTATTCTTTATTGATTTATTCATATGTTCAGAGAATACTTGTCCAACAAATCGCTGCCGTAACATGGTCATGGAAAGGCCCCTCCTCCCAGTCCCCCATTTCAAATAGGCCTGTTATATCAATATCTGGTATTAAACACACCTTTATATAGATAGGGCTGCCGCAATAAATCAATATACCAGTGTATTGCAATACATTGCTCCATGAAAAGGATACCGCAATACAGCACATTAAACCTGTATATCGCTTATTATATATATATATTATTACAGATGTTTTATTTCTGGTGCTAACTGTTGGCAATATATTGCAATATGTATCTCAATAAACAACTAAAATATTGCAATATATCATGGTATGCTCTCGCCACTATGATGGCAGCCCTAGTTGTAGAATAATGAACACGTCTGTGGTATTTCATGCCTGTTAAACTTTGGTGCCTGTATAGAGTGTTTCTCCCCATTTCCGTAAATACCATTTTCATAAGCAAAATACACCCTATTGTTTCTCTTTCCCAATTTGCTGAAAAAGTATAGACCTATATATGTGTGTACTGAAATTTCCCAGATTTAGAAGGCACGACAGAACATTTATTGTATCACTGCACTTTATTATTATTTATTATGTATTCACACATCATTTTTGTAGGTCTCTAAAATAATGAACACAAATATTACTGTATTCTAGTTATTTACAGATCACTGCCTTTTGCAGTACTGCATGGAGAGGGGGGGGTGACTCCTAGGGAAAGTGGTTAGATCATTGCGCTTTGAATCTCGGGGTGTCTTTGGGCGACTAACGTGAGTATACTCTTTGTGCCGAGAGTATACTCTTGAAGCTTAGTGTGTGATAGAATCTATTAAATAAGTAAATTTAGAGTATACACCATCTCGTTACAAGAGTAACAAGAACAAGTGACGTCACGATCATGGTGACGAAAGTTGACTCCAGTATAATTTAATAGGAAAAAGAGGAATCATATGCCAATTCTGAAATTAAAATAGATCAATATTTCACAAATATGCTAAAATGACATTTTTCAACTTAAAATAATGAAGGTTTGAATAACTTTTTCTGTTTGATTTAGTAATGTTTTTTTTATTAAGATATTATAACAAATCTATCAATGCATACTGTTGTATTGTACAACACCAATGATTGTATCTCGGTGAGTTCGTCTTCGAACATCAAAAAGAATGCCATGTTAAGTTGTATAGAATTCATGTTTACAAAACAACCTCGAGTGTACTCTAAGCCGTTAGCATACACTTTTTACTCTTCAATGTTAGCACGATAGTACAGAACCAGGTCAACATGCTCACTCCAGAGTACAACACGGGCATCTTGCGCAAAGACACCCATGAAGTCTCTCACTTCTGGTCAATGCAGGTTTCGAGCCCAGCTACAACTTGAGCTGATTTTTGTGAGAAAGTTTGCAGCATACCATTAACTGATTAAGTTACTTGGAGGTGAAAGGGTTAATGTTGCTGTCAGCTGTTTTTACATATTATCAGTGCAATGTTTGCTATGTTTCTATACATTAATGCGGCTTTTAGCTGTTTTGCATCTTGCTGTTCCTGCTAGCTGCTTTTGCACACCACTACTGCTGTTGACTGTTTTTGCATATAATTGTCACTATTTGCTATGCTTTTGCACACATTTTGCAGTATGCTACATGGTTATACATCAAGATTATGGTGACTTTAAATATTTTTGTTGCTATTTGCTGGTATGTTACATATAACTCTAACTTCTATACATCCACTGTCAACTATAATGTAGTATTTAGAGGGCATGCCCTTCAACTAAGAGCCTCCAACATGGAAGCTTGGCGTCAAACAAGAGAGACTTTTCTACAACAGGTAGCGACTGCTTTTTTTGTGTGAGACCCAGTGTCATGTTTAAAGTGCTAACGACAGATTAAAGGACCGTAACTGCATTATAGTCATAATTCTTGGGAGAAACATTCAGATATAAACTTTTTTGTACACACTTAATGTTTATTTGCATAAACTTTCATCATATTTTTAAAGGTATATACTAATTTATTAGTTAGCTAATATCACGAGAAACATCCAGTGTGCAGATCTCATAATAACCTATTAAAATAGTGTGGAAATGAGTAGATATCGAAAACAAGACATGGAAACCAAAACAAACTGTCCATGATAAATAGCCTATGCTAGAATCAGCACATCATGTACAGATCTATATAAATCTTACATTAGCCTATGTTGCTTTTATTAAACCTCTTTGAATAGGACATAGATTTGGCCGGAATTCGGTCCTCAATTTAAGTTATTTTGTATTGAAATGTTTCCATGTGTATCACAGTCTTGTAAATCAAAAGACAGGGTGTTTTAAAAGTATTTTTACCCCCTAAAACTTTTTAAAAGCATTGCATCCGGTAACAATATGTATTCCTACTTGAATACCCCTCACTATAATAAATTTAAATAGAACCAATGATATATTTGGCATAAAACAGACTTACAAATACAATGTTGCACCACATGTAACTGATATTACAATCTGTCTCTATGTTCCATGATAATTCATTTAATGCGATTTATGAATTTGTACTTTTTGATGCAGTTGGTATATGTAAACCATGATTAGTATAATAGCTGTGACAGATTCTAACTCCATTGTAATGTCATATGATGATACCGCTATGTCTAAGGAAAAACAATAACCAAGCAGCCAACATCATGATAGATTTTCCACCCTATACTATTCTCAATACAAAATAAAAATATGCAAATTTGTAGTCAAAATGTCCCAATTTGTAATCAAATGACAATTAATTTTGAAGAGATTCTTATATTTTCAAACAGATTTGTGTATTTTTAGATTTCCCAATTTCTTTTGTGTATTTTTAAATTCTCCAAATGCAAAAGGCTCAGTCTCCATTCCCAAAAGAGTATGGAAAATCCATGATTTCATGTTTATTTATTCATTTTAGCTATCAAAACTGTGAAAGGTGCTTCACCATGGACTGTCTAGAATGGTCAAAATTTAATTTCAGCACAAAATTATTTTTATGGTTATCACTTTAAGAGTTGAATGTATCATGTTAAAACTTTGTCTAGGACTACATGTAGAAGACATTTTATTTGGTGGTTATACAGTGCAAATTCAGAAGACAGAACCTTCTAAATACAAATCACTTGCCAATACCAATCATGTTACAAAAGTCCAAAACTGTTGTTGTATTGTTGTTTAACGTCCCATTTAAGAATCTTTCACTCATATGGAGACGTCACCAAATGCCGGTGAAGGGCTTAAAATTTTGGCCTATACACTTACAACCATTGAGCAGTGAGGGTTCTTTAAGGTGCTGACACACCTACTGTGACACGGGACAGGAAACCAACCTGCTGTCAGCTGGACTCACAACCTCATGATCAAGAGTTAAGCACGCTACCGACTGAGCCAGGCTGGCTCCAAAAGTCCCAAATTTTTCCTTCTATTTTCAAGTAAAAATAACTTCTGAATTCCGAACACCAGTGTCATATATAAAAAGTAATCCCATATAAAAAGTACCTGGGTACAAAATATGTCCATATAAAAAGTACCCGAATACAAAAAATGGTCATATAAAAAGTATTTGCCCTATATAAAAAGTACCCCTACTACTAATTAAAAAAGGTAATGGAACTACATTCTAAATAGCTATTGAAAGGGGAAAATAATTATCATTATACCTCAGTAATAAAACAGTCAGAGATTGGTTGAGAGCCATCATATGTCAGGAAGACTACACTTCATGTCTCCCTCGAGCAAAAACCCTTGCAGCTTATTCGACAGAGTTGTCGTTCATAGTACAGAAGACTCTGATGAACACAAAAATCAAATGGCAAGAACGCAGGCAACGATTTTATCTGGACAAAGCCGATGAAATCAAAAAAATTAATTTTGCATGCAAAGGACACATATAATACAACAAGAGCAACAAAATCTGCAGTGAAGTGTTTTTGGAATTTCCTGCATGAAGGTGGCAAACCAGTCGACTTGGAAACCTACAGAACTATTCAACTAAATGAATCTCTCAAATCATTTTACGTTGGAGCAGGAAAAAGTCACCAGTCTTATTTCAAGAAAATGGCACTTCAGAATATAAGATACAGCCTAAATAAGTATAGTCTTTATTGATTCTGTATTTCCATACAATAAACAATGTATTGCCCTACTTGTAGGGAGACATGAAGATTTGTTAACCCATGGGAACTCATATTCCCCACAGACTTCTCCTTCAGGAAATATGACTTTCCTTGGTAAACAATTCCTCATGTTTCCCTACAAACTAGCGATAAATGTATAAAGTTCACTCTTAATCTTGCTATCATATTTATCTAGTTTTCATGATTGAAATGACTTTAAATAAAAAAATAAATACAAAATTTGCACGGTTTTGATTACTAAAGAATATATAATTTATCTTCCTGATTATTTCTTTCAAACAATCAATAAATCTTAAAATTTCTTGCCAGACAAAAAATCTGAAAAAACAAATAAAATGATACTATCAATTATATGGAAAAAGAAGACAAAATGAATCAAGTTGGGAAATTTCCATTCCATAAATTGAAACTCCATAAAAGATTAAAAACAATTCCATAGGAAATCCGTGTTGCAGGAATTAGACAGTGTTTTACCTTACACACTGGACAGCCAAGACCATGTACTTATTGGAATTTTTATTAATTAATTATAGACCACTGTTAGCACGTGTGGGATGCTACAGACACTTGAATGACTGTCAAATTAAATCTATTCTTGTTTTGCTTTTTATCAGTCGAGGTACAACAGGTACTTGGTTTGTAATTAATGATTTTTCCCTAAGATGAGTGTGAAATAGACATTCATGTCAGTTACAGAGACAGGTATGTGTTAAATTAGAGAAGTGAATGCCTGCCTCCCATGTTGTACCTGACTGTACACTGTAAACTGATCAGCAAATTGCTAAATCTGTGGCATATACAAATGTAAACAAGGATTATCAGAGTATTGATGAATTAATACACGTCCCTTACATACAATACCATAACTGAGTTAATCAAAATCTTCACCAGACAGACGGACAGATGGCGCAGACGGAACCTGTAGTTCCCACTGGTTTGAGGATATTGAAGCCTCACCCTCCATGGACTTCATCAACCCCACATATTCCCCAAGTACAGTCTGTACACAAACCTAATAACTGTTTTATTTTGTAGAGGACTATATTCTCATATAGGAATTGTTTTCAATATCCACTGTACACAGAAGTGTGCATTGGATCATCTGCCATTGCAGTCTATTTCTTGCTACTGAGTTCCATAGCATGTTGTTACCTCCACAATTAGGTGGTTATAACACCTTGCTTAAAACCACGTCTCTCACCAACATTCTGTGTGGATTTAGCCACAATGGAATGAAATGTGGTCATGTGGAGATGTGTTTGCCATTCTAATTGTGGAAGGTTAACATCCCCCCATCCTCTTCACATCTAGTCACTGATTGGCTTTAAAGTGATTTCAAACTCTGATCTAAACTATTATGATTTCCCATAAGCATTCTTACATGTTGCCTTCTCTATCATTTTGTCATAATATGAGCTTGAATTTCACATGGGCTGCAATCAATGCCTTAGGCAGAAAATAAATTGTAAATGCAGTACATATGCTTGTTCAAATATGCCTTTGCTTTTACTCTTATTCTTTCATGCACCATCAATGATGGATTACTACAATGTTTTCAATGACCTCACTGAAATATGAACAGAATCAAAATAACAAGTTATTATACTCTGGGGACTCCATGGCCAACTGGTTAGAGCATCACACTTTAAACCATCAAGTTTTGCAATTTCTTATCAGTGTGGGTGCAAGTCCCGCTGGCACTTAAGCTGCTATTGTGAGAAAGTTTGCCAGTTCACTTCTGGAATGCAGGTGGTCACTTCCTAAGTACACTGTAACAGGTTCTTGCCTCCAACATTAAAAACTTGCTGCCACCATATAACTGAAAAATTGTTACCTGTGGTGTAAAACACCATTTAAACAAACAAAACGAACATTGCTTGCTATTACTACCCTGGTACAATCTAGATCATTGCTTGTCATTACTATCCTGGTACAATCTAGATCATTGCTTGCCATTACTATCCCTGTACAATCTAGATCATTGCTTGCCATTACTATCCCTGTACAATCTAGATCATTGCTTGTCATTACTATCCCTGTACAATCTAGATCATTGCTTGTCATTACTATCTCTGTACAATCTAGATCATTGCTTGTCATTACTATCCTGGTATAATCTAGATCATTGCTTGCTATTACTATCCCTGTACAATCTAGATCATTACTTGTCATTACTATCCAGGTAGAATCTAGATCATTGTTTGCCATTACTATTCCTGTACAATCTAGATCATTGCTTGTCATTACTATCCTGGTACAATCTAGATCATTGCTTGCCATTACTATTCCTGTACAATCTAGATCATTGCTTGTCATTACTATCCCTGTACAATCTAGATCATTGCTTGTCATTACTATCCCTGTAAAATCTAGATCATTGCTTGTCATTACTATCCTGGTACAATCTAGATCATTGCTTGTCATTACTATCCCTGTACAATCTAGATCATTGCTTGCCATTACTATTCCTGTACAATCTAGATCATTGCTTGCCATACCTATCCCTGTACAATCTAGATCATTGCTTGTCATTACTATCCCTGTACAATCTAGATCATTGCATGCCAATACTATCCCTGTACAATCTAGATCATTGCTTGTCATTACTATCCTGGTACAATCTAGATCATTGCTTGTCATTACTATCCCAGTAGAATCTAGATCATTGCTTGTCATTACTATCCTGGTAGAATCTAGATCATTACAATATACATGTTTTTGGCTTATTATATGTTTTTTTTCCAGAGAAAAAAAATGCACCCAATACTCTGGAGTCAAAATGTAATATCAAGTTGTAAAAGTAGAAATTTATGAACACAACATTTTTGCCAGTAATAATCAAATATGTAAACTGAATTATTAATGAGCTTCCATTCAATCAAATTACTGCACAACAAATTCTTTGTTAAGATCAATTAGATGAATCTAGCTTTCACTTGACAAGAAAAATAACTCAGTCTGTAGGAAATCGGCCATTATCCATCATGTCCTTAAACTGTTTTTGAGAATTGTGTGAAAATTGACAGCTACCAAACTGCATCCCAATGCACTAATTTCTTTTTGGTAGAATTTTATCAATTTACAGATATTCATTGCAACATCCCAAGTGATGTTTACAATGTGAAATTTGATTAGTTCAGTGTACATTTCAACTAAAATAAAAATTTCAGCAATACACCAAGGTTATGTACTTTTTTCACAATATTTGTCTGTTTACAAAAGTAATTTACAGTGAATAGTACATAGAATACTATCAACAAACTTTTGAATTTCTCCAATATTTTTGTTTTGACTTGATTGTTTTATGAGAATTTTTCACTTACAGAGATGTAATCAGGTTTAAGTGAAGTGTCACAAATTTTGACCTGTGCTATGACTGATACCAATGCAGTGAGATTCTTTTATGTACTACACCATGCTTATTGTCTGATTCACATAAGATGGGGGGGGGGGGGTATGCAGAGTAACCTTTTGATTATCATACGGATGATTCTACTGACCTTTTTGGCTATGACAATTGAGCTGCAAGGGAAAAATGTTTTTTGGTCATTGGATGGTCTTGTATGCACGGTGACAAGTAGGAATGATCACTCTAGTCATCATAACTTTAATGTTATGCTGCATTACCTAAAATTTAAACTCGTCCAGGTCAAGAAAGGGTTCACGAGACTCCCCCCAGCCAGGTTATATGGATTTTACTACAGTAAAACCTGCTATGGCAGCCACCTATATATAAGGATTACCTGTTTATAAAGACCAGTTTTTTCAAGTCTCTCGACTGCATACTGTATAAGGGTCACCTGCACATAAAGGACAATATTTTCTGGTCCCTTGGGTCACCCCTATATACAGGTTTTACTGTATACCAAAATGTAGTCCAAAAGACATTCACTCATTATGAACAGTGCTTGGTGAAAAAATCACTGCCATTTTGTAAAGTCTTTGGCCTGAATGTGACTGTAATAATGAATGAAATGAAACTAACTTCACATATATAAGACATGTCAAGGAAATAGGGACCTTCTTCACATATTTTGCCAAAATGGGTTTTTCACTATTTTGTCGTCTATAGCACTTGCTGATAACAATGACTGTCAGACACCAAAATGATATTTCTATTATACCGGACCAAGAAGGTAAAATAGTTTGAATCTGAAAAAAACTGATTTGCAATTTGATATTAAGTAGTTATCTCTTGTTATAATGACACTTGATATAACATTTTCGGTTAACAGAAGAAATTTCATGGGGACAAATTTACATCCATGTTACTGGTAATTTGTTTGATATAACAGCATATTTGCTTTCCAGCACCAGCAGGATTTTTGGCAACAAACATGCATTTTACCTTTATAATTGGCTTGTTATAACGGCAAAACATCAAAAATGAAAAATTGTTGCCATAATTTAATAAAACTGATAGAATAAAAATAACGATAAAAACAATTTTATTTTTTGTAGTCATTTCATTTCATTCAGGCAATCATATCGAATTTAATTTTAACATTTAATAGTGGTTTAACAACAAATTATGTTCATGCAATCTTATTTTGGTGCTAAATCTGGAAATTTGATATAACAGCAATTTTACTGGATCTCAACCTGGCCATTATAACAAGAGTTGACTGTGTAACGTAACAAACATAACATTACTGTGAAGTCATGATAAAGCCACAGAGACCTCAATAGTTAAAATGGCACATCAGCATTACTGAATGTTGTAATATGTTTCTTTTATGTCTTTAATTTTCACAACTTGAAATTTACTCTTTTGTTTATTCTAGATATCACAATACATTGGTGGATCCAGGATATACAGGGGTTGAACCCCTTTGAATTTGGTGATATTTTTATATAACAAGAGGCCAAAGAGGGCCTCAATTGCTCACCTGAGAACCATCTACAAATGTGGAAAGAAGACCAAGAAGAATATGTACATGTAGGCTGATCTGGCCAAGAAAGATAAATATTGCCGTTTTAAGAAATTCATCAAATATTCTAGAAATCAAATTTCAGGAAAATTCTTGCACATAAACATAACTTCAACTATAGACAAGTAAAACACTTTAATGCATCATTGTGAATGCAAAGAGAGATAATTGAGGAAAATGTGCCAAAATTAATGAAAATGACAAAGTCTGAAAAGACTTCAAACACGCATCAAAAATTGATATTCCGATTTTTATGAAAAACACAAACTTGAATCATACATCCATATAGATCACTCAGAAACAATCCGTATTTCAATTTATGCACTGGTTTTGGAGAAAATATTTTTAAAGAGGGTAACTTTTAGGACCTATTCTGCCAAAGTGAATGCAAAGGGAGATAACTGAGGAAATCATGCAAAAATTAATAACAAGAGGCCCAAGGGGCCTTAAGTGGCTCACCTGGCAAAGTTGGTCAACATTGCAGAAAACATAAAAAATGTGAAAAAGATAAAATGGCTAATAAACATGAAAACAGTGGGCTCATTGGGGGCCTTAATAATCACCTGAATGAAATGTATTTTACTGACAATATACTGAAAAGCAACCAAAAGCTTGAAAAATTCATTGATATGGAGAATTAACTTGCATAAGGGTAGACTTACCTTGCTGATATTTTTTTATAGATCTTTCAAGATAATGTGCAACAACAGTAGAAAACATGCAAAATCCATTTAAAAAGGGAACTAACTTTCACAAGGATCATCCTCACAAGGCTTAACCTGACAATTTAATTCCTGTTACTTTTTAATTGATCTTTGCATACTGAGAATTTTTGTTTCTTTCTCTTTCTCTGTATCTACTATACTTTTCATTACAATCGGACAAAACTGTCAAAAACATGAGAAATCCACTTAAAGGGAAAATAACGACCATAAGGGTCGACCTGACAATTTCGACACATTGACTTTTTTGTAGATCATTGCATGCTGGACATTTTTGCTTCTTTGACTTTTACTCTACTTATTATACTTTTTCAAGATAATGTCAAAAAACATCCAAAAACATTAAAAATTAAAAAAAAAAAAAAATTCACATAAGGAGCAACCCGACAATTTCCACCAAAATGTAATATTTGTCGATTTTTGCAAGCTGCTCATTTCAAGGTAATGGTTTTTTCTCTAGCTTTACTAATTTTGGAGATACATGTATTAAATCAAAAATATCTGATGACTCATTCGTTCTATATTTACCCATGGCAACCATGTTTGGTCCAAGCCCCTTTTCCTCTGCAAACTTTATGCAGCTTTACATGGTTATACTTCCTGTCAAGTTTGGTTCAAATTGGTCAGATGGTTCTGGAGAAGTAGTCAAAAATGTTTAACATTTTACAAAAAAAAAAAAAATGTCCATTTACTTAGGTGCCTGTGACCTTCACCTTTAACCCCATGACCTTGAAATTTTGTCAAAATGATCCTCAGATAATTCATAACATATATCTTTACAAAAAGTCAATCAGTTTTGAGTTATTAAACAATTTGTAATACAAATATACCCTATGTTACTGGAGTGCCCCCTAGTGGCTCATTAATGGACAGATTTCATTTTCGTTCGCAAATTTTGTAGATATTGACTTAACAATCATGCAAAGAAAATTTAAAATTCATCTCATCATTGGTTCATGAAAAGAAGATTTTTAAAGATGTAACAAGTTTTGGTCCTTTTAGGTCCCCTATTAGTCCTATCTCTTTTTCATTCAAAATTTTTGTGGCTTCACATGGGGATGCTATATGCCAAGTTTGGTTAAAATTGGCTCACTGGTTCTTGAGAAGACGATGTTTAAATGCAAAAGTTAACAGACAGACAACCACAGACACTGGAGCTTTGGCTATAGCAATATCTCACTTGGCCCTTCATATCAGGTGAGCTAAAAATGATAAAGGCCGAAAAGATCTCAAAAAAGCGTCAAAAATTAATGTTCCAATTTCTATGAAAAACACAAACTTGAATCATAGATCCATGTAGATCACTCAGAAACAGTCCGTTTTTTTTTTAACTCATGTAGTGGTTCTGGAGAAGAAGATTTTTAAAGTGGGTACCTTTTGGGACCTATTCTGCCACACCCTGGATCTACCCCTTGGCCAATCTGACTGAAAACTACAAAACTTGGTAAAGGACCTTGGGCACTTGCTTCCTATTAAGTTTCGTCAAAATCCCTTTAGTGGTATCAGAGAAGAAGTCGAAAATATGAAAAGTTTACAGATGGACGTCGAATGACGGAGTGATCACAATAGCTCACTTGAGCCTTCGGCTCAGATGAGCTAAAAAAGTGAAAAGGGGACACTGTTATATTTTCTTTTAACGTGGAGTTAAATCACATATAAGCCCTAGAAAGGTTTTGTGTCTGGATACTAGAAAATGGCCTCTACAGACTTTAAAAATTAAAAAAAAATTAGCCGATTCTCTGGTACAAATTGTCATTTATACATGTTAAATCCCTCGAACATATTACATCAAGTGCTTTTTCCTTTATTTTAGGAATTTTAAAATCACTCTATCAATGTCATACTTTTAAATGAAAAACAAGTTATAATTATTAACTGGAATCTTTAAAATGCCCTCTCAATTCTTCTAAAATTAAAACAATTCTTGGGAAGCACACCATTGACACCTTCAGCATTTGTCTCTTTTACCACTTACACTTGATGAAACACCCTGTCTCTTTTACCACTTACACTTGATGAAACACCCTGTCTCTTTTACCACTTACACTTGATGAAACACCCTGTCTCTTTTACCACTTATTACACTTGATGAAACACCCTGTCTCTTTTACCACTTACACTTGATGAAACACCCTGTCTCTTTTACCACTTACATTTGATGAAACACCCTGTCTCTTTTACCACTTACACTTGATGAAACATCCTGTCTCTTTTACCACTTACACTTGATGAAACACCCTGTCTCTTTTACCACTTACACTTGATGAAACACCCTGTCTCTTTTACCACTTACACTTGATGAAAAAACACCCTGTCTCTTTTACCACTTACACTTGATGAAACACCCTGTCTCTTTTACCACTTACACTTGATGAAACACCCTGTCTCTTTTACCACTTACACTTGATGAAACACCCTGTCTCTTTTACCACTTACACTTGATGAAACACCCTGTCTCTTTTACCACTTACACTTGATGAAAACACCCTGTCTCCACTTTTGAAACACTTACACTTACACTTGATGAAACACCCTGTCTCTTTTACCACTTACACTTGATGAAACACCCTGTCTCTTTTACCACTTACACTTGATGAAACACCCTGTCTCTTTTACCACTTACACTTGATGAAACACCCTTCTATGATAGGGATAATCAATGTGATATCTAACCAGCTTGTTTGTTTGTGTTGGGAAACTGAATATTTTCACCTCCATTTTTAATTTCAGAACCCAATGACTGATTCTAAACCTACAATTTATCAACAATATGAAATGATACATGGGTCCTTTACTAAATTTTAATTTGTAATAAATAAAAAAAGAGCACCGGCCAATAAAATTTTGCCCTTTTATTTACTGCAAATTAAAAATTAGGAAAGACAATAGGATTACCATGTTACCCCTCAAACCATCTCTCCCCTCCCCCAATTTGAAAAATATCTACATTGGCTATTTATTCCAATTTATTGGCCAAGTTTATGAGTCAAGTCCTATGGTGCGGGACAAGAAATGGTTCATGATTGTGCATCCAATCCTCTTGTGGAAAATATTCTTTCCTCCTGAAAGTCTTTTATTTGTTTTTCATCTTCATTATCTGTCACTCAGATTTTTGCAACTTGGTGCATGCTTTTGTTAGTGAGGGTGAATACCATTTCTTAAATTCAAGTCCATCTCTCTGCGAATTTATGTTTGCACAAGTGAGATACAGCATCTTGTATATTTTGAGTTGGTTGTAAATACAAAATTTACTTACCCCGGTAGTTGGTTAGTTATTGCTTTATGCCACTTTCAACAATATTTCAGTTATATCGTTGTGACAAAATTTACAACATGAAAACTTGTTATGTTGTAAATTTTATATTTACACCAAACTAGTAAATTCAAAATTTACTAATTTTCTGCCAACTTGTGGGTGAGCATCCCTGTCAGAATATAATACACTTAATCACTGCACATGACTGTAAGTGTTGGATTAATTGTCTGGCAATGTTTTGCTAGAAGATCACGTTTTACGCATCTTTCAGAAAATTATTGAAATTTTTAAGCCCAAATATGTATTTTTCTGCACAAAGACACGAAACTCTACCTGTTCATCAGCTATTATACTGCACTGATTATCCATCTCAACAGAATATTGATTCAGAAAATGTTATCCATATAAAAGATAAATGTAAGGGGTCCCTGTAAATGTTTAAAAATTTTACAATACACCATTCCTATGCATTGCAAAACAAAATTATAAATGGGAGCGGAAGTTTTTCTTTTTTGTTCTGTTGTACTGTATTTTGTTTTCTTTCTATATCTGTGATGAAATCATTTCATTTTGTTTAACCTGAGTAAATTGATGATACCATAATAGAATAAGCCCATAGTTCCGAAAAAGAATGACAGAATTTTCTCCAAAATTGTTTTTAAAAGCATAACTTGATTATACACCCGATGGTATACATTCTGACAAAATTAATTCCAAAACTTTTATACTCCATGGCATCGGGATATTTCTCGCAAATGAGGAACTGTTGAACACTTTGTATCCCTACACATGTCTTCTGCATTGTTTGTAAATATGGTAAATCAAGGAGATTTTTGTGTTGATACTTTACATTGTTAAAATTTAATATTAATTACACAAAAAATGTTACCAAATGTGTTTGAAAGGAAATGAATATGTGTGCAAATATGGGTTTATATTTGTTTGCAGAGAGTGCGTGAAGAAGGTGAGTGATGCGGTTACTGAAATGAATCAAACTGATGAATACATGTATATGTAAACAAATGGAATTTCATGCAATCCATGTGCGAGAAAAATAATCAAGTCCCACAAATGAGTTCCAGATAGAACAAAATAACCATCTCGGGTGTGATGAATTAATATCCCAACCTCAGCTTACACCTCAGTTATTGATCCATCCCACCCTCGACAGATATTTTTCTATCTGGAACTCAAAGTGGAGATAGATTCTATTAACGCGTATCTTACTATATGAGTTTCAAAATTGTTCAGTTCCATATGGAGCCATGATCAGCATAGCACAATGTACAACGTGATTCAAGGAAGTGAATAAATTTTTCCATGACTAGGGGAGCACTCCTGTTGGAATATTTTACCAAATCAGGTTGGAATAGGGGCCCACCTGGAACATGCAATATATTTAAGTTTAGGGGATATGGGTTTGGAAGTCAAATGGGTTGGTTGCTGCAATTTTTTCTGAAAAATGGATCTTCTGATATCAGTTTAAGTGCCATATTGAAATCTTATAAAACATATTTATTGAAATATTTCAATAAATTAAATATTTTTTTATCCTTTTGGAACTGGTCGCAATGACTTCCAATTTCATTGAGAAAAATAATCACAATGCAGTTACTAAATTAAAATGTAAAAATAAAAGTGATATAAAAAGACTAGGACTACAAAAGCTTACTTATAGACTACAACTGTATGTTATAAAATAATCATGTTTATTTCTTTCTAAATGTTTAGATCTAAGATAAAAAAGTTTAACAAGAACAGGATGATTACTGATGCTGGATTTTCATGTGTTTGCCTGTCGCTTGTATGTTTTGTTTTGTTTTTTTAACTTCAACCCATTATTTACTCAGCATAATGACATATCATTATCCATTAAAATTCTTTTTTAAAAAAAATAAAAAAAAGATATGATGCTTACGGTCAGGCTCATTATCCTATTAAAGCAGATCTAATAAGTTTTCATCTTAAAATATATTTTCAGGAACCAGTAACAGAAATCACAACACCTGTATCAAAATGCAAAGTCGCTGGAAAATGTGTGCCAAAAATTTTACAACTGGTGTGCTGATTGTTACTTAAATTGAACAGCACTTCTGGCTTAATATTTCATTGTCACAAAGGTCCCTTTTCGTTTAACGCATCTCATATATATATACATACATATATATATATATATATATACATAATAAAACAGGAACCATTTCACAGATAAAAGATGCTGAAAACTAGATTGATATTCAGAAATAGATAACTTATAAATTTGGAGAAGTCACAGTTAATATAAAAAATCCTTTGATAGGTATAACATATACATATCCCATAAAAGATTTATTCTGAGATAAATGCTGTCGGAATAAAGAATTTATATATGTTAGAGTTAATAAATTTCATATCATATCGATGGTGGATTGTCATAATACTGTCAGATAATAAAAATATGTCAGAAAAGGGTCCACCTGGTACATGCAACATATTTAGGTTTAGGGGATATGGGTTTGGTTGTCAGATAGGCTGGTTGCTACTATTTTCTCTGAAAATGGATATTTTGATATTGGTTTAAATATGGAATAAATTTTGGATATATTATGGATGAAATATTCATTCTCTGTTTATTGCTGTTTGTACATTGCAAAAAACTCCACTTTAGGCACACTGATGATTGTTTTCATTGAAAAGTACAGGTAAGACTAAGTCCGAGAGTTTTATTCAGCCTCTGGGACTTCGCATATTTCACGTTGCAGTACAGATATACAATGATGACTGATATAACTAATCCGCCTTTTATACCTGTTGTGGGACTTTTCATCAACACAATTTTTTTTGGATAAAAGTTCAAAAGCTTTTTATGATCCTAGTACAGCTTTAATGTTTTAATATATCTATAAATCTTAATATAAATGTTCACAATAATAAATCTACCAGGGATTCTGTTTTTTGTTTATTATAATTTTATTCTGTTACCAATAAATCATATCAATACAATCATCAATAGCATTTATTGCATTATGAAAGCGATCACAAATTTGTCTGCCTCTGTTTACAATATACATTACAGCATAACTCAATATTACTCCATTAACCCATAAGGACCTATTCTTCTCTCAGAAAATGATATTGCATAAAGCTAGTATCTGATACAGCTATTAAATCCATCTCAAGGGTGACATTCCATGAAGGATTTTCAGCAAATGTTTGACCTTAAACATCTCAAATGAGGAAATCAATTTCATCTTATAACTGTGAACTAGTGTGATGTTGAGATGAGAGGATCCTAAGGGCAGGAGACCATTAATGTAATCTTCAATGGTATTCTTTACAAATTATTGTATAAAGTTGTAAGAAGCTAGGATTGCTTAACAAATAATGTTTCTTTTTATGACATTGGAATTACACACAAAACCATCAATTTTGGACAGACTCTAATGTGTACCTGGCACGCATCTGTCAAGATAGAAGTTCTCTAACGACAGATAGATATGTCAAAGCAGGAGCTCTTTAACAACAGTCAGATCTATCAAGACAAAAGCTCTCTAACAAATCATATCTGTCAAAGCAGGAGCTCTTTAACAACAGTCAGATCTATCAATACAGGAGACCTCTAACAACAGTCTTACCTGTCAAGACAGAACCTCTGTAACACAGTCAGATCTATCAATACAGGAGACATCTAACAACAGCCAGATCTATCAATACAGGAGACCTCTAACAACAGTCAGATCTTTCAATACAGGAGCTTTCTAACAACAGTCTGACCTGTCAAGACAGAAGTTCTGTAACAACAGATCTGTAAATATAGGAGACCTCTAACAACAGTCAGATCTATCAATACAGGAGACCTCTAACAACAGCCAGATCTATCAATACAGGAGACCTCTAACAACAGTCAGATCTATCAATACAGGAGACTTCTAACAGCAGCAAGGTCTATCAATACAGGATATCTCTAACAACAGCCAGATCTATTAATACAGGAGACCTCTAACAACAGCCAGATCTATCAATGACCTCTAACTACAGCCAAAATCAATACCGGAGACCTTAACAACATTCATATCTGTCAATACAAAGAGCTCTAACTAACAAGCCAGATCTATATACTGCTCTAACAACAGTCAGATCTATCAATACAGGAGACCTCTAACAGCAGCAAGGTCTATCAATACAGGAGACCTATAGATGTATCAAAACATATCTAACAAGAATCAATACACTCTCTGCCAGATCAAAATACAGGAGACCTCTAACAACAGCCAATCTATCAATACAGGAGACCTTTAACAACAAATCTATAATACAGGAGACCTCTAACAACAGCCAGATCTATCAATACAGGAGATTTCTAACAACAGCCAGATCTATCAATACAGGAGACCTCTAACAACAGCCAGATCTATCAATACAGGAGACCTCTAACAACAGCCAGATCTATCAATACAGGAGACCTCTAACTACAGCCAGATCTATCAATACAGGAGACCTCTAACAACAGCCAGATCTATCAATACAGGAGACCTCTAACAACAGCCAGATCTATCAATACCGGAGACCTCTAACATTCTATCAATACAGGAGACCTCTAACAACAGCCAGATCTATCAATACAGGAGCTTTCTAACAACAGTCTGACCTGTCAAGCAAGTTCTGTAACAACAGATCTGTAAATACAGAAGCTCTCTTACAACAGTAAGATCTTTCAGGAGCTCTCTAACAATAGTCACAGCTGTCAAGACAAAAGAACTCTCTTAACAACAGCCATACATGTAAAGACAAAATTCTCTTAACAACATTCATATCTGTCAAGACAAGAGCTTTCTAACAACATTCATATCTGAGCTCTATAACAGCAATCAAAATCTGATAAGGCAAGAGCATTCTAAAAGCAATCAAAATCTTAACAAGAGCTTTCTAACAGCAATCAAAATCTTAACAAGAGATCTCTAACAGCAATCAAAACCTAACAAGACAAGAGCATTCTAACAGCAATCAAAATCTTAACAAGAGCTTTCTAACAGCAATCAAAATCTTAAGAGATCTCTAACAGCAATCAAAACTAACAAGACAATAGCTCTCTAACAGCAATCAAAATCCTAACAAGAGATCTCTAACAGCAATCAAAACCCAACAAGACAAGAGCTCTCTGACAGCAATCAAATTCTGACAAAACAGGAGATCTCAAACAGCAATCAAAATCTGACAAAACAGCTGATTACTAACATCAATCAAAATCTAACAAGACTAGAGTTCACTGACAGGAATCAAAACCTAAAAAGACAAGAGCTCTCTAACAGCAATCAAAATCTGACAAAACAGGAGATCTATAACAGCAATCAAAATCTGACAAAACAGGAGATCTATAACAGCAATCAAAATCTGACAAAACAGGAGATCTCAAACAGCAATCAAAATCTGACAAAACAGGAGATCTCTAACAGCAATCAAAATCTGACAAAACAGGAGATCTCTAACAGCAATCAAAATCTGACAAAACAGGAGATCTCTAACTGCAATCAAAATGTGACAAAACAGGAGATCTCAAACAGTAATCAAAATCTGACAAAACAGGAGATCTCAAACAGTAATAAAAATCTGACAAAACAGGAGATCTCAAACAGCAATCAAAATCTGACAAAACAGGAGATCTCAAACAGCAATCAAAATCTGACAAAACAGGAGATCTCAAACAGCAATCAAAATCTGACAAAACAGGAGATCTCAAACAGCAATCAAAATGTGACAAAACAGGAGATCTCAAACAGCAATCAAAATCTGACAAAACAGGAGATCTCAAACAGCAATCAAAATCTGACAAAACAGGAGATCTCTAACAGCAATCAAATATGACAAAACTAAAATATGAAAATTTTCATCTTTCATTCCGGAACTGTAAACACACACCGCATTGGCATTAGCATATAGCAAAAGTAAAAATCAGAGAATGTCAACGATTACCAGTGATGACATTTTTGGGTCTGGTTACAGGACCAAGGACCCATTTCTAAAATGTCTTGTAATTTCTCCCAAATAATGCAAAATTTCCCCAATTTTAAATTTCAAAATAAAGAATGAAATATTTTCAAACAAATATCTCAATTAATTTTTTCTGCTTTAGCTAAATTGTCATATTTTCCCCAATTTTGGGGATCCTGGACACAGAATTTAGGAGGTAGGAAAATGATAATTATATTTATGAAACATAGCTTCAGCGATGTTAAATAGTGAAAATAAAAGAAATAGAAAAAGATATAGATGTTGCTGGGATGTAAAACAGCAATAAAGAGAGAACAAAATTGTAGTGGGAATCTCTTGAGCAGGAAGCAATGTCAACAAATGATTAATATCACCAACTATTACCATAAAAAGTGGTCAAAATGAATGTTGTTAGATACAATAAACATTAAGTCCTTTGTAAGAATTCCGGAAATATAGAAAAAATAGACTATTATTATGGTAAAAAGTAATGAAATGGAAACATCATAAAGGAAAAGGTGATGTATCAGAATTATTATCATTGAGTATCTGTTCATCAGGAGTCCATAAATACCACTATAGACCACCACAAAACAGAAATGTAAATGAGAAAAACTGTGAAGATATATATATATATATATATATATATATATATATATATATATATATATATATATATCAGGGAAAAAAAGAAATTTATCAATTTTGTAACAAAAGATATAGATTTTCAATTCTAGACATTATCTCAACTTTATTTTCAATGAAGTCAATTGTTTATGCTTTATGAATCAGCAAACAATACCAGGATTTGTTATAAAAATTTTCTCAGAACATAGCAACTCAATAGTATATGGATCTGGTCTGTCAGATGTAATAAACTACCAAGAGTCTGTAAAAAGAACATGGTCATTACTGTTTATTCTTTTCTCCATTGATCAAAACATTTCTTATTTAATGGAATCAACAATGTGTCATACACCATTACTTGAACACTTGCCTTTATGGAAAGAAAATGCAATTTTAAAGTTATTACTAAAACAGATCAATTTTATGCACCTATGATATTAGATGTGTTATACAGACGTATTCCGAGTTATATAGACATTTTAACAGATCAATGTTATGCACCTATAATATTAGATCTGTTATACAGACGTATTCTGAGTTATATAGACATTTTAACAGATCAATGTTATGCACCTATAATATTAGATCTGTTATACAGATGTATTCTGAGTTATAAAGACATTTTCTGAGTAACACAATTTTTTGTTATATAGATGTTTTCAAAATCATATAGGTGTATGCAAAGTTATATACATGTAGATGTTTTCTGAGTTATATAGACATTTTCTGAATTATATAGATGTTTTCTGGGTTATATAGATGTTTTCCAAATTATACAGATGTTTTCAGAGTTATATAGACATTTTCTGAGTTATATAGTTGTTTCTTGCCTTATATAGACATTTTCCATGTTTTCCAAATTATCTAGACATTCTCAGAGTTATATAGACATTTTCTGAGTTATATAGATGTTTTCTGTGTCATATAAATGTTTTCTAAGTTATATAGACATTTTTAAATTTATAGATATTTTCCGAGTTATAAAGATGTTTACCAAGTTACATACATGTAGATGTTTTCCAAGTAATATATTTGTCATATAGACATTTTCTGAGTTATATAGATGTTTTCTGTGTTATATAGATGTTTTCTGTGTTATATAGATGTTTTCTGTGTTATATAGATGTTTTCTGTGTTATATAGATGTTTTCTACATGTAAGTTATATAGACATTTTTCAATTCATAGATATAGTTGTCATACAGACATTTTTCAAGTTATATAGATGTTTTCTGAGTTATATAGATGTTTTCCAAGTTATATAGATGTTTTGCAAGTTATATAGATGTTTACCAAGGTGTATAGATGTTTTCCGAGTTATATAGACATTTTCTGAGTTATATAGATGTTTGCCAAGTTATATAGATGTTTGCCAAGTTATATAGATGTTTTTCAAGTTATATAAATCTTTTTTCAAGTTATATAAATGTTTACTAAGTTATATAGATGTTTTCCAAGTTATATAAATCTTTTTTCAAGTTATATAGATGTTTACTAAGTTATATAAATGTTTATTGAGTTATAAGATATTTTCCAAGTAATATAGATGTCATATAGACATTTACTAAGTTATATAGACGTTTTCCAAGTTATATAGATGTTTGCCAAGTTATATAGATGTTTTCCAAGTTATATTAATCTTTTTTCAAGTTATATAGATGTTTACTAAGTTATATAAATGTTAACTGAGTTATAAGATATTTTCCAAGTCATATAGATGTCATATAGACATTTACCAAGTTATATAGACGTTTTCCGAGTTATGTAGATGGTGTGGTACATATTATTTAGAAATTTCCTTTGTCACTGACACATCATAACAGTGATTTACACTTGTTGTTTTACATCCTGTCAAGAATTTTTAACTTATACTGAGATGTCACCAGCTGTAGGTGAAGTGCTACAAATTTTGACCTGTGCTATGGATGGACACCAATGCAGTGAGAGGTCTTTTAATGTGTCATGCCTTCCGCATCCTCCGGGAGCTCGGTTTTCAGTCTCATCAGAAAGACTCATGTGACTTTCAATTCCCATGACATGCATTTGGCGAAGGAACAGTTATGGAAGGTACACATATAACAGTACACACCTATACGAAACAAAACAATAATATCGCAATACAGCAAACACCTGTGTGTAAAGACCATCTAGTCATAAAGACCATTTTTTGCTGTCCCCAATAGTACCATTTGTGTACAAATCTACCTCCATATAAAGACCACCCACCCTATAAAGACCGGTTTTCTTGTGTCCCTTAGGAGATCTTTATATTCAAGTTTCACTGTACTTCCTACATTTCTAGAAGTTGTGAAAAAGAAATCTTAACAGACCTAATCTAATTAAACATTCCTAAAAATCCAAATGCATTTCCAGAAATGAATGCTTTAAATCTATATCAATTGTTATCACATAAAAACGTTGATGTTCGGAAGTTTCTGATATTAATTGAATCAAATTAGACAGTATTTATGTATATTTTAGGAGATTTCCTCACTAAAGCGCTGATAACATCACGTTATCGAGGTGTCATCCCATCATGTTCATATTAGTACACTAACTTTCTGTCAGATCAATTATTTAAGTAAAAAGCATTATCTACACTTTCATTAGGCTTTCTTTGTTAATTATTTAAATGAAACTTCCCATGAAAATGTGTCCATCCAAATGATTTTTAACCAAATACCTCATAAATTTTAAAGCAAGATGTGTTGGAGATTCGAAAAGCCCACATGACCTAAATCATTCCTGGAGATTTAAAGTCCCATAACTTGTGTTGGCCATAATCAACATCAAAGAGGAGACTTGTGTAGCTGAGTGGTTAAAGCATCAAACATGAAGTCCCTCAGCTCTAGTCAGCAAAGATTCAAGCCCCACTGGAATGTAAGCCGATTTTGTGAAAAAGTTTACCAGTTTATTTGTGAACTATTAAAAATACATTGTAACTGGGTACTCTCTGCCACAATTATAACTGGTCGCCATCACAAAACTGAAAAATTGTTGACTTTGTTGTAAAACACTAATAAAAAAAACCCCAAAAAATCATCATATATCTCATTGGTGTAGACCAATATACTAAATTGTTCTTTTTGATTGCCTGTTTGTCCCTTTGTCCATGTCTGTTTGTCTATTTATCCGTTTGTCCATTTATCTGTTTGTCCATTTGTCTATATATTTGTCTGTTTATCCAGTTATCAGTTTGTCTCTTTGTCCATTTACCTGTTTATCCATTTATCTATTTGTCCATTTGTCTATTTGTCTGTCAGTCCATTTGTCTGTTTGTCAAGTTATCTGTTTGTCTATATTTATCTATTTATCTATTTGCGTTACCAAACTTTATATGAAAATCATAAGCCAGAGTTATGGGACTTGGGGTTTTCTGTCAATGCCTGACTTCTCAATGGCATTGTTTCTCAAACACATTTTATTCAATTTTTCCACTCTACTTTTCGATTTTTACAAAAATTTATGAAACCTAATCTCCCATGTTTATTTCTGGTTATTAGTGAAGTAGATAATTTCATTTTATCTGTAATATTCTTACATTTGTACAGAACTTGTTTTCTTTTACTGACACAAAGTAGAAATGAGGGTTGAAAGAACAAAAATTATTACATTAATCATAGCTTAGGACGATGGAAAAAATTTGGACCACAAACACAGAAAATTTGAGATTGTTTTTCAAATGAAGTAATTATCACCAACAAGATAACCAATCAGAAATGTTGAAGCTTCATTTGTCAGCTGCTGCTATGGCAATATGAATAGAATATGCATTAATTCCAAATAAATGTCAAAACTGAAATCATAAATACTTGTATGTTTTACCTAGTTGTTGTAAAATTGGATCAGTTTTCATCTCGGCAAGTCATAAATGAATTGTGTAACACAAGAATAATACCCAACCCTAGAGGCTATTACGTTATACGTGATATCAATAACTTGATGGAAAGTTAAAAAATAAAAGATGACTTGGGTTGGTAATAGCATTCACATATATATATATACACAAACAGTTAATAAGTATGTGACATTTGTATAATGCTGTACGTTGTTACTAAGTTATCAATGCATTCATCACTGTTTATAAGCAAAATGGGGCCTCTGTGTCTGAGTGGTCAGAGAGTCTCTCACCTCTAGTCACTGTTTGAGTGGTTAGAAACCTTCATGGAACTCTCTCACCTCTAGTCAGTGTGGGCCTCTGTGGGTGGTCAGAGCCAACTCTGTGTCTTAGTGGTTAGAGCATCACACTTTTAAACCTTGAACTCTCTCACCTCACCTCTAGTCAGTGTTCACACTTTGGAACTCTCTCCTCTAGTCAGTGTTGTGTCTGAGTGGTTAGAGCATCACACTTTGAACCATTCAGTCTCTCTAGTCACCTCTAGTCAGTGTTAGTAGGGCCTCTGTGTCTCACCTCTAGTCAGTGTTGGGCCTCTGTGTCTGAGTGGTCAGAGCATCACACTTTAAACCTTCAACTCTCTCACCTCTAGTCAGTATTGGGCCTCTGTGTCTGAGTGGTCAGAGCATCACACTTTAAACCTTCAACTCTCTCACCTCTAGTCAGTGTTGGGGCCTCTGTGTCTAAGTGGTTAGAGCATCACACTTTGAACCATGAAGTATCTCACCTCTAGTCAGTGTTGGGGCCTCTGTGTCTGAGTGGTTAGAGCATCACACTTTGAACCATGAAGTCTCTCTGTGACTGAGTGGTTAGAGCATCACCTCTAGTCTCTCACCTCTAGTCAGTGTTGGGGCCTCTGTGTCTGAGTGGTTAGAGCATCACACTTTAAACCATGAAGTCAACTCATCTCTCACCTCTGTGTCAGTGTAGAGTTAGAGCATCACACTTTAAAACCATGAAGGGCCTCTAGTCTGTGGGGTCTGTGTAGTGGTTAGAGCATCACCCTTTGAACCATGAAGTCTCTCACCTCTAGTCAGTGTTGGGGCCTCTGTGTCTGAGTGGTTAGAGCATCACACTTTGAACCTCTTCTAAGTGTTGGGGCCTCTTCAAGCATCACTCTTTGAATCATGAACTCTCACCTCTAGTCAGTGTTGGGGCCTCTGTGTCTGAGTGGTTAGAGCATCACACTTTGAACCATGAAGTCTCTCACCTCTAGTCAGTGTTGGGGCCTCTGTGTCTGAGTGGTTAGAGCATCACACTTTGAACCATGAAGTCTCTCATCTCTAGTCAGTGTTGGGGGCCTCTGTGTCTGAGTGTTGGGGTCTCTCACCTCAGTGTTGGGGTCTGTGTGGTGGTAGAGCATCACACTTTGAACCATGTCTCTCACCTCTAGTCAAGTGGTTAGAGCATCACACTTTCTCACTCTCTCAGTCAGTGTGTTGGGGCCTCTGTGTCTGAGTGTTAGAGCATCACACTTTGAACCATGAAGTCTCTCACCTCTCAGTGTCATCGGTGTGAGTGGGGCATCACCTTTGAACCATGGTCTAGAGTGTTGGGGCCTCTGGTTGAGTGGAGCATCACTCTTTGAATCATGAAGTCTCTCACCTCTCTAGTCAGTTGTCACATGAATCATGAAGTCTCTCATCTCTAGTCAGTGTATGGGCTTCTTTGGCTGAGTGGTTAAAGCATATTACTTTAAACCATGGAGTCTCTCACCTCTAGTCAGTGTTGGGGCCTCTGTGTCTGAGTGGTTAGAGCATCACACTTTGAACCATGAAGTCTTACAATTCTTGTCAGCACAGGTTCAAGCCCCACTGAAACCTAAGCTGATTTTTGCTATTTTACTTGCAAAAACCCAGTGGTCTCTTCCTGGGTACATTGTACTCAGGTTCTCTCCTCCACCATTAAAAACTTGCCACCACTATATTACTGAAAGATTGCTGAGTGTGGCTTAAAACACTAATTAAAATTAAAATTTTTTTTTGACTTTTTTTTGTCATATGTCTCGCAAAAACATTTTACACCAGCTACAAGTGAAGTGTATAAATCTTGACTTTTGCTGTGGACTTTTGTCAATGCTCAGACTGCCATGACACAGAATCTCAGTTTCAAGTCTCACCGTCCCAGACTTCCACTTATCCTAATTGCCTCATCAAGGAATGATCACTATCTTTTTGTTTTATCTCACCAATTGTTTTACTTATCTGGAGATGTCACCAGGTTTAGGTGAAGTGCTACGAATTTTTATCTGTGCTATGGACTGACACCAATGTAATGTAGGTTCTTTTACATGTCATGCCTTCTGTGACATAGGACCTTGGTTTTGTATGTCTTGTCCGAAAGAGCTGTGACTTTCACTTTGATTGCAGAGTGCTTTGACAAAGGAACAGTACACTACCAATTTTTAAAAGTTTTTAGTATGACTCTGTACATGGAATTGAACCCAGGAACTTCTGTTTTTAGTCAAACCTTGAGTAGTCTAAATGATCAATAACAAACTTATTATACATGTAAGTTATATAATGTTACCTAGTGTTTTTAGATAACAGAAGTATTGTTGTCAAGATAACAGAACTAGCAACAAATTTTGTCGATAACAGTGTAAAATACACTGTACCATAGATTACTGTACATATTAGATACTAGCGTAAACAACTGCAATATAGACAAATTTTACTGATAATAGAATCGATTTTCATATTTCAAGTCTTCATTGAATTTTGCTTTGTTTTAATTGTGTTTCACAACACATTGAAAATTTATTCAGTTATATAGTGGCAATCATAATTCTTAGAAAAACTATCTTCTGTGTTCTTCATTTTTAGAGAAGAAAAATATTTTGAATTTGTTTGTGGAGGATAAGCATATGTCATAGTGCAGGTTTCCTCAAAACCAATTTATGCATAAAAAGTGCCATTTCGCAGCACATTTTTCAGATCCTGTATTCAATACTAAGCACAATACCAAATTTATTCAAAATCTGAGGAAAACGTCATGAAGTACAATGGAAATTTTGCAAATGGAAAAAAAATAAAACATATTAAAACATCTCCTCAGTCATCAACAATCTCATAGGCATAAAATCTATGGCCAGTTTCACTAAAGATCTTGACTTTATGTGTAGATGTAAATCTAGACTTACGTCTAAAATGAGTTTCACTAAAGGTTGTATCTTTCTTCATACTTACGTCAGAGTCCACGTCTGCTCCAAACTACTATAAATTTCAAATGTATGTTTACGACCTTTTGTAAAACTGAAAAAACGTACACGTAAAAAGTAACATCTACATTTGCGGGCACAGTGATGACCTTTAGTAAAACTGGCCCCTGTTCACTGGACTTGATTACTATTTTAACGAAGAGATTTCTGAAATGAATCCTTTTTCAATCAGCTCTTCTCTATTTCAAAATTAAGTGTATATCATTTTAAAACCTCAGTTATTTATTGGCAGCAGCTGTGATACATTTAGATTTCAGACAAATGATATATGTGCATTCAGACAAGCATAGTTCTGGACTATTATCCTTGCAGGACAATTGAAAATCTTAATGATTGATGTTCACCGATACAGCAGAACAAGAATGATAAGAATCTTACTAGATATGTTTGAACTAGTGAGATGTTGCATTGTCTAGATTTATTTGTTTGATTAGTCACCACACTCAAACAACTTTTGAAGTTTTGTGGTGGCAGCCAGTTTTTAATGGTGGAGGAGAGAACTCAGCTACAATGTTACTGGGAAGAGACCAATGGCCTTCTGCAAGTCAACTGCCAAACTCTCAAAAATCCACTGAGGTTCCAGTGTGACTCGAACTTACACTGACTAGAGGCTAGAGTCCTTAGTTTAAACTCCTATCTTCTAACCACTGAGCCAAAAAGGCCCCTGCATTGTCTAGATATGAGTACAGAAACTCTCTGTTATCCTTAGCTGATTAACTATTTCCACAAAACTTTTGACTTCCCATCAAAGGCATGCAAATGTCCTCTCTATGGGGGAAATTCAGGTACATAAACCTTTTAACAGTCACATGAACATTCAGACAGAAAGTACATATAATACATATAAATTTTCCCATAATTCATTGCAATATCTGTCAAAATGATAAATAAATTATGAGAATGTAAAGGAAAAGAGGTACACTTTACGGTATGCCTTCTTTCTAAAATGCAAATTGAACATATGTCTGTAGTAAAAGAGGTTTAACAAAATGTGTTTGGAAAACACTATGCCTCAAGAGCAATGGCATTCAAAGATATTTTAAAGTACCATAACTGTGGCAGATATTGTGGAACATAGGCTAAAATCAACTCCTCAAGGATTTCATTGATATAAACAAGTATATTCAACAAGGTTTATACTTGAGGGAAGGATGTTATTTGATGGAATATTGCTAACAGAGAAAACACAGAACAATGTCCCCATTCTCCCTGATGTCTGGGTATAAGATGTGATAAACAGTGCTCATCTGGCACGTGAAAGTACTCAGGTTTGAATGTGTTTAAAATCTGTGCTGATGAGATGCCAACTAAAGCAGAACATTTGGTATAAGAAGTAAAGTAGGAAATACTCGGTATGACAATTGACAGAAAATTTATACAACAGAAAACACTGAACAAACTCATTTGCAGGGCGAGAAAAATGTACTTGTCAACTGGTCCTGGACTAGTGATAATGGCTTGGGGACAAGTAGCTAGGATTGGGTATTGTCCCATTGACAAAGTATTTTTCTTCTGATCTATAACATCTTACTTCTAAAACTTTCCTTGAACACAATACTTCTAAAAATCCTTTCCTGTAATTTTAATTAATTGTTAGTCCCATATCCGAGAAATAGTTGTTCTTAATGTTTCCATAAACATTTATAAAATATTGGGAAAAGTTGAAGGTGTTTAGGGTGGTTCTTAAAATCAAGTGTCTCAAAGGATGAATGATTTTTCTATTTTTTTTCTCACCCTGATTTGGTCAGTACCAGTTTATCTGCACTAAGGGAAAACATCAAGTTTGCCCTTGTAAAAAAAAAATTACAAAACAATTTAACAAATTGTGTGCATCCCTTAGTGGCTTACATATTGTTATTTCATATCTAGGTCTATTTGCATTCTTAAATTGGTTACATTTGCTTATTTTCATATCTCAGCCTGTTTGTATCTCTAAGTGGCTTACATTTGGTTATTTTCAGATCTGTTTGCATCCCTAGGTGGTTTACATTTGGTTATTTTCTGATCAACTGAATAATCTAGAAAATCATTTTTCTTTGCACTGTTAAGTTTGATGGTGATACTTCCAGTGATGTGCTGTCTTTCACCTCAGCAGAACTCTCTTGTGCATTCTTTGTAATATACATCTGAACTTGTGTTAGTTTCACAATCAATTCCCATTGACAGATGTTTTAGTTAGAATGTTCTCTATGTATACAGACTTTTTAATACAGGGCAGAGCCATGACCTGGCCAAAGTCATGATAAAACATTGAGCTTGACAAACCAGTATCATATAGTTAATGCTTATCCTAGGTACTGCCGATTAATTATAAATTGAAATATACAATAAACTTCTGATTTTGTATTTACTATCCCCAGATCCTTTATCATTTTGTATCCCCTGTTCACTAGATTCTTAGGATATTTATATATCCCATGACAACAGACACTTTATTTTTTGTATCCCCTGACAACAGATACTTTAGTTTTTTTATCCCCTGACAACAGATACTTTAATTTTTTTGTATCCCCTGATAATAGATACTTCCATTTTGTGTATCCCCTGACAACAGATACATTAAATTTTTTTTTATATCCCTGACAGTTTTTATTCATTATAACATGTTGACAGAACTGTGTTGCTATGACCACAAGAATTGAGTCAAGTCACTTAAGCCTTATAGATCAAGTCTAAAAGAATTGACAAAATGACAAATTTGACCTTGCCAGCTGGAAGAGTAGCAAACAGTAGTTTGTATAAATCATAACAATTTTACAGAACTTTGTTGCTATGGCAACATAAATCAAGTCACTTTAGCCTTATAGACCGACTCTTCAAGACTTGACGAAATGACATATATTTAACCTTGCCAGCTGGAACTTTAGCAGACAGTATCGGAAGTTGGTATAAATCATAATAATTTTACAGAACTGTGTTGTTATGGCAACACAATAAAGTCACTTTACCCTTACAGACTGACCCTTCAAGACTTGACGAAATGACATATATTTGACCTTGCCAGCTGGAAGAGTATCAGATGATAGATTGTACACATCATAACAATTTTACAGAACTGAGTTGCAAAGGAAATGGAACCAATGTGAATTTGTTGTTGCCATACCCAATGACTATAGTGACAAATGCATTATTTAGGATATAATTATTTTTAGGAAATTGTTTCATTTACTTATGACATCTTCCACTTACATATTTCATTTTCTTTTATCAATTTGCAATAAATTTTAGCAAAACAAGGAGACGAGCCATCATAATTAGTTATCATCCTCTTATGGTCCACTCTTAAATCAACTTGACATGGCAATTTTCTTAAAACATTTTTGTTTTTGAATGAGAAAATCAATTTTCCTTAAAACAGAAATTTACCCACCTTAATTAAATCTGAGTGATTTTGATTAGGTGAATGAACCATGATTTAGCGGCAACTAGTAAATGAGAAATGTTTCTCTTTATAATTAAAAGTGATATTTTGATACAGAGAAAAATACTTGTCGTTCCCCGGTGAAAGACAGCCGAAACAACGTGATGTAAATATCTTTGGAGTAAATACAATAAGTGACTGAAGATGTATCGTGTTCAAATGTTTAAATAAATTTGTCATTGATTAGAATGATCTGTTTCACTGAAATTAGAATTTTGTCATCAATGTACTTATGTTTTTCCTTGAAAGTGTTTTTCCTTGAAAAAAAGTATTCCTGTGACCAGCATTTATCCCTGGATATTACATTAAAATCTATGTAATCATTACTAAGGGACTATATAGGGGTTTTGATCCTACTTCTACATATCATCGTAGATAAAAAACCCCAAAGGTATAAAAAGTCAATGAACTCCAGTTGTAAGTTGGTGACCCAGCATAAAACTTGAAAAATATATGTCATATAAAATGTAGATGAAAAAAAAAAGTACCATGAGCAGATATTACAATTAAACCATCGCACAATAACTTATATGTAAAATGTTAAATAGTCTTTAGTGTGTGGTAGTTTCTGAAAACCCTCTCTTGACTCAACGACACTTGATAAAAGTTTAAATTTTAGGTTTGTATTCGGCGGCTCTCGGTAAAGACATAACCAAGCAACCAGATTTGTAAACTTACACTGCCGATGAATAAAAAAACAAGAGGTAGTAATCATTCAATTCCTTGTATTGAGCATCATACAAGTTTACTCTACTTATCTTTAGTGAAAAGTTGTCAAGCAGATCTGTCGACCAAAGAGAAAGAGAAAATTTAACCTTTTTATTTTCCAGTTGTGAATGTGATTGCTAATATGTAAAAAGAGAAAGAATCTACCCACTGTAGCATTTATAGCCTATGAAGCAGCAGTGGGGTTTCCTGGTTTGTCAAGTGTAGTTTGTTTCTGTTATGTATGGTCCTCGATCAAAATCTCCTTAGCAACAACGTAATCCATGGACGTGTTGTTCACATATGAAAAGTTGTTTGTTTATATTGAACGCAGCTTTGGACAAAATTTTCCTTTGTACAAAAAAATAGTTAATGAACATATACAACAGAGTGTGGAATATCTTTCTTGTCCAAGGCTGTGCTCAAAACTTCATTTTATCCCCATTAAGTGAGACAAGGAAACTTTTGTTTTCAGTGTGTATGTAAAGTGCTTATCTTAAACTGCTTAATGTGTACAAACCATGTAGAAATCAATTTTTCCATATGTCCTTTTAATTAAACATGCCAAGAGCAATCATTCTTCCTTGTCATCATACCTCACCCACAAAGTTATGAAAAGGTGAGGAGAATCATCCATATGATAATTAAACGTTTACTCCACACCACAAAGTTATGTGCAGCAGACTATATAAGCTGATAGAAATATGAGTTTCCATGAGAACTGCAGTTGGGTAAATAATTGAACAATATGGACCCCATCACTAGATACACGACAACAGCTTCAAAACTCTGTATCATTTAATGGTAATAACTACAAGATAATTCAAGAATTTAACCCCCCCCCCCACCAAAAAATAAATAAACAAAAAAAACCCATGAAATCTTCAGATATCTACGTATTCACAATTATAACAATTTTCAGTAATTAATGGGCTATCAATTTATTACTGATGCTGTTATGTCAAACAAAAGATAAAAAAGTATCAATAATACATATATATTACATAATATAGAGGAGTTAGTGAAAACAGTAAAAATGTTATCAATATCCAGTCATTTATAATTTGTTGAATCAGTTTCGCTTTGAATTCCATGTCACACAGAAGATATGTTCCAAGAGTCTCATTTAGTATTGTAAATCGACATGAACCAATAAGGACCCAAGGTCACCTAATTTACTCAATACTTACACTCAACTTTTATTTCATTCTTTGGACTATATAATCATTTGTAAAACTTTTGGGTTTAATACATAGGAAACATCATCATTCACATATAATTTTTGTAGTACACTTTAGATTTTTCTATAAACAAGAGGCTTAATACAACCTCAATCGTTCACCTGGGAACCATCTACAAATGTGAAAAGAAGACCAAGAAGAATATGTACATGTAGGCAGATCTGGCCAAGAATTACAGATTTAAGAAATTTATAAAAATAACTAAAAGATACATTTCAGCAAAATTCATGCATAAAAACATTTCTTCACCTATATACAAGTAAAACACATGAAATGAATGCATTGTTGTAAATGCAAGTAAATGAGGAAATCATGCAAGAATGCATTGGGAATAAGAGTCTGATGACTTCAAAAACTTGTCAAAAATTAATATTATATGATTTATATGAAAAATACAAAACTGAATCATACATTCATGGAGATCACTCAGAAACATACATCCATGTAGATGACTCTGAAACAATCCATTTTTCAATTCGTGCAGCCCTTCTGGAGAAAAAGATTTTTAAAGAGGGGTACCTTTTGGGACCTATTCTGCCCCACCCTGGATCCACCCCTGGGCCAATTTGGCTGAAATCTACAACTTGGTAAAGGACCTTGAGCACTTGCTTCCTGTAAAGCTTCGTCAATATCCCTTTGGTGGTTTTAGAGAAGAAGTGGAAAATATGAAAAGTTTACAGACAGATGACAGAAGGGGAGTGATCACATAAGCTCACTTGAGCTTTGGATCAGGTGAGCTAAAAATTAATAAATATGTTGAGTATGGTACTCAAAATTTTAGTACGTACTCAAACAGTTTTTTGAATATTTCTAAAGTTTTCTTCAAATGAGCAATAATTTTTATCGTTATTTACAATTGTATTTCATCAGTATACAAACATGTCCAGTTAAAATCATGAAAAGTTAGTTGAGCTCGAGTACTGAGTAAATTTGGTGACTTCAGCAAGAATATCAAACAAAAATAATCTCAGGCAGACTGTTTTGACAAAATAAATAAGGTATATTTGGAAATGTTCATTCTCATTCAATTTTTGAATTTTTCATCCTTTGATGAGAGGGTCTAAATTGAAAATAAAAGCAAAATTTTTAAGCTAAATAATTAAAGTATGGACATACCTGACAACCATGAAACTAGGGTGATATAGAGCAAATTTAAGATTGGATGGATGAATATGCTAAATAACTGAGGTAGGGACATTTGAGACAACCATGAACTACTACAGTAAGGTGACATATAGCAAATTTAAGATCAGGTGAATATGCTAAATAATTGAAGTATGAAACTAGGGGAACGTAGTAATATTTCGGATGCACTTACAGTTTTAGACGGCTCATTTAAATTGAAAAAAATCAAATTAAACACAATTTCTTAAAACTTGCCTTTCACTTTTTATCTTCTTAATAAACTATCACATTGTGTTTGCTTAAAACAGAGTTATATATTTTGAGTACAAAATATCAGTAAACTGCACATGCGAATTTGACCTTCACATTTCCATTGGTTCTAATTCATCCTGAAATCCTCCTGAGGAGTGACAGGATCAAAGAGGAAAAAGTGCATGTAAGTTATAATATATGATTAATATTAATATCACCATTTTATATTGGCTTTTAATGTAAATATGAACCAAAAATATACCAGTATTCACAGATGAAACATGTTTTCGGTTGATTAAACACCAATAATAAAGCTTCGAAATTGCACACCCATAAAAATGACATTGACTAACCCCCCCCCCCTCCCCCCAAAAAACTTTTTTAGGAAGAACTAAATAATAAGATATTATGTTGAAATTGTTCTAACTTTAAATCTAAATCTTGTTTTTAAATTCATGCTTCTTATTACAATTTTTCATAGTAATTTTTGGCTTAAGACAAACAAGTATGCCAATTTCCTTCATATTGTGCTCTTGAGTCAAACGAGTAAATATCATTTTTACAATTTCCATGACCTGTGAATAAACCTCTAAAAAATTACTGCAAATACAAAAAATAGCTTTTGAGTGAAATTTACTAATAAAAATAATAGTTTTATTAAAATACAATGGTTTAAAAATAATAACACCCTGCATCCGGAGTTGTCTGAAATTGTATAGCCCTAGGGTTTATCACTAAGTTTGGTCTAATTTCAGTGTCACAGTCATCAAACTGTTTGAAACACATGCAGAAGTAAGCTGAAGCATGTTCCTTGACGATGACATAATTCCGACTCAATACAGTACACGAAACCATTGACGACGATGACCTAGACAAGAATGTACCCGAAATATAACCACTTTCCCCTAATGTGACAGAGAGCAGATTTAAGATCAGGACAATATGTAAATTAATTGAAGTATGGATGTATGTGACGACCATGAAACTAAAGAGATATAGAGCAAATTTAAGATCAGGTAAATATATTTTTCTCTTTCGAAAACTACTGTATACCTGGAAATTTTCGCCTCTGGTTACTTTCGGCCCTTTTAGGCAGAAATTATATTCATCCATCTTAAATTAACCCTAAATAACTTACTAAGCATAGTCTGAAGGCTGACATGTATATCCGTTCTTCAATTATTTACCTCGAAAATTTAAAAAGGGGTTTACTCTCAACATACTTCATACAAGCAAAGAATATGAGTGTTCTCCATCCGACTTTATTATGGTTATCCTATCACAAAGTTCATCACAAGTACAAGATTTGCTCATAGCTACATAACAAGGTTTGAGTAGGTCTCAGGGAGCATGATTGGAAAAGTGTTGACAGGGATGGTGAAGGGCATCGGTTTGAATCCTTGTCCAGCTGTTGACTTAACCCTCCTTTATACAAATGATATCCTATAACACAGGTCAATTCATTCATGAGTGAGGTTTCAATTAGTTCCAAATCTCATGAGAAAAACAGAGTAATCAAAGATTACAAAGCTCATCAAACATACCTTACATCACCCCAATTAACCTGACCTCAGTCTTCTTAACCACAGCGCTGAAAGTCCAAGACACAGCCATTTTGAAAAAAAAACTAATTCAGCATTTGAAGCACAGTAGGTGCTAATAACCATCATATATACCATGCAAGTTTGGTTACTGTATAAGCAGTAGAAGCTGGTATACGTGACCTCAACCATTCTTTCTTTATCACATGCCGATACTGACACCTCAGTGATAGCAAAAGCCCCTCCCATAACTTTGAAGAAGTGAGCTAAAAAAAGAATGAGTGTAACACTGGTCTGACTTTCCACATTTCTACTTCTTTTAACAGCCTCATATCAGTCTTAGGTTTTTTTTTAAACCTGAAAAACCTCATGCATTGCAATAGGTCACTCTAACTTACTAGCAGTCACAGAATCTACAATTTAATAGTTTTTTTCCTGATGAAGTGGTAATCAAAAGAAACTGCATAGAAGAAAAGGAAAACAATAGCTGAAGATCAGTCGTATATTTTCCATTAAAACTGTCTGATTTCAGCCTGCCTACGTCCATCAAATACTGAATATTGATGATATAATTAAATTAATTGTTCTGCAGACAAAAATTTACTTTCTTCTGGAATTTATAGTGGTGTTTGATCATTTACAATCATAACAGCTGACATTATAAACGCTTTGTGCAAACCTGGTAGATATAATGTGGCAATGTGTAGAAATAGTGAGTGTTCACATGGAATACCATATTGGTTTTATCTCATTATAACACATGGACACAGACACACATTTACTGATCCTAGTCCCTGTAAATGTTTCATGTGAATGCAACATTTAGGAAGATATTTGGACATTTTGGGGGAAAGTTTTGCAACATTGGTCTAAATTAGCATGACTTTTTTTTGGGGCCAGTTATATCTTACAATAACATATATGTTTCAATTTGGCCTATCCTCTAATCCTATGCTGTATCCATCATTCTATGTGACTGAGGTACTCGTTATGATTGTTAAAATTAGAAATGAATCCACATTTTCTGGCTTTTGAATGTGTAAATATTAACTGTTAACTTTGGCCACTTAAAATGGGGGTCAATTTGTATAAATCAACTGTTGCTAAAATATTCCAATTTACAGAAGGTGTAGGAAATATATATTCATTATTTTGAAATTTTCATGACCTGATATAAGCCTGAATATTATGCTGTGCTATTCCAAATCGATATGTGTCTGATAGAAGCCTGACATTTCAGCTGGACTATTCCACTTATATTTTCCTGATAAAAGTCAGAATTGACCCTTCCATCCCTAAGTATATAAATGGTATGTTCTTTACTATTGTCTTAGACCAGTCTATCATTGTCTGTAATGATGAAAGGGTTCAAACTTGTCTATTCCAAACCCATGTGTACCTTCCATAAACCTGGCTTCAGAGCTGGGCTATTCCAAACCCATATGATCCTGATATTAAAGCTGGACTATTCCAAACCCATATGAACCTAATATTAAAACAATAATACGGCCTATTTTCCAAAAATAGGAATGTACAGGTAAAACCTTACTTCATGTATTACTGTAGCTCTGTCACCACTGTTATGATTCAATTTAGACTCGTTGTGTTTGTACACATGTGCAAGTTTACCTTGATATACTTATATCAAAGCTGGGCTATTTCAAACTCATACTGAAATAGTTTAAACCTTTGTATAATGTTGGGCTATTCTAAACTCATACAGAAATAGTTTATCCCTATGTATAATGTTGGGCTATTCCAAACTCATACTGAAATAGTTTAAACCTTTGTATAATGTTGGGCTACTCCAAACTCATACAGAATAGTTTAAACTTATGTATAATATTGGGCTATTCAAATCTCATACAGAAATTGTTTAAACTGTTGTATAATGTTAGGCTATTCCAAACTCATCCTGAAATAGATTAAACATTTGTATAATGTTGGGCTATTTCAAACTCATACAGAAATAATTTAAACCTTTGTATAATGTTGGGCTATTCCAAACTCATACAGAAATAGTTTAAACCTTTGTATAATGTTGGACTACTCCAAACTCATACAGAAATAGTTTATCCCTTTGTATAATGTTGGGCTATTCCAAACTCATACTGAAATAGTTTAAACCTTTGTATAATGTTGGCTATTCCAAACTCATACTGAAATAGTTTAAACCTTTGTGTAAAATATCAGTGCATTTATTTCTTGATACTGACTGAGCTAAACACAGTTTTCTCAGGAGTTTCCTCTCCTCATTACATTTGATTGACTTGTAGCTAGCGAACAATACTTACAACATCTCCATATTTGAAAAAATGACTTATTTACAATTTCATATTGACACGGATTGACATATAATAAGAGTTTAACAATAAAAGCGATATGAGCTGTCCATCTGGTGGTTAGAATAACAAATGGATGTGTAAAATTGCAACAATCTTGCCAGACGTAACCCGCAATATACATGCTAAACTTTGAGCATTGCAAATTAACTTTTAGGAAATTTTTACAGAGATTACAGAGAGACCAATAAACACATGCTATTTGCAGTTAATATACATTTTATTCTTATTATCCTTTGAGTTTATTTTCGTACATCATCATTTCATACCTAAATCAGGTAAAGTTTGTCTATTTCATCGTATAAAAACATTCATTTCTGATATTGTCTACGTGCTGGGTATATTGGGTGATCTCAACCCATTTTTAACTCGTCTCATCGCATTCTCGGCTTTATCATTCTTGACGAATATGATCATGAACTCCCCAACTCTACCGGACATGGGGGCACGATTGTAAAATGTGAGGTACACATACATTTCACAGTTATATATTGTTTTTATTTTGTCAATGTCAGCATAAAGGGTAACATTAAAGATTGGAAAAGTTTCTTTTAGTGACCTGATATTTTTATTCATATATTAATTTGATTTTCTTCAGGTATTTAAAATAGCATTGAAAAAGCATATATTTTACATAATACATGCACTTTCCAATAAAAATCATGTCCTGTATTTTTAAAAATAAATATAAAACACATAAAAATCAGCTGACTTTAACATAGTCCAAGCACTTAAAGTACCAAGATACCTTGACCGAATTATGAAGTACATTTGATATGGCGAAAGTGTTTATCTGAAAGGTCATTGCATACGGAAATACAGCTGGATTTTTTAAGGTCTGGGAAAACTTAAATTCTAATAAAACAAATAACTTCTAAAAGGTCTTTTACAATGTTTCACGTGTTTGATAATGTATTTGAACACACATTTTATCATATTCTCGACTATAAGTCAGGGGACAAAAATAGTAATTGTGACAGCTTATACTGCTTTAAGATATAGTGTCCATTTTCATTCTTAATATGAGCTTTTTTGAGTATTTTTGGCATTCTGCCATTTTTACGATATACTCTCGATTATTGTCTAATTAGCAGTTAAAAAAATCATATTTAAGATCTGCAAAACGTCTTGGCTTAACTGTTGTTTGAGTTAACTGTTTGAAATCATATCAGATGCATACTTCCATGAGCAATTGCTTTTATACCCTGATGATGTTCAAAAAATGAAAAACAATTCTTAAATCTATCCATTTTATTTATTTCATTAAAACTTTTTATTCACAACAACGAGTTTTCCTTTTATCATTCACCTACATTTAGAAAAGATTTTAAAGCTTTTATAAAATGTACAGTATTCTACGCACAGGTATCATCATTTTAACAAATCATGAAATTCAGTTCTGTTCTATATCAATTCTTTTATTACACACAAACAACTTCCACTTCCTCCACAAACTGCAAGAAACAACAATCAACATACGATGTGTTCTGTGACATTTTTGGCCACGAGGTTAAGACAAGTGTTTACTTGTCAATAAAATAATCATTTTAGTTTCTAAGTGGTTTAAACAATGCATTTTGAACTACAAATAGAAGGAAATGGATCACTTTCAAAACCTAAGCTTTTTGAAATGATGAATGGTTGTAGTCTTACTTTCATTTTTATAAAAGCGGACATTCGAACTGTACATGTCAAAATTTTAGCTTCATCACATTGGGAATTTTAAGGACCAAAATTGGTAACAACAGATACTATTTCCAACTGGGAATGGAGCCGAATAATGGCCCCTAAAAATGGCAAAAAATCCCTGAAATAAATTAGCCAAACAGGCGACTTCGTACATAAAGCAATTCGCCCGATCGTAAATTTGGTTGCCTTGAGCGAACGGGCAACCGTTAATTTCCAACCCTGAATAAATCCTTAATATTTCAGGTTTCAAATTTCAAAATATTATCTATCCGTTTTCATGTTATAAAAGCTTTAAGAAAGGTACATTTCAGTCATATTGATTATAAGTTTAATCACTAATTATTTCTTTTTTAGTATTCAAAAATCACATTTCAGCAAATGATGGAGTAATACATAAATGTTGTATTAATATATAAGGAATAACAGCATATCAGGCACATTTTATCCGTTAAATATCCTTATTCACAATATTTTGAACGGCATGATAACTTTTTCTGCATACAAGTTTGAGCCACGACCATATTGATTCAGAGGCTACACTATTTTTACCACATCGTGGTTAGTATTCTCAATCAATAACACCTACAACTCTGTATCCGAGATTGCCTGGCTCTTCGTATGGGAAGAGATACAGACTATTTCCCATTTACTTTAATTTAAGATAAGATGAAAATTCTGTATCTATAAAGGTCAAGATCGTGTTGAAACAAGTGTATGAACAACATCAGAACATCTTAATACGCTTTTATTTACATAACACACATGCACTATATCATATCGCGCACACAGTTTCATTTATTCTGACGGTACTACAGAGAGTAAAATATGCCTCAAAAGACGATTGCGCACAACTTGATGATCACTATAGCTGGCCATTTCCTTTGGCGCTATGCCCGGCTTACTAGATAATGCTGCCATTCATTTGAATTTATGTTAGTATCACAAGTGCTTTAAATAAAGACAGCAAAACTTATTGCATTTTTTAAATTGTTTGTACTGCTGTCACTTAAAGCTGGCAAAATGACATTCAGTTTGATATATCAAAATTTTTAAAAAGAAACCTCTTATCACTAAACTGAGATGTTCAGCTTTAAGATTCGCTAGATAATTTTAAACTCCTATTATCAGGGAATCATGCTTGTTTTCTAAATCATCAGGGAGCTATTTCGCCAAGTTATCTCTTATGCATCAGTGCAATGGAAAACATACTGCAGATGAGAAAAGAAATACGATTCAATATGCTTTCATTGCAATAAAGTTTCACAGTGAATTTATTTCTAATTGGATTAAGTATTATAAAAACATGAATTCATTTGTGTATTCAGAATAAAACACAAGGCACTTATATCTGTATCAAATAGAAAATCAACAAATGTTTTTTTAAAATGTTATAGATCATTGGAATTTTATTTTTGCTTTCATTTTACTACATCAAAACCATAAAAATGATGCTCAAAATGACATCAAATGAGCCAGAAAATGCACTCAAAAATGTTTTAGTAACATGTTTTTACGAAACAATGTGAATATATAAATTGTTTACTAATGTAGATTTTTATAACCTCTCACTCCTTTTTAAATGTTCACTTACATGAATACATGTTCTCTCCAGTAATCAAACACATTTTGTTGCTAAAACCTGGGTATATACAGGTTTTCCATAATTATATCTGAGTAGAAAAAGAAAATAGTGATGTGAGGTTTGATTACCTTCGTCAGATAATACAAGTGTAGTGGCACCTAAAAAGCCATTGGAAATACATGTACATTGTATGAACCACTCTTGTGAGGACATAAACATACACATTAAATGCTTCTATCTCTCTATGCATCACAAGGATGAGGACATATTACATACACATTAAATGCCTCTATCTCTCCATGCCTCACAAGGATAAGGACATATTACATACACATTAAATGCCTCTATCTCTCCCTGCCTCACAAGGATGAGGACATATTACATACACATTAAATGCCTCTATCTCTCCCTGCCTCACAAGGATGAGGACATAAACATACACATTAAATGCCTCTATCTCTTCTTGCCTCACAAGGATGAGGACATATTACATACACATTAAATGCCTCTATCTCTCCCTGCCTCACAAGGATGAGGACATAAACATACACATTAAATGCCTCTATCTCTCCCTGCCTCACAAGGTTGAGGACATATTACATACACATTAAATGCCTCTATCTCTTCCTGCCTCACAAGGATGAGGACATATTACATACACATTAAATGCCTCTATCTCTCCCTGCCTCACAAGGATGAGGACATTACATATAAATTAAATGCCTCTATCTCTCCCTGCCTCACAAGGATGAGGACATAAACATACACATTAAATGCCTCTATCTCTCCCTGCCTCACAAGGATGAGGACATTACATACACATTAAATGCCTCTATCTCTCCCTGCCTCATAAGGATGAGGATATATTACATACACATTAAATGCCTCTATCTCTCCCTGCCTCACAAGGATGAGGACATATTACATACACATTAAATGCCTCTATCTCTCCCTGCCTCACAAGGATGAGGACATATTACAAACACATTAAATGCCTCTATCTCTCCCTGCCTCACAAGGATGAGGATATAAACATACACATTAAATGCCTCTATCTCTCCCTGCCTCACAAGGATGAGGACATATTACATACACATTAAATGCCTCTATCTCTCCCTGCCTCACAAGGATGAGGACATATTACAAACACATTAAATGCCTCTATCTCTCCCTGCCTCACAAGGATGAGGACATAAACATACACATTAAATGCCTCTATCTCTCCATGCCTCACAAGGATGAGGACATAAACATACACATTAAATGCCTCTATCTCTCCCTGCCTCACAAGGATGAGGACATAAACATACACATTAAATGCCTCTATCTCTCCATGCCTCACAACGATGAGTCATAAGGTCTTCAAGTAGTCACACCACTTGTTAAATCAAGACAAAGCAAGCAAACAAGTAGTTAGGGTGAATGATAAATTCAACTCAAACAATGTAAACCTGCTCTTATAATGTTTCAATTCAAGAGACAATATAGAGTAGAGTGCAAGAAAATCAAATTTTGTCAATATTTATTTTCTATGGGTCAAACTGTTCTCAGATTTTTCATGACACCGACTGATACAAACTCTACCTATCCTTGTCCTACAATCACCACTTTTTAATTGTAAAGTGCTTAATTTAATTGAAAACCTATCTCTAATCACTCCTGTTTTCTGATATGTCACATATAAGATCTAACACAATCCGTAAAAGGGTCACCGACTGATGACCTCATAGGTGTGTCATTTTAAACCAATGACAAAGCTACTTAAACAATCTTGCAATCGATCTAATGGCATAGAGATTTAAACATTTTTACCATTGCAAACACTGAGCACAAAATCCAGAAGTACAGAATTATCTTCATAATGTTGGATAGATTTGAATCACCAAATATATTCTGATGGACTTTAGCAGACCTTTTTACAAAATAAATTACATCTCTTTGCCATTCAGTTTTGTGTAAGTCACATTTTCATTTGTCGAACATTATACACCTACGAGAAGTCACCCACACATGACCCCATAAATGATTACATTGAATCCTCTGATGCAACATATCAGAAAACGGGAGCAGTGAGAGATCAGTTTTTAATTAGTATGTAAAGTGGTGTACCTTGAACAGAGATGTCACTAATTCAATCCACTGTCAGGCCAAAGTTTAAGGTGATTTGTTCCCTATTCCCTATCCACATTCAACACCAGCCTCCTCCCCCTCTCTCCTAGAGGTTAGAAGGTTCTAGGTTATATTGTCTGAATCCTTAAGGTTTTGTCAGGTTGTACAACTGTAGTGGCACCATGAAAGCTGCTGAAAATACAGCTTACACAAGAATGATGCGAGCATACTAGACATAGCTCTGTTTAACACAGACAAGAGATAATTTAAAAGTAATAGGGGATTAGCTTTTTTTTTTACTACTCAGATTGATGTACGAAAACAAAAAAGAGATAAACACAGGCATAAACAGTCTTGAATTCCTATATATATTGTGAAAATTGCTTGACAAACCCAGTTTGGGAATCATTCATTTGCAAATTGATTAATACGACCTTACTCAAAAATGAAAAGAGAATTAAAGCGAGATGAGCTGTCGTAGGTGAACAATTTTACATGCCCATTTTATGTGATATTCTATCTCATATATATTCCAAAGAGACCATCTGATGGTTAGAATCACAAATGCATGTGTAAAATTGCAACATTACATAACCTGCAATATCAGTTACTTTTTGCCCGCCATACTTTGAGCTTTGCAAATAAACTTTTGGTAATTTTTTACAAAGATTACCGAGTGACGAATAAACATGTGATATATGCAGTTAATATACATTCTATTCTTATTACCTTTTGCATTTATTTTTGTATATCATCATTTCATACCTAATTCAGACAAAGTTTGTCCTTTTCATTGTTTCAAAAACAATCGTTTCTGAAATTGTCCACATGCGGGGTATATCAGGTGATCTTGACCCATTTTAAACTCGTCCCATCGCATTCTCGGCTTTATCATTCTTGACACATATGATCATGAACTGCCCAACTCCACTGGACATGGCTGCACGATTGTAAAACATGAAGTACGCATACTTTTCACAGTTATGTTGTTTTTATTATGTCAACATCAGCATTCAGGGTATCATTAAAGATTGGAAAAATTTCTGTTAGTGACCTGGGCCCAGGGCCATAAAACTATTCTCAGATAAATGTTTTACTCAACTTTAAGATTTCACTCAAATCTTGAGAATTTTCTCAACTTGGGTAAAGTTGTGGACCATAAACGATTTCTTAGACAAATTTCTTTCTCAAGTGATAAAATACTTAAGTATGGCATGTAGCTGACTTAAGTAAATCTTAACAGTTAAAATGGTTGCCCCCCCCCCCCCCCCATGTTCGCCTTGGGATAAATAAACGCAAATGTCACTATCGTTGTTGCCCTAGAGTTTTTTGGGACATGTTTAATGCTTTGGCTTTCGAAAAACAAAGTGTTATTTGAGCAAAAAGGGTTTAGGAGACCAATACTTCTTTCTCTGTTGGCTTCTTTTGGCCATTTGTCTTTTTTGTTTACATTAACAATAGGGACAGTGTAAATTTAGTCTGGGACATGTGCCCTAGTGTATGTTCCGAGTCATTTATCTTATCTAATGTACTTATACTAATTTACTTGTATCTTGAATATCATTTACTATATACATTATACATATTATATGTATAAATTACTGAGTTCAGCCATGTGTTGGCATTTTACAAGATGTTTTTAATGTTTTAAAAAAAGTATATATCTATTCCTTTTTTATGTCACAAATGTGCTGCCTACTTGATTTTTAATGTGTTTTATAACTTTTGGTTGGTTATTAAATAATTAATCATAGAATATGGTAAGAATAATGTTCAAACATCGAAGTGAAGTCGGAACATAAATTGGGACATATGTAATGGACGAGATTTACACTGCCCCTGCCACTATGACAATCTTACCTCAGGTGAGAAAATTCTAAAGTCGTTTTATGGTCCGAGAGTTTTCAATTTTAACTCAGATGAGTAAATACTTAACTTTTGAGAATATAATTTGTTTCAAAATTTTCCTTGTTTATGGTTTTGGGCCCTGATATATTTCTTCATATAGTCATCCGATTTTCTTCAGGTATTTAAACTAGCGTTGAAAAGCATATATTTTACATAATACATGCACTTTCCAATAAAAATCACATCCTATATTTTAAAAATAAATATAAAACACTGAAAAATCGGCCAACTTTAACACAGTCCGAGCACATAAAGGACAGAGATCAACTGACCAAATTATGAAGTACATTTGATATAGCGAAATACTTTATCTGAAAGGTCATTGCATACGGAAATACAGCTGGATGTTTTAAGGTACAGGAAAACTTAAATCTTAATAAAACAAAAAACTCCGAAAAGATCTTTAACAACGTTTTACGTGTTTGATAATGTATTTGTATGCACATTTTTTCATATTCTATACTATATTTCAGGGGACAAAAATAATCATTGTCACAGCTTATATCACTTTAAAAAAGAAAACTGCCTACCATGGACCTACTTCCAAAGCTACTGGTCGGCACCCATCAAACAAATATACAAATATATTTTTTCTAATACTGGCCTAAGAATGACTTAGTCTGCCTAAAATAATTATACAATCAAATCTAGATATATTGAGATCAGAGGAGAAAGAATTAGCCTTTAAATAAACAGGGTCTTCAAAATAACCAGGTCATAATGGTAATCATGTAATTGGCCAGGGAATCAAAATCATTTCAAATAAAGTGAGATTTCAATGTAACAGAGTTCAATATAAATGGGTTAGACTGTATATTCAAGATATATACTACAAAACCATACATATGACTATACCAGTTACAATTTTAACAAATAATTTTGTCAAAGATAAATGAAACTTTTTAAGGATCCCTTTTTTCTCTATGTTATTTTGTTTATTTTCCATATCGTTATTTACACATTTGAAAAAAAAATTAATTAAGCATTTTGAAATTAGCTGAAACAAACGATTACATCAATAACAATAATAAAAATATGTTTACTACAATAATAATTATAAAAATAACAAAAATTAAAATAATAATATGTTTACTAAAATAATAATTATAAAAATAACAAAAATTAAAATAATAATAATGAAAATGATGATCATAAACAATAACGATGATAATAATAAGTGTAATATCAATAAAGATAAAGATTAGAATGATTTAAATTAATATAAAAAAATAACATACTTACGAATGAAATTCTACTGAAATCATTACTCATAATTTCTCAATATAAGCATATATTTACCTTGAGGTTGTTTTCAATTTCTGTAACCACTTGAGCCAATATAAACTTAAATCCGGTGGCATATAATATAGAATATGTACTGACAATACACAAGCTAAACTATGTAGTAGCTTATCACCGAGTTGTGTGGCAGTTTTATATTTTGATTCTAACAAGAATTGATTTTGGAAGATGAGCTCCGAACAATACTAGCTTCAGAGTTGCAGTGTAATCAATCTTAGTCTTACTATAAACATGAAGTCTTGAAAACTTGCACGATTTTCTCCCAGCTTATGACAAAAGTCTTAATTAGGGAATGAACTTCTCCAATAGTTTTTCTGGTATTATATTTGTATACAACATTAACGAAAAACAGAGGAAAAAGTTATAAGTAAGTTAGTATATTTTGGTTTTGTACTTACTAAGTTGGTTATTGTTATTATCCAATCAAAACTGATGTGAAAGTGAGAGAATCGTAATGAATGAATCGAAATGAATATCAACAAAATTTAATACAATGTCTGACAACACCTCATTTATCAAGTTGGAGTTTGTTGCCCCTCGAGTACGTTTTAACACATTGTCTACTTAATATTTATGCAAAGTCGATACAACCCATGTTGAAAAATGTCAGCAATGATAGAAAAATACGACAATATTCATAATTTATGTCTTAGATCATTTGTAAATATCTCATTCCAAGATGAAAATCAATTCAACTTAACTTGAGATTCGTAAAGAAATTATTTATATCCATTCAAAATGAAACATCAATTACAAATGATATTATCTCTGGCAAAAATTGAGATTGGATGACCATTCTGCCGTGACAAAATGCAGTTTTTTTGACACGTGTTACAAATTGTAATTGTTGAAGGATCTGATATTTTGCCCATAAATTTTCATATTTTGAAATTGTGAAGATATGTGGAGACTATATCTGATGATAATAAATTAAAATCGGAGAGGTGAATTTTGATTGGTTGACCCCAGTTACATTATATGGGTATGTTCAATAAACACTGATAAAGTCCTACAACACGTCAGTAAAGCAAAAGATAAACAATTCCAATTATTCGACTGATGATGTGTTAGACGTTTTTTATGTAGTTTTGTGGTGACATTGAATGAAATCTGACAAATTTATATTACAAAAAGAAGTAGATTGGCACGATAATCAAAGATACGTATAATTCAAAGTATCATCTTCCAACATTAACCAAGTAAAGACACCAGCAAAAATAAAATGTTGAAGGTTTATATGAATATAGAGGCCCAGTAGGGGATTTTGAACTCATTGAAATATACTATATCTTATATAGGTCTACTAAGTTAAAATTAGCATATGCTTACAGACACAACAAGTTTAAATTGGATCTGTATCAACCATCACAAGTGACCCAATCTGTATCAATCACTAGAAGTGTCTGAATCTATATCAACCATTACAAGTGTCTGAACCTGTATCAACCACCACAAGTGCCTGAATCTGCATCAACCATCAGGAAGTGTCTGAATCTGTATCTACCATCACAAGTGTCTGAATCTGTATCAACCACCACAAGTGCCTGAATCTGCATCAACCATCAGGAAGTGTCTGAATCTATATCAACCACCACAACTGTCTGAATTTGTATCAATCAACAGAATTGTTTGAATCTGTTACAACCATCAAAAGTGTCTAGATCTGTATCAACCCCAAATAATGCCTGAATCTGTATCAATCACCATAAGTGTCTGGATCTGTATCCATCTTCAGAAATGTCTGAATCTGTATCAACCATCAGAAGTGATTGAATCTGTATCAACCACCATCAACTTCAGATATGTCTGAATCTGTATCAACCATCAAAAGTGATTGAATCTGTATCAACACTCAGAAATGTCTGAATCTGAATCAATCATCAAAAATGTCTGAATCTGTATCAACACTCAGAAATGTCTGAATCTGCATCAAACACCAAAAATGTCTGAATCTGTATCAACTACCAGAAATGTCTGAATTTGTATAAACTTCAGAAATGTCTGAATCAGTATCAACCATCAGAAATGTCTGAATCTGTAACAACCATAAAAATGTCTGAATCTGTATCAACTATCAGAAGTGTCTGAATCTGTATCAACCTTCAGATGTATCTGAATCTGTACCAAACATCAGAAATGCCTGAATCTGTATCAATCACCAGAAGTGTCTGGATCTGTATCAACCACCAGAAGTGTATGAATCTGTATCAACCTTCAGGAATGTCTGGATCTGTATCAACCACCAGAAGTGTCTGGATCTGTATCAAGCATCAGAAATGTCTGAATCTGTATCAATCTTTAGAAATGGCTGAATCTGTAACAACCATCACAAGTGTCTGAATCTGTATCAACCTTCAGAAATGCTTGAATCTGTATCAACCATAAGATGTGTCTGAATCTATATCAACCATAAGAAGTGTCTGAATCTGTAGCAACCTTCAGAAATGCTTGAACATGTATCAACAACCAGAAGTGTCTGAATCCGTTACAACCATAACAAAAATGCCTGAATCTGTATCAATCGTCAGAAGTTTCTGAATCTGTATCAACCACCAGAAATGTCTGAATCTGTATCAACTTCAGAAATGCCTGAACCTGTATCAACTATCATTTTGAATCTGTATCAACCTTCAGAAATGCCTGAATCTGTACCAACCATCACAAGTGTCTGAATCTGTATCAACCGTCAGAAATGCTTGAATCTATATCAACCATAAGAAGTGTCTGAATCTATATCAACCATAAGAAGTGTCTGAATCTGTATCAACTTCAGAAGTGTCTGAATCTGTAACAACCATCACAAGCATCTGAATCTGTATCAACCATCAGAAATGCCTGAATCTGTATCAACCATCAGAAATGTCTGAATCTGTATCAACATACCACATTTGTATCAACCACTTATAGTTTCTGAAACCATATAAGCAGATCTGTATTAGCCTCAAATTATGACATGGTTTTTAAGAATCATAAATGATATCTGACAGTATCCATCTATATATCCCTAATTCCCATCTCATAAAATATTACTTGTCATGATGATACAAATTTGGCAATGTTTATAATAATCAGGCCAATAATCAAAACCATGAGATTTTATGGCAGGAAAACAAATCATGTACATGTTAAATCAACCCTGTTTATCATCCCTTGATAGCATCACATGTAACCAGTTTCAAAATGACTAGTGTATCCCATCTGAATTAAACTTTAAAATTAATCTAGGAGTTGATGCACATATATTTTTCTATGTAGGTTTATGTCCTAAGGGTTACGAGTACTGTAATGGCTGATCAGTAAAAACGAAAGCTATTGATAAGAACAATGCACCTATGGATTGCGTTTGTACTTTTTATTATTAACCAGGAGGAGTATACACATAAATTATTAATTTGTTCAGCCATAAGATCATGTTTGATCATTTTACAGCTAGATAATGTCAGCTGGGTATATACTTCTATACAATAATATGTCAGACATCACATCACTGGTCCTAACAGAATAGTGGACTCATTCAGATTGGAGTGAGAGATGTATTAAAGTGTATGAACCTGCTTGCCCCTTAGTACATGTGATGGTATATTCCAGATCAATGGAAAGCTATATCTACTATACGTTTTATATATGCAAGGATAGTGCTACATAGGACTTTAAACTGGTTTAGTCCTAACTGAAAAGTACAAGTATCCTGAAACACAGGTGGCTGTATATAATTAGTGTATACTGTATTTCTAAGTTTTAACTGAAGATGTTGCTGATGGGGTAACAAGTATATCCCATAGCTTATGGCTAAACTGTAAAATGTCCTTATGTTAATCATTTAAGGGCCAGCAAAACTTGAAATGGTAGTGCCACTTCACAGAAAGATTTAGAAATATCCATTGCAAAATGAGCAAATGTACATTACATGGACTCAATTGACCTATCGCCAAATGTCTGACACATGGCCGCCCATGTGCCTTTTTGATGTCAAACAATTGTGATGTCATAATCAAACGAGTCTTTGACAGGCTATTTAATTGTGACGTCATAATGGAAAAGTTTGCCAGAAGGTGTCATGTTGGGCATTTGGCGATAGGTCAATTTTGTTTTAATTTCTTAATATTAAGGGACACACCTCTCCTAGCAAAGGGCAATAATGCAAAATCAATGTAAGGAGCACAACTTCAAATTGTACTGCAATGTCATACACGGTTATTTAAAAAATCATCAAAAAATGAGCATATGCCAAAAAACCCATTTTATCAGATCAAGGGATATAACTCTCTAAAAATTATGTCATAAATAAACATTTTATGGGGTCAAATGTCATATAGTATTGCTACTTCACACAAAGTCAGAAGAGAATTCTAAAAAAAAAAGAGCAAATGCATAACTGAACACTTTAGTAGACAATGACAAGTCAATTCAAGTATCTCCCATGTTCTGCAGATGTATAAAGATGTATGTCAAGGACCAGTAGCCAGCTAGGACCAGTAGACAGCTAGGACCAGTAGACAGCTAGCACCAGTATACAGCTAGCACCAGTAGACAGCTAGGACCAGTTCAGCTGGCTAGGACCAGTAGTCAGCTAAGACCAGTAGTCAGCTAGGACCAGTAGACAGCTAGGACCAGTAGACAGCGAGGACCAGTTCAGCTGGCTAGGACCAGTAGTCAGCTAGGACCAGTAGACAGCTAGGACCAGTAGTTAGCTAGGACCAGTAGTCAGCTAGGACCAGTAGACAGCTAGGACCAGTAGACAGCTAGGACCAGTAGACAGCTAGGACCAGTTCAGCTGGCTAGGACCAGTAGTCAGCTAGGACCAGTAGACAGCTAGGACCAGTAGACAGCTAGGACCAGTAGACAGCTAGGACCAGTTCAGCTGGCTAGGACCAGTAGACAGCTAGGACCAGTAGCCAGCTAGGACCAGTAGTCAGCTAGGACCAATAGACAGCTAGGACCAGTAGACAGCTAGGACCAGTTAAGCCGGCTAGGACCAGTAGTCAGCTAGGACCAGTAGCTATATATATGGTGTGATTTCGTCTTTAGTATGTAGGCTACTACAAAAACTTTTATTTTCTTTTTTGAGAAATATATCTAACAGAAGATGATTGATCTAAATAAATAAATATGGTTCTATATGGCTGAAATCATGTAATAGCTGGCTACTCGTCCATGACCAGTACAGAAGAAATATCTACATCAAGTTTTCAGCCAATCCACATTCTTACATTGACTATTTTGTCATAAAATGTTTTGCTCTAAAACGTTGTCTTCCTGTCGCAGCCTTCACATGATATATTGATAAGCTGGAGATGGGTTTCAATAGCCTACCAACGTATTATCTCACAAATATCCATAAAAGACTTAACTGTCTGATGAAATTAGCAACACATCATTTTAAGACTTGTTAACTCTGAATATAGATACTTTCTAGTTTCTATAATAATGTGAAATGTCAGACTAAAACAAGTTATACACGGCTGTTGCTACCAAAGTGAAAAATATTCGATAATGCTGGGACAAATGTCACCAGTCTGCCGATCATTGTTTAAGGAATTTTGTCTGTTTGTTCCCATTCTTCACAAATTAATGATTCCCCCGAGACGAATATGATGTCCTCAGTAATGACAACTTCATATTTTCTGAAAACTAGAGGAAATAAAAAAAATCATCTTTCAGACAGCCGATAATGTATAAAGAATTAGATCAGCACTGTCAAATAATGATTGAAATTCTTGTACAATATCACGATGAGGCAGATTATCGGAAGACGTAGATGGTGGGTAACTTTATTAGCCTTTTCTTGTATCTTTTACTCCAGAACCATTTTTCATATGTACACATCTGCAACTGCAAACCTCTCTCTTTCTACTTCTATAACAGAGTTAAACTCTGAATTTTTTATTCAGCATGACAAACATCTATTTCTGTATCTCTATATTCTGATCCAGAAGTAACTTAAGATATAGTGGAACTCATTTATAATGAACCGTCTTGCGTTGAAATCCCATTTTGTTTTAAATTATTTTGATTCCCTAGCCTAGAATCTTTATCACCACTACTAACACTGTTATTTTGAAAACCCTGTTTATTTGAAAGAAAAATTCATTCCGTTTTGATTTCAATATATCTGATTAAACTAATTTTATCATATACAGTAGAATCTCGTAATCACGAAACTCACAGGACCGTCCCTATTACTTAGAGATGTCCGGAATTCAAGATAACCAAAATTTATCTATGAAAATCAGAACTGGACTTTCAACTTTGACAGATCGGGAATTTCGACCCAACCAATTTCCACATAATGAGATTCCACTGTATTTCCTACAAGACATTGTGATTTTGCATTTATGTGGTATGAAAGAGATCAAGAATCTTTTATGTTCAAGCCAATAAGAGTCACATGTTTATCACCAATTTATACATATTCAATTTTTTATTTTTTGAAATTTAATGACTGTCCAAAAATTTTGAAACAAGATGTGAATGTGAAATTCTACACCTCATTGATCCATACCACTCATAAAGATTTTAAAGTCCCATAACACAAATATTGTATTTCACGATATCAATTGCAAATGCCTCACTTTCAAAACTTACATCACTAGATCATACAATATTGGATACCATCTTTCAGAGAATTAACTCATCAACCCCTGAAAAACAATGGACTCTTTTCTAATTCAATGATTAAGACCAATCCAAATGTGTCTTTAGGGGTAAATGGGTTAACAGTCCCCCATCTGGGGCATATCGCCAAGATATATAAATTCACAAAATCACCCATCCACCTAAAATATTTGGCTGAACCAAGTACGGTGCGCCGTGGTGAAGGGAATAATTAAAAAACTAAGGGTGGTTGGAGCACAACTTTTGTATGCACACTTTGTTGAATTAAGATGTATATCTGTACCAGATATAGGGAGCCTAAAAGAGGAAATAAGTTATGGTCCACACAGATAAAAACATAAAAAGGGAATTATCTCAAAATCTTGGTGTTATGAGTGGAATTTTGTATGTAACATTCTGTCTTCTTAAAGTGAATACCTGCTCCAAATATGGGGAGCCGAGGTGAAGAAATAAGTAAGATATGGCTCATATAAATAAAATCAAAAAAGGAAAATAACTCTTGAAATAAGGGTAGGAGGGCATTTTTGTATGAAACTCTCCCTGTACATAAGATGCATACCTTTGTCAAATATAAGGCATTTAGGTGAGTTTATATGGTAGGCCTAAGGAAAAACCTGAAAGTCAACTTGTTTTTAAAATCTTTTAAAAAATGTCTGCAATATGTTAGTTCATAGTCTGTTGAATTATTTAGTAGTGAACTTTTCTGCACAAATATTAAAAGAGAAAGGATGGATGTATATTTCAACTTTCACTATGTTAGCATTTTACATTGTCAAATATTTAGCACTAAACTATCTAATTTCAGACAATCTATATATTTACCGACACATTGCTCATGAAATAAAGAATCATCATCAAACAAAATAGGTGATTTATTTTACGATATCAAATTACAAAGTGCAACATAAAATAAAATAAGGACATTATAACTGTATCAATGAATCCATCCATATCATAAAAGGGGGAAATGGAATAGATCAGGGGAAATAAATCATCAATCAAAGTAACATATGTAAACATCATCCATTTCTGTATATTTAACTCAAACTGGACACAGAGTAATATACATCTATTACTGCTCACTTAACCATTAAAACTGCAACATAATGTGAAAGTGAATGAAAATTGTGTGTGACGAATATCAATTTTACAATATAATGTACTTGATAACAATCTTGGCAACAAATAATATTGCCGATATCTGACACGTCATGATTTTGTATTATATAACAGTTACTACCAGTACATAAACTTTGTACGTGTACATTATAGTATTACTTTTCTAACAAGTTTTCACACAACTTAAAAGGATGTACATTTACATAGAATATCTTAACTCTATTACACTCACGGCAGCAAAGTTACCTTCAGCACTCTTGGACTTATGCAAAAATAATCTTGAAACCGCTATATGGTACATTTGTATGGCCGAATTGCAAATCACTATATTTCAAAACTATTGCATACCTTAAATTCATCTGGAATTCAGAGTTTCAAGGTCAAAAATGAAGGTCAAATTAAAAAATGAAGGTCAAAGTCAACTAATGTCATTCTGTTCTATCATCATGATGTTACAAAGTGATACTCTCACAACAGAACTACACATAACAGCTGAACCAAATTTTTAACACAAGCATAGTCAATGCATAGACCAATATTTACTTTGCAGTCTGGCCAAAGACTAAATTTCTATTTCCAAAAATTACTTAGTACATTTTTTTCAACTGTGTTAAATGTTCGGAAAGTAATTTGAATTCCTTTGAAAATCCATCTTAAAGCTGTAGTTTTTAATCAGAATTGCCTTTTGACCTTAACTAATCCCCAAGACAACAGAGATCCAATACTGGCCATGAAATTCCCAGGTTTTTTATGTACATGTACTGTACCAATGCACAAGCTGAAGGACAGACTGGCTGACAGATAGACAATAATACAGATGAACAGACAAATGGACAGTACAATGGACAGATGAATGGACAGATGGACGGACGGATGGACAGACAGATGTATAATCAGGATGACACAAACATCTTTATTAGTAGATCTGTAATTAAACATAAGGGTGTATGGGTAACCACCTTATCTTTAAATCCCTGTGATCCAGGGAACAAGAAATGGATTCATTTTGTTACTCTCATATTTGTGATGTGACATCAACTTTGAAGAAAACTGACCAACCATATTTTCAAATGAATTTTAAGGTATTTAAATGAATATATATATATATATCCAAAATGCATATTGTATAATTAAATCATGATCAAGGTCACCAAAATCACACAGACGAAGTAAAAATTACGTTGATTATTACCCAATGAAAATGAATATTACTTTTATATGTAAACTCAGTCATGTGGCAGCAATTTTGATTACAGAAAGGGATATGATTATCTTTATTGTAGGTAATGAATAAGTCATCACTGAATGCTAACAATATTCTGATCAAATCTGGTTGTTCTGTCAACAATGGGACAGTGAACCAGATCAGAAATGGAAAATGAGCATCCATGTGGTATATCATCAGAGATATAATATAACCGCTCCAGCGTATTACTCTTATAACAGACCATTATTTATTTTCATCAGTACTCATCACAACAGACAAAATCATAATAGAAAAAAATAAGAGAAAGTCAAAGAATAATGGAAAACAAATATTTATAACCTAAAAAAATATTCTTGCAATTAAGGGATTAGATGTTGACAGTATATTTCAGATCACCAGACACAGAAGAAAACAAAATGACAGGTTTGTATTTACTAAGTGTGATTTAAATGTATTACAGTGAGGCATAGATGGCAGCTCAAAAGTAAGATAGTATACTATTTTACATGTATATAGACACAAAATGCTAGACACAAATGTTCTGAATTGAAACACTTGAACAAGTGGACATAAGTGTTCTTAATTGAAACACTTGAACTAGTGGACACAAATGTTCTGAATTGAAAGACTTGAACTAGTAGACACAAATGTTCTGAATTGAAAGACGAACTAGTGGACACAAATGTTCTGAATTGAAAGACTTGAACTAGTGGACACAAATGTTCTGAATTGAAAGACTTGAACTAGTGGACACAAAAGTTCTTAATTGAAAGACTTGAACTGCTAGACACAAATGTTCTTAATTAAAACACTTGAACAAGTGGACATAAATGTTCCCAATCAAAACACTTGAACTGGTGGCCACAAATGTTCTGAAGTGAAAGACTTGAACTGGTGGCCACAAATGTTCTGAAGTGAAAGACTTGAACTGATGGCCACATATGTTCTGAATTGAAAGACTTGAACTGGTGGCCACAAATGTTCTGAAGTGAAAGACTTGAACTGGTGGATACAAATGTTCTGAAATTAAAGACTTGAACTGGTGGATACCACTATCATGCAAATCATAGATATGGATTGCTACACATCACTGGTCTGTATTCACATAAATGAACTGCTAGACAACTATTCTGAAATCATGTATTTGAACTGCTAGACAACTATTCTGAAATCATGTATTTGAACTGCTAGACAACTATTCTGAAATCATGTATTTGAACTGCTAGACAACTATTCTGAAATCATGTATTTGAACTGCTAGACAACTATTCTGAAATCATGTATTTGAACTGCTAGACAACTATTCTGAAATCATGTATTTGAACTGCTAGACAACTATTCTGAAATCATGTATTTGAACTGCTAGACAACTATTCTGAAATCATGTATTTGAACTGCTAGACAACTATTCTGAAATCATGTATTTGAACTGCTAGACAACTAATCTGAAATCATGTATTTGAACTGCTAGACAACTATTCTGAAATCATGTATTTGAAGTGCTGGACAACTATTCTGAAATCATGTATTTGAACTGCTAGACAACTATTCTGAAATCATGTATTTGAAGTGCTGGACAACTATTCTGAAATCATGTATTTGAAGTGCTAGACAACTAATCTGAAATCATGTATTTGAACTGCTAGACAACTATTCTGAAATCATGTATTTGAACTGCTAGACAACTATTCTGAAATCATGTATCACTATAAATAGTGAGGTCAACTGTCTGGACATGAACTATTACACCTTACTGCCCTAAAGTTACAATATCTGATTTGTTTAATTTTGATTTATTATTTCTCATCTTATATAACTGGAATTTGTTATATAAACCCTTGATTTGATTAATTATTTCACTGCAGAGTTCTGTCATATTTTCCCTGGAGGAACTACATGTATTTCCATGATCTGACATGGGTCTATTGATAAATAGTGAAGACTCATGTGTCTACTATCATACAGAAGTAGAGACCATCCTGCCGATATATGGTTGTGAAATATGATAGAATATGTCCATGTTAATTATTCTGTACAGTTCACTGCTTCCTAGGTCAACAAACTCCATACAAACTGAATTTGCTATAGAGAGCGCAAAGCAAACGTAACTCATATATCCCTTAAGACAGATTTGGACTGGCATTAGTCATTTATTTACAGAAGAGTCCATTATTTTTCAGGGGTTCATGAGTTAACGATTAGAAATTATCCAAAATGCAAAACTATACCATCATCTCATATACTTTTTCTCTGATTGTTGTAAAATTCATTACTTAAACAAGAGGCCCAATTTGGCCTAGTTTGCTCACCTGAGAACCATCTACAAATGTGAGAAGACAACCTGGCTCAAGTCTGTAGCATGGTCGACTCTTGATCGTGAGTTTGAGCACAGCCGGCGACAGGTGGTTTTCTGTTCTGTCTTCCCGTGTCACAGTTGGTGTCGGCACGTTAAAGAACTCTCACTGCTCAATGGCCGTAAGTGCCGAGCATAGGCCAAAATTTGAAGCCCTTCACTGGCATTTGGTGATGTCTCCATGTGAGTGAAAGATTCTTGAGTGGGACATTAATCAAACAAAACAAATGTGAGAAGACCAACAAGAATATGTAGCCTGATCTGGCCAAAACCACAAATATGGTAGAGGATGTGGAGTGGCTGAGGTATGCAAAAAAGCATTGACAATGAGGTGTTAAACCTCTGCACAAGCAAACGTTTTGAAGACTTACTTCACTGTATGGAAACCAATTTTACAGGAACTACTTATGTGCTCAATATTTTACGTCATAATTTAACTGTCACAATTTAACTCTGATGTCATTTTTCGGGAAAGGTTTTCCCTAACTTTTGAGATCTGTTAAAACTTGATGAATGTTTTATATATATGTAGGGCATTGTGTGAAGTAAAAGATAATCCTTATTTCAAAGAGCTGAAATTTTAACAATTTCAACCAAATTACAGACCATCTGCGTTTTTCAATCAGTTCTTATCTTAGTGTGGCCTATATGTTATGATATTTATATATTTTCTGAGGGAATAAAGAATTAGCTATTCATTTATTTGGTTTCTAAGTGTATCTCAGAGAGCAAGCCTTATTTTATAGACAGATGAGCCGGGAACTATCGGTGCCAATTTTCTCTATGTAAATAAGTGTAACTCAATTTACATCGATTTTGAACAACTTCAAACTAATTCGTTTACCATCAAACTATTTACAACAAAGACAATGCAAAAACTGTTAAATTACGATAATTGGATTAAACAACAATAATTTGAAAAGCTTTGCCTAAATCAGTGAGGAAATAAAGAAAACAACATTTATCGCTAGACATATGCGTTAATCACTACAAGCTTATGTGGTTACGGTTTACGAGGTAAAATATCAGCTATGAAACAGTATTCCACACAAAAGTCAATATATTATGCATGCTACATTTGTTTGTGTTTTATCCCAAGTAAATTATATAAAATATCAAGTTTAACATTTGATCAAAGATGACTTAATTTATTGAAATGGGCCTTCATACGATAGTCAAGATACATTTAATACTGACTCAGACAAAGAATGAGACATATAAGGGAGTAATTATTATCAATTATCATCTTTGTTCTTTAGTATGTGTTATGTATAATACAAAATGCTTAACTGCAGGGTGCATTGACCGAGTGGTTAGGTATTTCAGTATATAGAGTATTAGGTAAGTAAGCCATATTTAAAATTACTTTTATTGGGAGATCATTTGTTTGATCCCTATATAAAGAGAACTTGATTTGATTCTTTACTTAATTAATGTTATCTGATCAGGACACTAAGCATATCTAAATTGTATGAGGAATCACAAAATGATGGATATTTTCAAACTCTGGATACTTATGAAAATGCTGACATCATGAATTATTGTATCCCAGGGTAGATAGAACCTTTATTGAAAGGGTCCTGTGACTTTAAGTTAGGAATTTTATGTCCCAATGGGCAAAACAGGAAAAAGTATTTATGGTTATTTTACTCACAACAATAAAGACACACCAATTCATTCATCCAACTTCTTTCATCTAACTGCCATGAACAGCATGGTTTTCATTTGAAGACATGAAAGTTTTGATTGGGTGATACTTAAAGTTGTGAGGTTCTCCTTTGTTTAGGCATACCGAATGTAAGCTGTACAATGAAAATATTTGGAAAATTTTGCTTAGAATTCGGGTAAAAATATAAATTTTCCATTGGGAACGGGGACTTTTAACTGACCCACATGTTGATGATATTAATCCCTGGTACCCTACATAATTGACATGATACATAAAGAAATATGATTGGTCTAAAGAAATCATGTGGGCGGGCAAAAAAAAAAAAAAAACCATCATGTCTTATGGTCATGTCTCATGGTTGCCCTTGGGAGATATGATTTCTTTGGGTTAAACAAATCTTCATATCTTCCTCCCAACTGGGCAATAAATGCAAACAATAATATTGTTTAATTGTAGTTTAAAAGATGTTTTATGTATTCCAAGATGGGTTTTGTATTCATGGCTAGAAATTTTGCCATACAAGAAGAATTCTAGATTCAGTGCTAAAAACTTTGTCTTAAATGAAGGACTGTTGATTTCTATAGAGCTAGAGAATTAGCCCTACAAGAAGGATTCAGGAGTCGATGCAAGATAATTTGCCTTACAAGAATGATGATTTTGGATTCAGTGCTAAAGAATTTGCCTTACAAGGAGGATGATTCTGAATTCAGTGCTAGAGAATTTGCCTTACAATGATGGTTCTGAATTCAATGCTAGTGAAATGCCTTACAAGAGGAAGGATTCAGGATTTAGTGCTAGAAAATTTGCCTTGCAAGAAGGATTCTGGATTCAGTGCAAGATAATTTGCCTTACAAGAAGAAGGATTCTGGTCACAGTGTTAGAAAATTTTCCTTACAAGATAAAGGACTCAGGATTTAGTGCTGAAGAATTTGCCTAACATGAAGGATCCTGGATTCAGTGTTAGAGATTTAGCCTTACAAGTAGAAGGATTCTTGATTTAGTGTTTGAGTATTTCCCTTACAAGAATAATAACACTAAATATTAAAAACTTTGACATACAAGAACAAGAATTCTGGATTCAGTTTTATTGGATCTGCCTTACAAGAATTGTTCAGGTTTCAATACTAGAGAATTTGCCTTACAAGAAGAACAATTCTGGATTCAATGCAAGAGAACTTGCCTTACAAGAAGAACAATTCTGGATTTACTGTTAGAGAATTTGCCTTACATGAAGAATTCTTTAGTGATAGAGAATCTGCCTTACATGAAGAATTCTTTAGTGATAGAGAATTTGTCTTACATGAAGAATTCTTTAGTGATAGAGAATTTGCCTTACAAGAAGAATTCTTTAGTGATAGAGAATTTGCCTTACATGAAGAATTTTTTAGTGATAGAGAATCTGTCTTACAAGAAGAGGGATTCTTGCTTAAATCCAGAGGTAGTTACATTAACAATAACTCAGGATAAAAGGTGAAAGTAAGTTATTTTGAATCAGATTTAAACATCTGAGTTGTGTCTCAGAAGGCATGTAATGCCTTGAGTTGAGTGATAGTTAGACAACTAGAAGTGATACACCAATCATCTTCAATCACTTCTCATAGGAAAATATTCTGTTAGAGATGGAATTGACAACTCTACTTGTTTGTCTGTTTACAGTACAAGCCATGCTAACTCATTTGTATTTGTTTTGATGTTTCATTGATGAGTCTTCCTTGTCTTGTTATTGCACTCAAGTTTTCAGACTTTTTATAAATATACAAATAGCTGACAAAATGTGAAGAAGTGAGAAAAGGAACATAAATTATATAAGGAAATGACAGTCTCATTGATGTAGTTCTAAGATAACAGCCAAAAGTTAAAATTTTTGTCATTTAACGACAATAACTCATTAGAAAGAAATCCGCTTGTGTTTATAGACCATCATATTTGTCAATCATTTCTTGCAATCATTTTCTCTTCCTGTTGTTTCTTCTACAGTTCTTAAAGTCATGACAAACGTTAATAATCAATGAAGTGTTTCTGTCAAAAGAAATACAGAAGAAGCTGTATAAAAGAACACATCTTGTAGTACCACTTGTCTTGTAAAATTAAGTGTCTTATAAGGTCACCTGTCCTGTAAGCTCACCTGTCCTGTAAGCTCACCTGTCCTGTAAGCTCACCTGTCCTGTAAGACTACCTATCTTATAAGGTTACTTGTCCTCTTTTGAGAGATATCATTTCATTGGTAGATTTGAAGGTCTCTTAAAACAGGTTCCAGTGAAACTAAATGGCGGAATGCTTATTGTTTTGAAGTTTTGTGACATAATTCTGTTGAACATAACTGAAACAACACTTTTACCTTGTTACTCAGTGGAACCTGTCTTAAGAGATCACTCTTTTAGAATGACCAACTGTCTTGAGAGACCATGTTCCAAAAGCCATGTAGTTAAACAGTCTTTAAATAAAACCTCTTCTGATAGAGCTGTCTTGAAAGGTCATGTTTCAGTTGCAGAGGGGGTAGTCTCTCAGTTTTACTGTACACTCTCACAGTCTACAGCCATGACATAATTGTATTCAAACAATTGGCCAATAATGTGATATAATTCAGTTGTACAACACTCAACTGCTTTCAGCTGTTACTATTACGTAATCTTACTGTATACAAGTCTCACAAAAAGGGCCAACAACTATGGGTTAGTAGTGTCCTATAAGATTAATCTAATCTGCCTATGAGTTTGACAAAATAACTTTGTACCACTACAAATTAACTAAATTAGACACATCTGCATATGTGATAAAAAAGAAAGAAAGAATTCATCTGTTCTCATGATACATCATGAAATAAATAGATTTAAATTAAACTCCTTCAAAGGATATAAATCTTTGTTGACATTTCTCCACATGGAAAAAGTCACTTTTTAATGTCCTGTACATAATTTTAAATTTAAAAAGATTTATATCCTTTGAAGTCCTTTGTCAAACTGGATAAGAGACCATCGGCCTTCATTAAGTAAACCAACAAACATTATCACATCAGATCAGTTTAGGTTCCAACAAAGCATTGACCAGTGCTGATTGGAAGTGACAGATTACATGATTTACAACTGTCTTTGTCTTTGGAGATGAGAGATTACACAATTTACAACTGTCTTTGTCTTTGAAGGTGAGAGATTACATGATTTACAACTGTCTTTGTCTTTGAAGGTGAGAGATTACATGATTTACAACTGTCTTTGTCTTTGAAGGTGAGAGATTACATAACTTACAACTGTCTTTGTCTTTGGAGGTGAGAGATTACATGATTTACAACTGTCTTTGTCTTTGGAGGTGAGAGATTACATGATTTACAACTGTCTTTGTCTTTGGAGGTGAGAGATTACATGATTTACAACTGTCTTTGTCTTTGGAGGTGAGAGATTACATGATTTACAACTGTCTTTGTCTTTGGAGGTCTTTGGAGGTGAGAGATTACATGATTTACAACTGTCTTTGTCTTTGGAGGTGAGAGATTACATGATTTACAACTGTCTTTGTCTTTGGAGGTGAGAGATTACATGATTTACAACTGTCTTTGTCTTTGAAGGTGAGAGATTACATGATTTACAACTGTCTTTGTCTTTGGAGGTGAGAGATTACATGATTTACAACTGTCTTTGTCTTTGAAGGTGACAGATTACATGATTTACAACTGTCTTTGTCTTTGAAGGTGAGAGATTACATGATTTACAACTGTCTTTGTCTTTGAAGGTGAGAGATTACATGATTTACAACTGTCTTTGTCAACAATTTAGTTTACTATAGTTGTTGCCTTTAATACTGAGAATTACACATGTAGTGTATTGCATTGTAACTTTACTTGATGATGGAGCATTATGACATTTCCTTGACCTCTGCCCTAAAATTCTTATTACAGATATATTGCTTCACAATTAGATGCTACCGCCTTTAGCAGTTTCTAGAAATTGATGTATTTATGTTTAACTCGTGACACATCAAACAAGGACCATGTAATCTCTCACTTCCAATCAGCACTGGTCCATGCTTTGTTGGAACCTAAACTGATCTGATGTGATAATGTTTGTTGGTTTACTTGATGAGGGTCGATGGTCTCTTATCCAGTGCATTGTTACCAGGCTATATTCCCCACCATTAAAAACAGATTGCTACTACATAATAGAAAAATTATGCTATATCTCTCTTACAATTCACTAGTTTACCATGAGCTTTAAATGGTTTATACAGCCAATGAAAACAATTTTTCAAGCAATTTTGACTTTTCATAGTGCTTTTTAAGTACTTTTCCAGAATTGTTCATAGTGTTTTCCAAGCACTTTTCCAGGACTTTTCACTGTTTTTTTTCAAACACTTTTCTGGGACTTTAGATAGTGTTTTTCAAGCACTTTTCCAGGACTTATCATAGGACTTTTCATAATGTTTCAAAAGCAATTTTCCGGTACTTACCATTGTGTTTTTCAAGCACTTTTACAGGACTTTTCTTTGTTTTGAAGTACTTTGACAAGACTTTTCAGTGTTTTTCAAGCACTTTCCAGGACTTTTCATAGTGTTTTCAAGCACTTTTCTAGGACTTTTCATAGTTTTTTCTAGGACTTTTCATAGTGTGTTTTCCATTCTTACACTCAAGCAATTTTCCAGGACTTTTCCAGTTTTTTCAAGCACTTTTACTTTCATAGCTTTGAATTTTGACAGTGTTTTTCGGTGTTTTTCAATTTTCCAGGAATTTTCAGTTTTTTCATAGTATTTTTCCAGAACACTTTTTCAGGACTTTTCTTCTTAGTGTTTTTCAAGCACTTTTCCATGACTTATCATAGGACTTTTCATAATGTTTCTCAAGCAATTTTCCAGTACTTACCATAGTGTTTTTCAAGCACTTTTACTTTTCATTGCTTTGAAGCACTTTGACAGGACTTTTCACGGTGTTTTTCAAGCACTTTCCAGGAATTTTCAGTGTTTTTCAAGTACTTTTCCAGAACTTTTCAGTGTTTTCAAGCACTTTTCTAGGACTTTTCATAGTGTTTTTCAAGCACTTTTATATAACTTTTCATAGTGTTTTTCAAGCACTTTTCCAGGACTTTTTTCATAGAAGCACTTTTTTTTATAGTGTTTTTCAAGCACTTTTATATAACTTTTCATAGTGTTTTTCAAGCACTTTTCTAGAACTTTTCAGTGTTTTTCAAGCACTTTTCTAGGACTTTTCATAGTATTTTTCAAACACTTCTCTAGGACTTTGCATAGTATTTTCAAGCACTTTTCTAGGACTTTTTATAATGTTTCTCAAGCAATTTTCCAGTACTTACCATAGTGTTTTTCAAGCACTTTTACAGGACTTTTCACTGTTTTGAAGCACTTTGACAGGACTTTTCAGTGTGATTTTCAAGAACTTTTCAGTGTTTTCAATGTATTTTTCCAGGACTTTTCATGCTGTTTTCTAGCACTTTTCTCGGGCTTATAATGTTTTTCAAGCAGGACTTAACATAGTGTTTTTAAAGCACTTTTCCAGGACTTTTCATTGTTTTTCAGGCACTTTTCATAATGTTTTCATAGTGTTTTTCAGGACTTCTTTCATAGTGTTTTTCAAGCACTTTTCCAGGACTTTTTTCATAGTGCTCCAAGCACTTTCCAAGACTTTTTATAGTGTTTTTCAGGCACTTTTCATAATGTTTTCAATCACTTTTTCAGAATTTTACATAATGTTTTTCAAGCACTTTTCCAAGACTTTTCATAGTGTTTTTCAAGCACTTTTCTATAACTTTAGATAGTGTTTTATCAAGCACATTCAATGGGTAAGTTAAAGCTATCAAGGTCTTACAAACCAAAGACCGAAAATAGACTGCTGGCAAGGTCCTTTCACAGCTCAATGGCAATCCTCAGAAACAACTAGACTCAAGACTTTCACTTAGCACTATAGAGTTCCATCAGTACAGCATCACAAAAATACTTTAACTCAAATGAATATGCTAGGTCAAGTTAGCTTTTATTTTTGTCAAGAGTTATCCTTTTTCAGTGATGAAAAACACATAAAAACAGAATTTAAGAATTCTGACAAAAAATTGAGCATTTATCATTGAATTCAAGCACTTTTGAAGGGTGTTATTGTTGCTTAAAAGCAATTATCAAGGACTTACTCTATATTCAAGCACTTTTCAAGGTCAGTGTGAACCCAGTTGAAGCCGAATGTGACAGGAAGAAAAAAGGAACTACCAAAATTGGATTCAAACCAAGGCATCTTGCTATTTAAGTAAATGATCAACAAAAAAAGCATCTTGGTTGAAAAACTTGTGTATTATAACTTTGTCTGCATGGACTTTCTAATTATAACAATGCCAGAATACTACTTTATTCAGTATATTATACACTTATGTAGATGCAGAACATGTAAAAAAGCTAGATCACACTTTCATTACTATAAGAATAATAAAAGACATATGAAAATACTGAAACGTTGATGTATACAAACACTGCCTTGACTTGATCAATACAGGTAATAGCCCAGAGCAGTTACAATGCTTTAGAATTCCACTAAAGATGAAATACATGCGTCAAGTGGACCTGCATCAATTATTCCCGCTATAATTCAATATGTTGAAGTCAGAGGGGAACAATTCACCACAGACAGAACGGCCTCACATATAATACATCAGTAAAACTGACAGTAAGATGCCAGCTTGTCAATTCTCAATATTCATTCTGATATTATAGGTACTGATCTAGAGATGCTTTTATTACTTTATCATTGAATTGTAACAACACAATGTTAGTCTGAAAACTGGTCACTTTTGAGATACAGTGCTTCTCCAAAAAAATCCACCTTGCTGAGCAGGCCACCTTACATTTATGACCATACATATTCAGTCTCCTTAAAGTTTTTTACTAAAATAAAACCTGCTTTAGCGACCACCTGTGTTTAAAGACCACCTGGTCACAAAGACAATTTTTTGCTGTTCCCAATAGCACCATTTGTGTACAAATCAACCTCTATATAAAGAACACCTCCCTATAGGAATGGTTTTCTTGTGTCCCTAAGGAGGTCATTATATACAAGTTTCACTATAAATATTGAGTAAATTCATACCCTCACTATAAAGTCCACCTCTCTAATCAGACCACTTTCAGTCAGTCAGTTAAATGGTCTTACTGTACCGAGTGACTGTTTATAGATTATACATTAACAATATCAGATGCTACAGCACTTTTTTATCCCTGTATATGATGCGTCATCTTAATTGAGGATGCAATTTGTAAAACAAAGCAAGTAAGAGTCTTTATTTTAGTTAATGGAAATATTTCATGATAATAAAAGATGAACAGAATTTGATGTAATTTAGTGAAGAAGTACATTTAATGTTTACAATGTATTTTCTTTAAAATCAGCTTAAAGGGACATTAGCTGTGTTTTTTTCCAAAAACAAGTCTTTCTACTACATGTACTTAGATTGATATGCAATAACACAAAGTGATATGTGCTGACATAAACATTCTTAAATTCCTATATTTTTTGTGAAAATTGCTTGAAAAGCCCTAAGTTTGGCAATTATTCAGTTGCAATTGATTAATTCAACCTTACTATTTGTATATGCATACAACACTGGACCTGACCTCATTTTCACTATACAGAAGATTTTTATACCTGTGTAGACCCGGCCTGGCTCAGTCGCTAGCACACTCGACTCTTGATCGTGAGGTCGTGATTTCGAGTCCAGCCGGCGGCAGGTTGGTTTCCTGTCTGTCAGATGAGACAGTAAAAACCGTGGTCCGGTGTCACAGTAGGTGTTGGCACGTTAAAGAACCCTCACTGCTCAATGGCAATAAGTGCCGAGCATAGACCAAAATTTGAAGCCCTTCACCGGCATTTGGTGACGTCTCCATATGAGTGAAATATTCTTGAGTGGGACGTTAAACAACAATAAACAAACAATAAACAAAAATATACCTGTGTACAGCTTACATTTGTTATTGTACATCAAAAACAAGTAGTAAAGCTAGAAATAGTTTTTTTTAGGTAAACAAAGCTGATGCCCCTTTAAGGAACCATGGTGGTTAGTTTAATGCTCTAGGACATAATCTCCATGGATATACAGTTGATCTGCAGGAAAATGTTTAGATCCTAATTAAAACCCCACCAACATTGTTATGTCAACTGAAATAAACAGTTTAGATTGTCAATCAAAGACAGACAACGGAAATACACTTCCTCTTAACGAGTAGCTAAATGATATTCCCAGAGAGCAAAAAGTAACACTACATGAACTCCGTATTACATTTTCTATAGATTTACCAATTTTCTGCGCTAATTCCCATTCGGAATATATTTTTCATTTTAATTGGAATTGATCCGGAAAGTATAGTGATGATTGAATTGTGGGATTTTTTTCTATCAAGAGGGCTTTTCTTCTGACACCCTAAATACTAGCAGAGATTTACCACACAAGGATAACATGACAAAAATTATCTCTTCTAAAATGTCTTTTTCTAATGATGTGTGGGATGAAGGACAACCAAATTACCAAATTGTCTTTGTTTTTTGGGTCATTTTCAATAGATTTCAGAAAATAGAAATTAAAATGTCACATATATCTCAGCTGCATATGGAGATAAAACCAAACTTCCGAAGATGAAATCTAAAAAACATAAGGTTACATGTACGGAAGTTTATGTAATGCAGTAGTAATTGAGCCATCCCTGATGGTCAACTACATAAAGTCTATTATTCAGACAGAATCAACCTTACAGACTGACTGCACTGACCATCCCTGATGGTCAACTAGGTAAATGCTTTTACTTAGACAGAATTGACCATACACTAAGACATCGTTGTTTACCATATAAAGCTGTATACTTCATACACAGATGACAAACTAACGTTAACTGACAATGGCAAGCATGTATTACTATCCATCTTAATTGTACTAATCTGAGAGACAGGGGAATTCACATGCGAACAGAAATCTGATAATGATCAGGCTGAATACTTTAAAGTAATTAATAACGTAGTAAAGGTATGTCCGTTACTTCTATAATTAGATTTAATAATTCCGTCACCTATCTAATGTACTTGTCATTAAGCTCGATCAATGACAAAGTCCCTTATGATTCCAATATCTGATTTAAGCTCTGTGACAGAGAACTGCATTATACCGAAAGTGACAAACATCATCACATTTCATGCCACTTTTTGATGGAACAAAATATAAGTAATGATAATTATCACCAATATGTCAGCCATTGAAAGATTGCAATTTCTCACTTATTTTGATAGTGGAAAAGCTTATTTTATTGATGACAGGGTTGAGGTCAGCTGACATATGAAAACAAAATACAAACTTTACCAAAGCAAAATTGATCCTAGATAGAAACAAGGGAACAATGATATATAGTTGGTTCTCCATAAATGAAAAATGTTAAAATACGATTTTGCTATGTTTGCCAAAGAAAATATTAAAGCATGTTCTGAATATGGGGAAATAACTAGCAGTTATTCACTATTGTATATCTAAGAATCTTTGCTTCTAATTAATTGTTGTTATTTTATGTCCTTAGATACCAGTTAAATTTTAAATGTCAGGAAAATTTTCAAGCCATAACATTGATGTTAGGTCATACATTTTATTCATGAGACTTAAGTGATTTAGAGTGAAGTCAAGACATGTTTTCTGTCTTACAGGTGCGAAAAAAAAAAAATCAGGTTTGAACATTTCCAGCTATACAGTATGTTGAGTGTTAATAGGCCTGTAAATTCAAGAAAGAATAAATAAGTCTTTTATGGGCTGTCTGAACCTGATGTTAGATCTACTCTATTCCAGATCTGAAAATTCAACAAACTGTGAATGTGTCAAGAGTGAGAAAAACATAAAAATTAAAGCCTGTGAAATAAAACCTCTCCACTGTATGTAAAATTTGTTACACTTCTGTTTGTCGTATAATTGTTTTGAATATTTAAGTTTTTCATAGGATAACCATTTAGCCTAAACATATTTGGTTCTCAACATGTTAGAACAATGTTGCTATTTTTTCGAACCTCTTGGTCATTGTAACTACATAATTTCAATTCAATCTGGCCCCACCATGTCCCCACTTTATTAATAAGTAAAATTAGTGGGAGTAAAAGTTAAAGATGGCTAAAACTGTGAATCTATTCAAAACTTATTGGCATTTACCCAGTATTGTGCACAACCATTTATGTTCTTTTTCATGTTTTCCAGACATTTGTTTTCAAGAAGACTTGCAACGATGACCAAGATGTTATCCAAAATCTTTGATAGCGCAATGAATCATGTAATATTACTGCAGATCAATCAAGCGTTCAATATTGTAGTAGATCAGCGATTATTGTGGTAAATTGACTAATCATTTAACATTCTGGTAGGTTGACCAATCATATAATGTCCAGGTAGGTCAACCGATCATATAATGTCCTGGTAGGTCATCCAAACATGTAATGTTACAGCAGGTAAACTAATCATGTGATGTCTTGGTAGGTCAACCAATTATGTAATGTCCTGGTAGGTCGAACAATTATGTAATGTCCTGGTAGGTTGACCAATCATGTAATATCCTGGTAGGTCAACCAACCATGTAATGTCACAGCAGGTAAACCAATCATGTGATGTCTTGGTAGGTCAACCAATTATGTAATGTCCTGGTAGGTCGAACAACCATGTAATGTTCTGGTAGGTTGACCAACCATGTAATGTCACAGCAGGTTGACTAATCATGTACTGTAATGGTAGGTCAACCAACCACGTAATGCCACAGCAGGTCGAGCAATCATGTGATATCCTGTTAGGTCAACTAATCATGCAATGTCACATCAGGTTGACCAATCATGTAATGTCCTGGTAAGTCAACCAATCATAAAATGTCCAGGTATTATGACCAATTAATTTATGTCATGGCAGTTCAACCAATAATGTAATGACCTGGTAGGTCAACCAATTATGTAATGCTCTGGTAGGTTGACCAATTAATTTATGTCATGGCAGATCAACCAATCATGTAATAATCTGGTAGGTCAACCAATCATGTAATGCCCAGGTAGGTCCAACAATCATATAATGTCCTGGTAGGTCGACCAATTAATTCATGTCATGGCAGATCAACCAATCATGTAATGACCTGGTTAGTCAACCGATCATGTAATGTCAAGGCAGATCAACCAATCATGTAATGCCTTGGTCGGTCAACCAATCATGTAATATCATAGCAGATCAACCAATCATGAAATGCCCTGGTAGGTCAACTAATCATGCAATGGCTTGGCAAATCATTTAATGTCCTGGTAAATCAACCAATCATATAGTGTTCTGGCAGATCAACCAATCATGTAATGTCATGGAAGATCAACTGATTCAACCAATCATGTAATGTCATGGCAGATTAACCAATCATGTGATGTCATGGCAGATCAACCAGTCATGCTTTGTACTGATACATCAACTAACCCCTTACGACTGTACATACTAAACTATTGTACATGAATTAGTCAGTGCAGATGACATGTGAGCACTTAAATAGCTGCAGGTAATGGAGAGAATACAAATATATAGCTTACCTTAATAATTCATTGAACTCTCTTCAAACTTCCTTATCAGCACTGTTACTTAGCTTTCATCTCCAGAGTTCACTGTTAAAGAACAAAGGCAACATCATTTAAAAACACAGAAAAACTTGCACGCACTCCCACATGCAAACAATCCTCATCTAAACAGATAGATCACAGATTTAATAGAATATTTCTGATTGAGAAAATTGAGCCAGTGTAGTCACTAAGGAGTCCCTGTGCATCATGATCAATTGTGTGAAAATGAAAAATATATCAAATTGAGACAGTTCTGGATACAAACATAACCCAGGTCCACCTACACTAGATAATTTACACAAAAAAACGTGTCCATGTTTAAGGTGAATAAAGAAGCACTAAAATACAAGTCATAATTCACCGTAACATTATTTTTTTCTTTTTCAAGTAAAACAGTGCATGTTGTATAACTCTAACATATGATTTGGGAGTTAAATCTTTTAGACAAAAATTGCTCGTTTTTTAATATATGTGTAATATGCATATTACATGCTAATAAACAATTCATATACATAAAGCATGTAATAGTTTGAATATCAGTTAACTGCACAAGATACAAGAATTTTTAATTACAGGAGTAATGAATGCTCTTCATTTGGGATGAGTGCTTCTTCCAAAAATAAAACTTAAAACCAATATCTAATGTCAAGGACTGCTTGTCACATGACAGAAACCTTTCTGCACTGGATGATGTTCTGGTCTTAACTAGTACAATGATGGTAGAGAGCTATTGTCTCTAGTAACAATTCATTTTATTTTATCTCTAATATGTATCTTTACTTCTGATTAGTCAAAATCGTATCATTCTACGAGATCTGAAACATTCTTTATGTCAATCATAAACTTTCACATTCTTCCTTTTGTCCATTCATGTCCCCCTGAAATATTTGAGTCACCCTCTATGCCAGTTCATGTCACCCTGAAACATTTGTGTCACCCTTTATGCCGGTTCATGTCACCCTGAAACATTTGTGTCACCCATTATGCCAGTTCATGTCACCCTTTTGTGTGCAGAAATAGATGTGCATACAGGTCGGATGACATAAGGTCTCTAATGTGGACAAATATTCTTGTCAACCTCAAACTAGGGCAATAATATTCATTATATGAGCTATTTATTTTCCACAGTAAAATTTGCTTCCAGTTTGCACCTTTCCACAATGATTCCAAGGCCTCAAGTCACCAAATTTACTCAACTCAAGCTCAACTTTTCTTTTTTCATATTTTGCTGATGCAGTTGCAGTTGTGTGTTAGACGTCTTGGTGGGATTGACTGGGAAAAACATTTTTATCTTTCTTTATTCACATCAAAACATTCTGTCAAATTTATGATTTTCTCATAAAAATTAAAAAATATTTTGAGTAAGGTACGAAAAAATGAAGCATGTACTCAAACTATACTTTTATATTTCTGAAATTTTCCTCAAATAAGCAATATTTTTTCATCATTAGATCTACTTATAATTCTATGTCATAAATATACAAAAATGTTCATTTTCAGCATAAATTTTTGTGTTATTGCAAAATCTTGAAGACTTTTGGCCTAGGTCTATAACTCAATGCACTTTCTTCCATAACATTTTCTATTAAATCTTGGTATCAGTGCAATAGCTCAGTGCCCAAGGTTAAAAAAGGTGAATGAAAAAACTTCAGGGCTCTGACTAAATGTGGACATTAAATTTGACCACTTACAGCAGAAATAAAAAGGCTGCATCTGTTTTTTAAAATATTCTTGAACAGAATATAGAATATATTCAGGACTTTCTGAATCTACCTATGATGATCTCTTCTGAAAAATAATGGAATCATCTCTAGTCACTTGCTTATTCCATTAATTGTGTCCATGAGTTTTAAACACAATGTATGGCATTTACAGATTTTTTAATATTGTCAACAGCCAGGATGATATTTAAAATAAAACTATCTATTTTACAATGATTAACAAATGAGTTATGCCAGCTTATATAAATGTCTTTTGTTGGCCCTGATGTTGGTGTGTAGAGATCCTTACAGTTTGAGAAAACCAGAGTACCCGAAGAAAACCCGCATGTCCGATTTGACCGAGTCGCATTGGTGAGAAGCAAGTGTGCTAACCACTGCGTTATTCTGATGATATTTATGTTTGTCCATATTTGTGTTTTTGTTCTGCCATCATTTCTGACTTTAATGGAGAGGTTACTAGCAAATATAGGTGAGGTGCCATTAATTCTGACCTAGATTAGGTGCCACAAATTCTGACCTAGATGTCTGTATGTTGTGGAAAGCAGTTTTTAATCTGTCACATCTCATGTGACATAAAACTTTGATGCTTTTTACATCATGCCTAGAATTTATTACTTATTTAGAGATATCACAAGCTCTAGATGACATGGCACAAATATTGACCTGTACTAAGGACAGACACCAATGCAGTGAGTGTTCTCTTAAGTGCCATGCCTACCCAAGACTTTCACTCCGCATGTCGAGAAAATGGAGAAGGAACTACCACTACCATTTTTCAAAGCTTGTATCATGAATTAGATCCTCCACCTTCCTCTTGCTAGTCAGAGATAATACACCACTAGACTTCTCCTCTGAAATAATTGTTACTTTCACTTCAGTTGCTAAGAGCTTGGCAAAGAAATTATCATATTTTTGTTAAAATGTCCAAGGCCTAACCTGAATCTTTTTGATTCCAAGTTGAAGGCTTTATTACTAGATCATTGCAAGCATTCACTGGATTAATAGAATCTTACATGGGTGTGTGGAGTAGATAAGGAAATCTCAACCCGAGTAGGAAGAATCTATTTCTGTAATCCGAGGGTGTCCCGAGCATTTGACTTTTAAATTCTTACAACGAGGGTAGAGGTTTTCCTTTCATTTCAACACACCAATGTTTAATTATTTTCTCCAACGAATCAATTACATGATCATGTATATAAAGTCGGACACAACTTTTAATACACTGATTTCTCATCACATAGAAGTTCTATGTTGTAAAATTGTATTGTGACGTCATAGCACATGTTAAAGACAGTTCCTACTCATTTATAAATAAGATATTCCAAGGTTTTTCCATGATTTGTTTTTAGTTTTCAAGGATATATATGTATATACATGTATATATATATATATATATATATATATATATATACACACACACAAGTAATATATTAAAAAATTTTCTTAAATATGACAAACTTTAAAAGAAAAAATTAGTCTGCTCTCCTTATATTATTCAGGAGCACATTTTGTGTAAGATATTGGCATATTAAAATTTTACTGATACCGGTACACATAACTCATATTTCTTCACCCATGACTATATCAAAATGCAATAACTGTCATGCAAACAATTCTATATTTTGCCGCTGGTGCAAGTAGATCTAGTAGAATACACATTTCTTCGCTCATAACTAAACACAACAGGACTATAGTCTGTCCACACCATGTAGGCTATAGATTTTGCATTATATCTTAAACAGTAAAACAAATACCTTTGGTATCAAATATGTGTCTTTTGTTAAAGATTGTACATGCAGTCACACATAACTTGAAACTATCATCCAATTTTATCTTGTTTACACTACAGCTGGAAAGGAAAATCTCTACAGAGATTAACATTGACAAAAAGGGCAGATATATTAGCCAGGGACATATCATTATCTTCAATATTTTGTAATCATCTTATATGACGTAATACTGTGATGAAAGCACACATATTTGCGTTCGCTCTCGAAATCTCTTACTATTTAGCATCTTGGGATTGATATTGTCCAAGGCTTTTCCAGTAGATTCTCTGTCGCAATATTGAAAAAAATACATATATATCATTTGTTACCGTATATAATGGCTGGACTAAATCCGAAAACTAGATCTACATTAAATACCTAAATATTTTAGGATAACTATATGTAGCTACACATTGATGGAGTTATATTGCCTACTTTAGCATACCTGTCAAGTCTACCGATAGTTCTATTCATCTACCGTTTATCTACCGCCAAGAAAAAAATCTACCGATTTCTACCGATTTTTCTAATTTTCAACCTATTTCTTTTTTTTTTCTTTTTAAAAGCAGATTTGATTTTTCCTGATCAAATCTCATTTTTATTTTTTTGGAGTGAACTATTCAGTCATCAATTATTGTTTTATCTTATTAATTAATGAAAAAGGTACAATGTGAGGATAAAAACTTTCAAATAAATATTAAATATAAATATACCTAAATAAAATTCAAATCTCCAAGAAAAAAAATCAAGCCTTTGACTTTAAAAATTATCATACTTCCATGTATTAATAGCAATCAAACTGAGATATTATATAATATTTTTCTTCCAGTTAAGTCTAGTTATTTATTTTCTGCATTCCAAATGCAACTGTTATAATAGAATATTCAGAATTCAGTATTTCAAAATTTGTTATAACAAATTAAAAAATACTAAATTTTAAACATTCTGATATTACACAATGACCATAACATCATTTTGAGTCTCCCAAGCTGTGTGTGTAAAAGTATATATTACATGTATTAAAACTTCAAAATAAAGCCTATATCTGTTCCTTATAAACTGCAAAGTTGACTAGAAATTTAAAAGAAATGTGATATTTATATCATCAATATTATTGAAAATAATTCCCTTTTAGATGCATAAAATGGCAGATATCGAAGTTTTAAATTACAATTTTTTCTTGTTTTTTCGAAAGGGGGACACCCCCTCTGTACCCTCCCCCTTTCACTTATTTAAATGCCTTCTACACGACTGGTACACGCATATATATCAAAATGACAACACATCCGTAAAAAGACAAATTTCATAATGTTGACAGGTATGATTTAGTCCGACTTTGCAGATTTACATGCAGCTTGCATATTCTGTCAGGATATTTAGCTGAACTAAATATTGAAAAATGCATCGAGATTTTGCCTAGAAACTTCAGGATACTTAGTTTGACTCTGCAACAATGTTGCTTTTTTTTACTATAGTGGGGTCATCAGTTCATTCTGGACCTTGGTACAATGATGATTGCTCCATAATATGAACAGGGTCCATAATATGAACAGGGTGAGCAATCAAAATCTACATAAAAAATTGTCGTAGACATCGGGTAAATGGCACACAGCATGTATTCTGACAAAAATTCAGAAAAATTCTAATTTGGATTAAACCAGTGTAGGGACATATGTACACATGCTGTGAATAAAACTTTATTGAGAGATACTGGATGCTTTTAAAAATTATCATTATAAATGAAGTGGAAAGGCATATCTGGCAGAGGTCGAATTTAGCATTTCTGTCTCACTAGTTAGTTGTACTAGCTGGAATGTAATTTTAGTATTCCTATGGCAAATTCACTGGCCCAAAAGTGGTATATATTTCCTGAATTGGTATCAGAATAGTTTAAGTATGTTATCAACTTTTGTGTTTTTATATTCTCATGAATCAAAGCAACTATGATTATCTTAGTTTTTTAAGTTGAGAAAAAATTTAAGGAACTGATTGGGTAATTCTGGTCTTCACTGTTCATACACAAAACTTTAAGTAATAAATGCTCATGTTTATACTGTAATGTTTATACAGATTTTCTACTAGTCATTCCAACTAGCTGAAACTCAACCTTGCCTAGTCTACTGCAAAGTTACTGGTCTCGGACTGGAAGACTATTGCTAATGCCATGCGCACTAAAACACAATGAAGATTCAGATTAAAGACTGTCAGTTATGTCCCTTGATCATACATGCCTTATTTTTTGGAGGTCATTCTGGGATTTTTTCTCGGACAAATGACATTTTTCCAAGACAAATATCGCAAAATTTTGAGACATTTTCTGGGACACTTTTGGCTTCAGTTTTCAGGTGTTAAATAAGTACAAAATTGTTTTCAAGTCTTTATTTTACATGTTGCTTTTTTGCAGTGATGATTACTCTGTATGCCTTTTTAATATATATTGTAAGAATTTTGCAAGTTTATACCTGTACCAGTTACAAAATAGATGATAACTTTGTTTATGATTCAAAAAACAAAAAAAGTTTCCATAGTTTAAATACCAGTCTGGTCTGGTCCGGTTCTGGTTCTTATACTACTTCCGGAAGTACAAATGCCATTACATGTGCTTTGTGACAATTTAGACCTTGAGGTAAATACACAATGCCTTGCATGTTTGATTATAAATAATTTTGTTGTTGAAGTAATTACAAATAATCAGAGATGTTGTAATAACTATTTTTGATGGTTTTGTAAAAACTTCTGGCAGTAAAGAAAATATGTTTTCAATCAAGATTTCCAAGGTAAATCCTTGATTTTTGGAATTTCTAATTTTTTCATGGGCATTTCTGAACCGGAAATGTATTAAACAAAATTCCTGGGTTTTCCCCCATTTTCAAGGATGCCTTGGAACCATGGCATCTAGCTTGTCTACACCCTAAGGAGTGAACAGAAAATTCTGGCTTGGCAAAATGGTGGATCAGCCTGTCCAAGTTGGGAGAAAATATTATCTACTCATAACTTTGATGAAAAATTTGCAATACTTCAGTATAAACGGCCATTTTGAGAAAACAAAATGTTTATCCAATATGCCTGTGTTGTGTTAAATATTAGTAAAACAGAAGCCACAAACCCAAAATTTGACTCCAAATTATAGCCATGACAAGAATTGGTCTCCAGCCAGTATAACACCTCAAACCATAGCCCTGACGAGAATTCGTCTCCAGCCAGTATACCACCTCAAATCATAACCCTGGCAAGAAAAGTCATCTCCAGGCAGTAAACCACGTAAAACCATATCTCCTGAGAGAATTAGTTTCCAGCCCGTATACCACCTCAAACCATAGCCCTGACGAGAATTTGTCTGCTGCCAGTATACCACCTTAAACCATAACCCTGGCAAGAAAAGTCATCTCCAGGCAGTAAACCATCTCAAACTACATAACCCTGATGAGAATTAGTCTCCAGCCAGTATGGTACATCAGACCATAACCCTGATGAGAATTAGTCTTCAGTCAGTATACCACCTCAAACCATAACCCTGGTGAGAATTAGTCTTCAGCCAGTATACCACCTCAAACCATAACCCTGGTGAGAATTAGTCTTCAGTCAGTATACCACCTCAAACCATAACCTTGATGAGAATTGGTCTCCAGCCAGTATACCACCTCAAACCATAACCCTGATGAGAATTAGTCTCCAGCCAGTATGGTACATCAGACCATAACCCTGGTGAGAATTAGTCTCCAGCCAGTATAATACCTCAAACCATAACCCTGGTGAGAATTAGTCTCCAGCCATTATACCACCTCAAACTACATAACCCCAAGAGAATTGGTCTCCAGCCAGTATAATATCTCAAACCGTAACCCTGGTGAGAATTAGTCTCCAGCCAGTATACCAACTCAAACAATAACCCCTGAGATAATTGGTCTCCAGCCAGTACACCACCTCAAACCATAACCCCTGAGATGAATGGTCTCCAGCCAGTATACCATCTTAAACTATAACCCCCACAGAATTGGTGTCCAACCAGTATACCATCTCAAACCATTACCCTGCTTAGAGTTGGTATCCAGTCAGTATACCATCTCAAACCATTACCCTGCTTAGAGTTGGTATCCAGTCAGTATACCATCTCAAACCATAACCCTGATTAGAGTTGGTGTCCAGCCAGTATAGATAACAAACAAGATATAAGTTTCTATACCTTCTATACCTAAGATCTGTTGTATAGACAATATAAAGAGATGTTGGCAATGTATTGATCAAAACAAACAATAGAATATCACCAGAACAAGTTATTAATCAAATCCACAAAAATCCAATCAGATAAAATGACAGTATCTTGTCACAAAGAAAAGATAAATTGTTTGATGAAGTTGAATTCCCTTGTACGTGAAAAAAGTGACTGACAGTGATTGAAAATTGTCACCGGCATGACAACTTGGAAATGATAATACAATCAGCTGATTTAAGAAAATTTCCTGATATCATTGATAAAATGAAATTGTTCACTTCTCTTTTAATGGCAATCCTTATCATGGATACAAAACCTATTTCTACAACTTTACTACAATTTCTATGGAATTGAAATCACTGTCATTTATTTAAGATGTTAGAATCTGTTCCAGTGAACAATAAGAGGTTTTTGATAATGGTGTTTTATGCTAATTATAATAACGTTACAGTTATACAGTAGAGGCTAAGGACCATTTTTCAGAAGGTCTTGAGTCTAACACTTAGTCTTAGGACCATGCCTCTGACTTGCAACCATTTTACAAAGATTTAGGACTTGTGAATTACAACTAAATCACTGCAAGTCTTAAAGACTACACAGAAGTAGTGCATAGACATAAGTAATTGTTATAATTTTTGCAAGTTTAATTATTCATAAAAAATAAACTTAAAAACTGAGCAGATATGCCTTAAGTTGTGAGGTAGGGTATTTGATAAGATGTGTCCCAGGCTTTTAAAAGTGGAGGAAAGAGAACATGTTTTTGATGTACCAAGTAAATTATCATTGGCATTCTGCAAGTAAACACTGAATGATTGAAATTAACTTTTGCTTACAGTGACAAACTGTAAACAGGATTAACCTGAGCTGTCTAGTGCCAGTAGTGGTGAAGGCATTGTGATTTACAGTGCAATGCTCAAACCACTTGGCCAGAAAGCGCTCCTCACTGTAAAAGATAACAAGAAACCACTTAAGGCATTTATGGCCAAATTGTGAAGTAGGACATCTGGAATTTGAATTTAAAGGTCAAAGGTCAAGGTAAAGCATAAAGTAATCAAAGTCACCTGACTCAGCAATATTTTTGCATCTCCCCAATTAACCTGTTCCCAAACCAATCTTCTTAAAGACACCATTGAAAATAGAAAAAGTCCAAAACAGGGTTATATTGGCTTTGATTTCTTTTATTTTTGAATAGTGTTGATCTCCATCCTCAACAATTGTTTAGTTATATGGTGGCAGCCAGTTTTTATTGGTGGAGGAGAGAACCCAGTAACAATATACCCTGAGAAGAGACCATCAGCCTTCCACCAGTAAAATGGCAAACTTTCTCATAAGAATCAGTTCCAGCAAAGCTTGAAACTGACCAGTAGTGAGACACTTCATGGTTCAAAGTGTGATGCCCTAACCACTCAGCCATGGAGACCCTGTCATATTTGCAGAAAATAAAATATCAAATCCAGCTGTTAGAATGTGCTTAGAAGTTAGAATCATGATATATATTCCTGACAAGTTTTGTTGATGTTTGAGTAGTAACAGCAAGCAGACCTGACCTCAACCAATCATAACTGTTTTACAGTAGGCCATTTGAGTGACATTGGAGACCCCAAAATCTAGATAACTTTTCCCCACTATATCCGATTATTTTCAAGTTATTCAATCACTTTGCTACCAAAGACTTCAACTGTATTTATGCATTGTAATTTAGTTCCTAATCTTGTTTCCTGATCACAATTAAGTCAATATAATTGGATTTATTTGTCAAAGAATGTGAAACTAAACTGACATATATGATATTTTAGGGCTTTTTTGTTATTTCTGGTAGTCATTTACCGAAAAATCATAATATCAATGTAACAGATAGGAACATTTATAGCCAGATCAGGTTTACATTGCTGACTTTAAGTCATAAAAAGAATATTGCACCAAGTATAATGCATTAATATGAAGGCATGAATAACAGTTTATTATATAAAAAAGCTGAAAATGGAATTTCAGTATATGCCTAAAATCGTGTCTGCATGATCTACGAAAGATACCATAACTTTGAGGATACAAAATGCTTTGATATCTTATCCTGCAGTTGGTCATATGTTTATTTCTCCTAATTACAAGAACCTCATTGGTCAAGTGGCCATGAGCATTACCATCTAAAATATGTCAGCGCTCACCTCTAGACAGAGCATATTTGAAACTTGCTAGAACTTAGGTAATTATCATACAGGGAAGATTGCTAGTTTTGTTGTTGTTGATTTTTGTTCGGAAGGCTTCAGGCTTTTTTTGTTTGTTTGAATCGTGTTTTACACCACACTCAACAATTTATCAGCCATATGGTGACGGCCAGTATACAGTTACACTGTACCCGGGAAGAGACTAGTGGCCCTCTATAACTAAACTAGCAAACTTTCTCACAAAATGAGGTAAGGTTCGAGCTGGAATCAAACCTCAACATGATTCATGGTTTATGGTGAGATGTTTTAACCACTGGGCCACGGTGGCCCACCAGAAGGACTCAGAAGTATACAGTAATCAGGTTTTCTCCATCAATATTGATAATGTGCAGTCTACTGTGTACTGTATGTTATGTGTGGCATAAAAGAATCCTTCAATAACAGCAAATGGAAAATAAATGTGTTTGAGAAACAATATATATATGTATATGATTCCCAAAGATGTAAGTCATTTACAATCAAATTTGCATTAGGAGCTTTTGTATAAAGTACACCTGCCTAAAGAGGCCAATAAACATAGCCTTTGTTAACTTTATAATGATTAATCCTTTTTATAAAAGCCATCTGTCTATAATGAATACTTCTGTTCATTCCTTTGAGTGGCCTTTATAGACAAATTTGACTGTATTAGAATTGTAAAAAGTCCCACACCCGACAAACAACTTTTAAGTTAACAATTTTTTTGTTAACAATCATTGCCACCATATTTTATATACCAGATCACAATTTTATAACCTAACATTTTCTTGACATACTTTGCTGAATTTTGCTTACAAATTTTCAAAATTCCTTAACACTTCACTGACCTTGCAAAAAAATCAATTTCCCTTGACCTTTCAAGGTAAATGACAACTCTGAATTTGGACTTAATTGTCTTTAAACCTTTCAACATTAAATATCATAATAAACTGATGTAAGGTAATAGAAAAGAGAATACCATAAGAAAATGTACAAACTTACCTGTCATACGACTTTTATAATCTCTTGATGCTCAATGCCTAGTGCTTAGGTCAAGGACTCAAGGGTCAAGGTTGTTTGATAAAAAATATCAGCTGTCTTCCTGTAAAAACTGACAGAAGTTTTCAAACTTGAAATACATTAATTAATTTATAGCAATTTTACCTCTACTGAAATATTATCATTTTACACAATTCATGCAGTCAACTTAACAAGTTTGAGATTTAAACTCATGTTCTGAGTAAAATGTTTACATTGACCTGGAATAGTTTTATACCATGTTGCTTAATTGGAAATTAACCTTACAATTTTCAAAGGGAAATTAGACGGATGACAGTCAGGAAATTCTCTACTAAGACTTTAAATCATCAAATTACTTAAGTTATAGTTGAGAAAAGTTGAACTACTAATGATTATACATGTATTTACTAATACACAGAAAAATGATTTTGGACTCAAGACTTGAGATGTCCTGCTGTAAATAAAATACTTCCAATAAAAACAAAAATCTTTTTTATCAAACTGTCAGTGGAGCTCAGCACAAAAATCCATCTCCTATTGCATGTGGCAAACCTATACCAATTTAGCTTTACAGTTCCCAAATTAGCAATAATTCTTACAATGATCTATACCTCTTTTGAGAAGAAAATGGAGCTGTTCTATCATTACAACAAATAAACATTGAAACATTTGGCTCGTCTGTATATATATATAAATCTGAATTCAAAGGTGCACTTTTTCATAGATTGTCAGGTAGTCTGTCAAAATTTACCTGTGAACTGATATTTGGCTAACTGCAATAAAACCTGAATATACCTACATCAACTTAAAACAAAATAAATGACTCAAATCCTTTAACTTGGCATTTTGCCAAATATATAAACTTCACAGAGCATCTTAAATACTGTAGCTCTCTTCCCCTTAACCACCTAAGATGTCTGTTAAAAAAAGTAAGAAATTTAGAATTTATATACATGTAATTTAGGTTAAAGTCAAATTGTATCTCAAATTAAAAATTTTCCCCATTTAAAACTGATGGGTATATAAATAAAAAAAAGCAGTGAAAAAGTATAATTTGCTGGCTAATCTGCCAGTGGAATCTAATTAATCATGCAATAACTCAAGATTTCAAAGATGCCTCTGATAGGATAACAGCCAAAATTAATTTTAGACAATGACCTAGATTCTTTTCATGGGTGCTGAGGTGCATAGGTCCTGTAATAATACAGCAAAACCTGCTTTAGCAACCACCTGTGTATAGAGACCACCTGGTCATAAAGACCGTGTTTTGCTGTCCCCAATAGTACAATGTGTACAAATCAATTAACCTCTATATAAAGGCCACCTCCCAATAAAGACTGGTTTTATTGTGTCCCTAAGGGGATCTTTATATTCAAGTTTCACTTTACTGATAAAACTACCATTCCAGCATTTAAACTAATTACCCATACAAAGATCTATCCATTATGCTCCATTTAGATGTTACATTTTATCTATTCCTTTTTCTTGGAGATCGCTATCTCATACTGTTTGATTTGTTTATGTTCCTATATCTTTTTTGCATTAAAAACTTTCTAATAAGTTCAAACTGGGGATCATTCGAATAGACATTGGGTCAAATAAAATTTTTGTCATCCTGCACAAGAAATCAACAAAATTGTATTTTACATGGTTAGATCTAAAAAAAAAAAACCATCAAAGTCTTGATATGTACATGTATGAAGGAATGCTTTTAAATATTTTCATAAATTTACAATTTTATCACATTTAAAATCAAAGCCCTTAAGGAACACTTTTATAATGACTTTATATATTTACATTCTAGGTATGAACATCAATATATCTTTATCTGTGGAATTACAACCAGTAAATATTTAGCTATAAATTCCAATTCCTTCAAGTTTTTTTTTCACAAAAATGAAAAAAAAAAAAAAAATAGTAATAAATGTAAGCCCTAATTGTACAGATAGTACTTAGCACTTTGCAATTATGAAATTTTTATATTTTGTTTATTTTTTAATATCTATTGATAATTTTGTGGATTGGTGCAATTGTTCCCAAAAATCAAATTACAGAAAGATAAAGTTACATTACCACTATTGCAACCTTATTAATGCTACAGACCAAAATAGACTGGTCTAAGACAGTAGAAAAGAGCATACCATTGGGATACAGAGGGGTGAACTGATTAATAAAAGGAAAGGATGTTGTAAATGAATATTATATCAGAGTTGTCTCTCCTAGCCTATAAACTGATCTGAAATATTCCACTGGAATTGCCATTAAGTGAAATAGGATTACTAGATGTTCCCAAGGGAAGCTTCATGTTTCTATGGAAAGTGCTTAAAAAGAGATACAAAATATACTGTATTTATATACCACTATTCAGTGATACCAGGTGACAGAAATGATTAACCCTATCAACCCTACAGACCATAATAGATTGATCTAAACAACAGAAAGAAACATTACATTTAGGTATTTTGGGTATAAGTGTTAGTGTATTCTTCAGTTTTAAAGAAGTGTGCCCTAACGAGAAAACTTTTAAAATGTCTAACAAGTACCTGCAGATCAGATAAATACATGGTAATCAATCCAATAAGCACCCATGAGGCTATATGTACCTCTCCCATTTTGTTAGGATTTATTCACTTTTTTTTTTTTACACATGATCAAGTATCTTTTCTAGCCTGTTGACAAAGAGATGTGGATCAGAAAAATGTAAGTACCGGTATCAATTTATCTCTAGCCCCAGCAATGGAAGAATGTTGACTACAACAACTTGACCATCAAGTTTTGTAAATTTTTACCTGTTTTACATCAATTTCACTATAATTTTGGTCCCAATAAGTGCCCACCCCTTATTCCAATATTTTGTAGTACCTTGGGTGCTTACTGGCAGCTATATCACAATCACATGCCCAAAGTGTGTTTCACTAGAGGTATAAAATAAAGTTTGTTACAGACAAATGGTAATGTCATTTTATGACACACAAATGATGATAATATATGAAAATGATAAACATTTTCACTATCTTTGAGTAGTTTCTCAGAAGTAATATCATAATCTTTGATTTTTATAGGAAAAATTTCATGCTACAGAGCTTTTCTTCTCTGACATTTTTAACTTAACTTGCAGCAATTACAGTTTTGAAATGCATTTTTGCAATCACTGAGACATATTGTTACAAAAATATTGTTCAGTATATCATGATTGGCATAAAAATCCTGTAGAAAATTCTGTTTTTGTCAATTTTTACCTACTCTGTTTTATTTTTGGAGTGTTTCAAAATGAACTCATTTTTTCTGCATAAAGAGAATATCTTAAACTTTAATTTCTTTGAAAACATTTTCAATTTCCTATCTTATGGTGTATCTTTGTATGAACGGTTGTAAAATCAACTGAGTTTAATCTCTGATACATTTCTCTATGAATGCTGTCTACGGATACTTCTCCTTTATCTAAGAAATAAGATTACTTTTGTGTTTGAGTCAACTAACATGAATATTAATGCTTTAAATGGTTACTGAACAACATAACGAATATACGACACCACTGTTACATAACTTCACTTGTATTTCACCTATCTTCACAAAATTAGCAGCAAAAGAGAAAGAAATGATTTGCCTCAAGATTAAACATCAATTAAATGCACACAAAGTATTGGAATAAAATTAATTCATCCCTGAAAATTTGTAAAAATAAAATGAAACATGAAATACTGGATTTTTGCCTCTTTTAATGGCCGTAGCTAATTTTAATTAAGTACCACTGTCTTGAAATTTTCTGTAATGGAAAACCTACATATCATTGCTTGTAAGAACATAATTTCCTTTAATTAACTCTCTTAATATTTCAGTAAATAACATATAACATTGGGTAAAAACAGTTTTGGCATCTGATTGTGATATAGCTGTGGGACAAATACAGTAGAATGGCTTAGAAAAGGTAGTATTCCAGGTAATATAGATACAATATTGTCAGACAGGAATGTAAGGTGTGACTTCAACAATATATACATATATGGTTCTAGCAACATAAATTATCACATGTTATAGATGTATAGTTCTACCAACATAAAAAATGTAAACATCAGATATCAGATGAGATAGATACAATGTAAACACCAGATATTAGGTGAGATTGATATAATGTGAACATTGGTATCTGCTGAGATATCAGTTGAAACAGATAAATTAAACATCACTTATTAGATGAAATATACAATGTGAACACTGGATAGCAGGTGAAATGTGAACACCAGGTATCAGGTGAGATAAGTATAATGTGAACATCAGGTATCAGGTGAGATAAACATTGTGATCATCAGATATCAGGTGAGATAGATATAATGTGACCATCAGATATCAGGTGAGAAAAACAATGTGAACATTAGATATCAGGTGAGATAGACACATTGAACAGGTGAATAAGATATGATATAATCAGGTGAGACAGATATACTAGGACCACTGTGACCAGTCATCAGGTGAGATAGATGCAATGTAAGTATCAGGTATCAGGTGAGATAGGAACACTAGGACCACTGTGACCAGTCACTAGGTGAGATAGATGCAATGTGAATATCAGGATCAGGTGAGATAGGAACACTAGGACCACTGTGACCAGTCATCAGGTGAGATATATGCAATGTGAATATCAGGTATAAGGTGAGATAGGAACACTAGGACCACTGTGACCAGTCATCAGGTGAGATAGATACAATGTGAACATCAGGTATCAGGTGAGACTAGACCACAACCACTGAACCATCATCAGGTGAGATAGATACAATGTGAACATCAGGTTTAAAGTGAGATAGGTACAATAGGACCACTGTGATCAGTCATCAGGTGAGATAGATGCAATGTGAACATCAGGTATAAGGTGAGATAGGTACACTAGGACCACTGTGATCAATCATCAGGTGAGATAGATGCAATGTGAATATCAGGATCAGGTGAGATAGGAACACTAGGACCATTGTGACCAGTCATCAGGTGAGATAGATACAATGTGAACATCAGGTTTCAGGTGAGATAGGTACACTATGACCACTGTGACCAGTCATCAGGTGAGATAGATACAATGTGAACATCAGGTATAAGGTGAGATAGGTACACTATGACCACTGTGATCAGTCATCAGGTGAGATAGACACAATGTGAACATCAGGTTTCAGGTGAGATAGTTAGAAAACTGTGACCATCATCAGATAGTTACCATGTGAACATCAGGTATAAGGTGAGATAGGTACACTATGACCACTGTGATCAGTCATCAGGTGAGATAGACACAATGTGAACATCAGGTTTCAGGTGAGATAGGTACACTAGGACAACTGTGATCAGTCATCAGGTGAGATAGATACAATGTGAACATCAGGTATAAGGTGAGATAGGTACACTAGGACCACTGTGATCAGTCATCAGGTGAGATAGACACAATGTGAACATCAGGTGAGATAGGTACACTATGACCACTGTGACCAGTCATCAGGTGAGATAGACACAATGTGAACATCAGGTTTCAGGTGAGATAGGTACACTAGGACCACTGGCACCTGAGTCATCAGGTGAGATAGACACAATGTGAACATCAGGTATAAAGCAATGGTGAGACAGCTGCAAAGTGACAATAGAGACTGTGAGATAGGCACTGTTTGTAACATGAATAGCAGGTAAGATAGTTACAAAATCTAGAAATGTTACAGGTAAGATAGTTAAAAAATCTAGATGTTACCAGGTAAGATAGTTACAAAATCTATATGTTACCAGATAAGGTAGTTACAAAATCCAGATATGTTACCAGGCAAGATCGTTACAAAATCTAGGTATGTTACCAGGTAAGATAGTTACAAAATCTAGGTATGTTACCAGGTAAGATAGTTACAAAATCTTGATATGTTACCAGGTGGGATAGATACTAAGTATACAAAGAAATGGCTAAAGTGATTATTTTCTTTGCTACATCTGGTAGAAGTTTTCTCTGGCTATACAAACAGAAAATTAGATTACAAATCTAGAATTAAAGTATTTACAGACTGAAATAAACAAAATCATCTTCACTAAAAACAAATAAAGGTATCTTGAGTACTTTAACATGTTGATTTCCCTTAGCATTTATTTATCATTAGCTTGAGTTTTACTTGTATAACTAGAATAGATGCCTGGAAAGAAAATGATAAAATGAATGACAATATGTTTACAATTTCCTCATTTCTTGCCATGCTAAAGAATTTTACACTTACTGAAATAAACAGTGCAATTGATATCTTAATATGAGATCAAGGGAACTAATTTGTAACTAATCAATAAATCTGCTGACACAAAGTACACATATTGTGTAGATTTTCTCAGAACAAAAATCCACCATCCCCAAATTTTATTTAAGGACTTGGCTGGGTCTCAAAGCATTTCTCAGTAGGGCATGCAATATGCTAGAACACAAATATATGAAATGCTATGTCTCTGACTTCCATTAGATGATCTTTCTGTACTTCTCATCTCTGAACATTATTTGTTGAATTACTCCCAACAAATGCTTTTTTGAACACTATTGGAAAATGCAAAAACTTCAGTAAAATACAATTAATGAATTATCCATATTACGGACACATTCAAAGAGAGATAACTCTTGAACTCTGCGATCATAAACTGCTGTATATTGTCTGTTCAAAAAGTGAAGTGTGTGGAATAAAATAGGATTAAAACAACAAGAAAAAGGGTCAGGAAATATATATATAAATATAAATATATATATATAAATATATAAATCTAGCATGTAAAACTGGCTGGTCTCATGATCATAGACTAAACTGTTTAAGTTGATATTCTGTAATTAGATTTCACAGGTTCTGTATAAACTGGTGAAGCTGCAATCCATATATAATCTTATATAATCCCGTCCAACAGACAAAAACCTGTCCTGGCCAAAAGTAATGATATCTGCAAAGCTTCTGACCCTGAGATCATGGTATCTACAGAACTCCTGACCCAGGGGTCATCTTAACTACAAAACTCTTGACCCAGAGGTCATATCATTAGAATCCCTGACCCAGGGGTCAACATATCTACAGAACCCTGACCCAGGGGTCATCTTAACTACATCCTGACTACAGAATCCCTGACCCAGGGGTCAACATATCTACAGAACCCTGACCCAGGGGTCAATACATTCTACAGAACCTCTGACTCATGGGTAAACATATCTACAGAACCCCTGATGCAGGGGTAATCATATCTACAGAATTCCTGAACCAAGGATCATGATATCTACAGAATCTTTGATCCAGGATTCAACATATCTACAGAACCCCTGATGCAGGGGTCATGATACATGTATCTATAGAACCCCTGATTAAGGTATCATGATATCTACAGAACCACTGACCAAGGGGTCATATCTTCAGAATCCTTGACCCAGGGGTCATCATATCTACAGAACCCCTGCCCCAAGAGTCATCATATCTAAAGAACTCCTACACTAAATAGACAGTAAATAACAACTGACAACACCAATGAAAATAGTATTCCTAACTGCCAACACTGAATAGATTATGAATAACTTTATCAACCGCCAACAATAACTACTACCATGTAATTAAACAATTACAACTGACGACAGTAAATTTCTTTATTTAGATACATTGTAGAATTACTATCACTGCCGACAGTGAAAACAGTGTGAAAAACATGACAAACTGACATTAGTGAACTGTATGAGTTATATATTTACCTGGCAACACCAAAAATGGTGAATAATATTGCCAACTGACAACACTGGAAATTGTGAATAACACACTGACAACAGACAACACTGACTTGTTGATAAGATCATACAAATTTTGTGGACAGAAACCAACTGCAGGGCTTTTTCTTACATTTGTGGGAACATGGCAAATTATGCTAGAATTGGGAGATTTTTATTTGCCAAATTATTTATCCCTTTTATTTTCAACCTGCTATATTTCAACTTTGAAGAAAAAAAAATAATTAAAAATATCACCATAAAAATGAGAAATAATGAAAAAATGTAATCAATGTTCATGATTGTGAAGTTTTGGCAAAAAATTGAGGAAAAAAGATTTGCGATTGGGAATGTAGTCCAATATTGATTATAAATTTGGAGGAAAAAAAAGCCCTGAACTAATAAGTTAAAATGATTTCTGTGAAAATTATTACCAATTTATTCACAACACTTGATCTAATAATTCATCATGATGCCAACACTAAATGATACTATAAAATGATGAAAAGAACTGCTTTAATATAATACTTACCGATTGTAATACAATTAAATTTCATGCAAGTCTATGATATTTGCATTTTTCTAGTAAAAATTATGAAGTATACAAAACTAATGCTGTCCAGAAGATGAACGTCCAAAATAAAATACAAATATTCAAAGTAGAAAATCTTACCTACATATGTGTACCTACCTGTCTCGTTATTATAGGTAACGCACAATTACAAAATATGACAACATCTGTACTATACAGAACACTGAGACATCACAACACATTAAAGTCTGCAACAAGAAGTTTTTACAACATGTGTAAAACTTGAGATTAAATATAGCTTCATAACCAACACTTACTAATACTAAAATTACACGCAAGCTTAAACACACTTAAATATAATGAAATAAAAACAGCTAGAAGGCCACAAAAATGAACACAGGTTCCTATTAAATGTATGCTGCAGATCCATTTATAATGAGAAGATAAATAAACAAGTACAGGGAAAGGGGGAGTGTGTTGTGAGTCTAAGAATTCTCTACCGAAAAGTGAATGCATTAATATAAGTGAAACTGAAATAGAAAAATAATTTAGCCCAAAAAACCTGTCTATGTAAATATTACCACTTCCTCTTCAGAGTGCTGCGTAAATACAGAGACAAGCATATTTTATTAAATATTTAATATTTCATGGGTGCCATAATCTATTTTAATGTACCTCCTTCTGGTAGCAAGTATAAATATTTGGACAATCTAATGATGAATTATGGAGGGAAACAAAACTTACAGACACAAAAACTTATATGAAAGTAAATCCTCAAAATTTCTGTAATGCTTTACATTGAAGACAAAATTAAGTAGAATTTGTTCATTACTTTTGGTTTGTGTATGTTTATATGTGTGTTCTTTTACCCATGGTTGATGTAATTAAACACATTTCAATTCAAATTAATAACAGTGCTAATTCAAGTCAGATATTGGAACTCACCAAAGAATGTACATTTCATTGCTAATACCAAATAAGGTTTTATGTGCACATAACGTCTGTGTAAAAATAGCACAGTGCCATCATCATCAAAATTTTGCTGTGTCTAGGGGAAAAAACAACAATATATAAAAAGTCTGTATTTCTTGCTATACTGCTGCTCATATATGGTATGTAAATTAATTTCTAAACTAGAAACTCCCGGGAGTTTGAATTGTTCACCTGATAAAAACTCTGCTAACTCTTACAATCACCTACTGTTGTGCAATCAGTTGGAAACAGGAACCAATTATCTATTTCTATCAGTTGATGTCAACCAATGGAGTTAGTTTAAACCATACAAGTGTTTCATGTTTGTACTGTAAAAAATGTGTGTGATATATTTTCGAGATTGTCCCCTGCTGCTGAACCAGAGTCTGGCACCATAAAACTTATGGCTAAGCAGGCCAAGTTGAGAATATTCTCAGATTTAACTTAAGTTTTATGATGCTAGGCCCAGGTCTCTTTTTGTAAAAGTTAACCTCCTCAGACATCTCTTTTCCTTCTGGGATATTTTCATTTTCATTTCTGATGGATATTACTCAACCAACTGTTATCGTCATCCACGTTTCCAGTTTAAAAATGAACGAATTATGGAACTGGAGATGGACCAGAAGTTGTAATAAGAAAATTTTTAATTTGAAAGCGATAATCACCCACATAAAGTCCCAACTGATAATCTTCATTTCAGTATCAAACCAACCAATTTTGACATTTTCTGATCATTAGAACATCACCTGATGAACAAGGATGACCAAGGTTTATATTACAGTTTCATTCAGTTAATAAATCAACCAATGACATTATTTATAATAGAATTCATGGATTTTCTGTTCGCTGATTGGTTATAACTATGGCAATTTGTTGATGAATCCAAGTATCAATCAAAGAAGCACTACTTTCATTCATTCTACAGTCCAGAGGGCCATGGATTGTTATGCCGCTCTCTCTTACTTCCGTCCTTTTCCTATTTGTGTAAGTATATGACTGGATGAAACAAATATATAAACCAATGAAAATATTGCTCTCATTTAACGATCGCTCTTAATCATTCATGAAAAAAGAACAGGGTAAATATTTTGAAAATCGTTCTGAGCAGGAGCAAAATATTAAATTGAGACTGAGATTGTCTTTTTTGTTTGTTTCAAATTTTGAAATAGTCATATAATAAAATAATTACTGACTTTAGTTTTGGGTGACATAAGGATTTATCAGTTCAAAATAACATGATATTAACTTTGGTTTCACCTCAGTCGATATCATGTTTCTTTGGACTGATAAATCCTTGTGTCAACCTCAACCAAAGTCAATAATTCAGTATAATGTCAATGCATGCCAATTAATGTCAACTTGCCCATTAATTTCATAAAAAATTCTAAAAATTATATTTCTGTCAAATTCTTTCACGAAAGCATTTCTTCACTTAATTACAGGTAAAAAAACAACATGAACACATCATAGTGAATCAATGGGAGGATATCAAAGAAATCATTCAACACTGAATTAAAATGACAAAGTATGAAAAGAGGTCAAAATCGGATCAAAAGTGAATTTTCCTATTTCTACAAAAAAAAAAAAAACTTGAATCATACATCCATGTAAATGCAATAAGTTTTTCAATTTATGCAGCAGTTCTGGAGGAGATGCTGAAAGGAGATACCCTCTGGGACATATTTCACCAAACCCTGGATCCATCTCTGAGCCAATCTGACTGAAAATTGCATAGGTGGTATACAAATTTGAGTGCTTGCTTTCTGTAATTTTTCATCAAAAACCCTTCTGTGGTCTCAAAGAAGAAGTGGAAAATGTGAAGTTTACAGAAGGACAGACATAAAGTGATGACTTGAGCTCACTTGTACCTTGGACACAGTTGAATTAAAAACCATGTTGACTGTCAGAAGGTAGGTGAATCAGGGAGGATTCTAAATGATTGCAACAGCAAGATGCCATGAGGGACTTTGTGTCCAAAAACTGACGCTCAAGCGATTTATATCATACAGTCATAGTAATAAGACCAGATGTAATACACATTGGTTTATATTTCAAGAATGTGTTTCCAGTAATGTCCCTCTGTACAGGTGTTTTTTAATGCTCTCCTAAAAACAAGGACCTGTACCTTTCCAAATGGGAACTAAAATGTTTTCCACAAATTAGGGGAAATCTAACAGCATCAGAAATATAGTTTCTCTGATATTTTAGTGTTTAAGTTATTTAATTTTATTTGCTAAAGAAAAATTAATTCGAATAAATTAATTCGAATACATTTGTTTTTATAATTTTCTTCTTTGTCTTTTGAAGTAATTACAGATGATACATCTTTCTCATCAAGATTAAAAATTGGGAATATTTTGGTCTAAAATTGAGAAAAATATCACATTTTGCCATTGAGAATGGGGCCTTATACCAAACCAGCACTAAACACCCCACTAGAAAAAAAAGAAAGAAAACAAGTGTTTTCTTTGCTATGAGCAGTTACATCTTCAGTGTATTTTAAACTTCTTATGTAGATAACAAAACCATATTAAATCTTTTTTATACTCAAAAGTACAGAAAAACAAATTCAACTGATAATTCATTGTCCGTAGTTTCAGTTCTGATAGATTTTTACTATTAACTCATTCACACCTGAAGACAGATTTGGACTGGCCTAAATCATTGATGTACAGAAGAGTTGACTGTTTTTCAGGGGATGATAACTTAATAATAACCAGAAGGTAGATAACACATTGAGATAATGAATATTTAAATCTAGCTCTTACAGTTATCATAAGTGCAAGCTGAGAGAGGTCATCACAGATGATAAATAGAGTGCAGCACCAGTAAAACATAATTAATGGCAGATACACTTACTGGGATTTTTCACTCTTTTGGGAATTGAGCCTGGGCCTTTTGAATTTGGAATTTTTGCAATGTTTTTTTGAAGTTAGGAAATCTAAAATACAGTACAAAACTATGTGAAATTTCAAGAATTTCTTCAGTTTTGTTGTCATTTGGCTAGGGTTTTATTTATTTTATTTAGTGTTCAGAATGTGACTACACAAGAGAGATGGTTTTCTATGACATTGGGTTCATACTTGTCAGTTTCCACACTATATACATGTTGAGTTAAAACAAGTTTTTCCTGTGATCACTGCGAAATGTGCCAAAACTGCATAGAAGCTACATGTACATCATATACATTTTCCGTTCATCTAATAATTGCATGGAAGATTTATGGTAGACATGTGCTCGCATTAAAACAACAACGCGGAAGTTTTCTCCCACCATCAAAGTAATTACATTAAAACATCATCTGTTACTCTACCTTCACATCTATAAACAAAACTAATTACTTCTCCCCACAAAACAAAATGGTGTAGAATTGTCATATTCCTCATTTTCCTATTTTTTGTTGTTTCTAGTTTATTGCAATCCCTAAAAGTTCTTTAGAAACTACAATGGTTTTTATCAACAATGATTTTTAATTCATCTCATTATTTTCTCATCACAAAGACTTTAGCATAAACACAAAGTATGCATGTCAAGTTACATTCAATCTCATTAAAAATCAATCTGTCATTATTCCAATGTTACGATATATTCTATAGAAGATTTAACCGAATCCACTACAACAGTTAGGACACGTCACAAATTCAAATCTATTTTTGGCCCACCAAAAATATATATATACAACAAAATATCATCATGAGATGACAAAATATGAAAGCGAAGATGCTGGATGGAGTTATTATCGTTATTATCATACTGTAACATCCATCAGATCTAAACACAGCTCTGCCTCACAACATCAGATTTATTCTTACCACACTCTGTGTCCGGACAAAAATAGCTGTCGATGATGATAGAGGAACAGGTGCTTTCCATGATGAAACAAATTACAGCAACTTTATTAACAATCTGAAATTAATAAAGAAACAGATCCAAGTGAAATATAAAACATAAATCTTGTGTTTCATCAAATTTTTAGATTATAACTGAACTGAAGGAGAGTTAGTCAGACATGATTTATAGGCCACTGTAATACATCCAGTGTAATGTACAACTTGATAGTAAGGGGGGGAGGTGGAATGAATTATAGCTATGTAGGGGCATAAAAATTTGATAGATAGATAGATAGACAGACAGACAGACAGACAGACAGACAGACAGACAGACAGACAGACAGACAGATAGATAGATAGATAGATAGATAGATAGATGGATAGATAGATAGATAATCATTTAGATTTTCTCATGTCTATATTCTTAAAACTTACAAATGTGCACTGTCAATGAAGTGTAATTTGAACAAACTACAGATGTGAAATTATCAGACTACATGCCTAACAGGGCAGGGGAAAATTTGGACGATTGTGGACCTCTGCCCCAGTCATGTAATATATGCCTTCATATATCGCTGATATTATCTTTTCATTTTTTAAATGCATTAAAAACAGACAAAAACAAATTTGAAAATTATATCAGCATAAACGTTGGGGGAAATGGGAAGATAATGAGAAGGCATATATCATAAGGCTAACTTTATAGCAACATGACCAGATAAGATATATAACATTTTCATAAAACATTCAAGTAAGATTAAAATATTTGAATTTGACTGAATACAAGGCAGGCAATTTAAACACTGACAGTAACTGAATTTTCCTTACAGCATCTTTCAAGACAGATCCATGGTCAGTTTTGAACATCAAACCTTACAAGTATTGTTGAGGTTACCTCCCTTACAATGCTCTCTCCACTGTTATAGTCAATCTATTAGTATTATTACCTTTCGCCAATTTGCTTCAGCCTCAAATTTTTCGAATTCAAAAGGGAATTGTGTACTCAAATGCATTAAAGTTGGATCGTTATAATTAAATGAAAACATTCAGGGGTTCAACCATTAAATGATACCAAAAGGTATATATCAGGCTGCCATTTATTTTTCCCGCTCTATCCACGTGTTCGAACGAAAGGTCGTGAAATTTTATGTTTGAAAGAAGACCAATGAATTATTTAGCCTATTTCAATAGATGAATGTGTACAAGCATGCGCAAACATATCAACAGTAATTTTTGTCATAGACACATGATAGGCCGAAATTCTGTCACGATTTTAAGTTATTTTTTGACAGAATTTGGGTCTTATGGCATACCTACACTGTCGAAGCATGTTTTGAAAAAAAAATATAGCAGTCACATATTCTAATATACACCTAGCTGTAAAATTATGGCATACGTATGCAAAAACGTAAAAAAGTAGAAATTACCATATCCATGGAATTTAGTATTATGTAACATATAAATTCTTTTTAGCCGCTTTCGGTAGTCCAGTGATAGAGCGTACGACTAGCGGGCGGCAGGTTCGGGTTCGATTCTCAGTTCAGCCGTATAACACCAAGGACTTTTTAAATGGTAGTGATTATTTCTTCGCCAAGTGCCAAACAAACAAAACAAAAGTATGGGTAACACGTAAAATATCCCTCACTACATTGGCGTCAGTTCAAAGCACAGGTCAAAATGTGTGATATTTCTATTTGAGTGAATATATATATATATATATATATATATGTAAAACAACAAAACATACAGATATTTACTATTTACTTCATATTTAGGAGGGGGCCATCAAACAAAGGCAAAGTTATACTGTGTATTGTCTTGAGGTCATTCTGTTTTAAAATATGTGAGTAGGCAGTGTGACCCCAGACTGTGTTTTCCCGATATTGCTTCAGCTCTAATAAATATTTGAATACACAATGTACAATGTACAAGTATACTGAAAAGATCCCCCGAGTGTTAGACCTAGAGGTTACGTGCATATTATAATTTACACGTCAGAGAAATGCTGTATTACAATTACGGTATTTATTCTTAATGTTTGATTGTTTGTTGCTGTTTAACGTCCCACTCAAGAATATTTCACTCATATGGAGAATCACCAAATGCCGGTGAAGGGCTTCAAATTTTGGCCTTTGCTCGGCACTTAGGTCATTGAGCAGTGAGGGTTCTTTAACGTGCCGACACCTACTGTGACACGGGACCTCAGTACAATGCTTTAGGTTTTAAATCATCAACCCCTGAAAACGATGGTACGAAAGCTCTTACATCAGTACACATATGTCTTTAGGGGTGAATGATTTAAATCACAAATAAAGAAAGTTTCGTGTTCACAGATATTTGTTGTGTTGTATTTAAAATGGTTTAGTATTGATTTGACAATTAAAAAATGACGTCGATGACAGCTCATACTGCTTTAAGGTCTTGCAACGGATCGATGATGGGACTAGTAATGGAATAATTTACAAGGAAAATATTGGTATCGTAACCGTGAAATTCTAAGTTCGTGGCTTACTAGGTATAGGTCTACCAAGGTAAAGAGAGTGGCACATTCTGGTTCAGTCAGAAACCAAAACAATACGGTCTACTTTCCAAAAATAGGTTGTACAGGTAAAACATATTGTCTTGCACGGACTCCATTCATTACTGAATCTCTGATACTTTGTGACGACAAGTAACTTGTCACCCCTGTTATGATTTGATTTAGACTAGTTGTGTTTGTAAACATATGCCAGTTTACAGGAATACCAAGGAGTGCTGTCCAAAATATTTGCCACTGACATGACATCTTGCTTTTTCCTATCTAAATCAGAAGGGATTTCGATTTCCATATGACATATGGTTGATTGGCCCCATAAACAACCTGGATGGTATATATCTAAATATATTGGATACGAGATTTTTGTGTTGGAGGAATGGATTCATATGACCTCTGTTTTCTACTCTTGCTTCATCAATACTATCAGTGACATTCGACCTGCCATACATAGTGACGTACATTTGTAATTTTACGTTTCACATCATCTCAGTCTTCATATAGTGTAATTACGGTATATAGTTTTACGTTTCACATAATCTCAGTCTTCATATAGTGTAATTACGGTATATAGTTTTATGTTTCACAACATCTCAGTCTTCATATAGTGTAATTACGGTATATAGTTTTATGTTTCACAACATCTCAGTCTTCATATAGTGTAATTACGGTATATATTTTATTCTTCCCAACATATCAGTCTTCATAGGGTAATTACGGTATATAGTTTTATGTTTCACAACATCTCAGTCTCCATATAGTGTTTTACGGTACATAGTTTTATGATTCACAACACATCAGTCTTCATATAGTGTAATTACGGTATATAGTTTTATGTTTCACAACATATTAGTCTTCATATAGTGTAATTACGGTATATAGTTTTATGTTTCACAACATATTAGTCTTCATATAGTGTAATTACGGTATATAGTTTTATGTTTCACAACATATTAGTCTTCATATAGTGTAATTACGGTATATATTTTATTCTTCCCAACATATCAGTCTTCATATAGGGTAATTACGGTATATAGTTTTATGTTTCACAACATCTCAGTCTCCATATAGTGTAATTACGGTATATAGTTTTATGATTCACAACACATCAATCTTCATATAGTGTAATTACGGTATACATTTTATGTTTCACAACACATCAGTCTTCATATAGGGTAATTACGGTATATAGTTTTATGTTTCACAACACATCAATATTCATGTAGTGTAATTACGGTATATAGTTTTATGTTTCACAACACATCAATCTTCATATAGTGTAATTACGGTATATAGTTTTATGTTTCACAACACATCAATCTTCATATAGTGTAATTACGGTATATAGTTTTATGTTTCACAACACATCAATATTCATATAGTGTAATTACGGTATATAGTTTTATGTTTCACAACATCTCAGTCTTCACATAGAGTAATTACGGTATATATTTTATGTTTCACAACATCTCAGTCTCCATATAGTGTAATTACGGTATACATTTTATGTTTCACAACATCTCAGTCTTCACATAGAGTAATTACGGTATATATTTTATGTTTCACAACATCTCAGTCTTCATATAGTGTAATTACGGTATACATTTTATGTTTCACAACATCTCAGTCTTCACATAGAGTAATTACGGTATATATTTTCTGTTTCACAACATCTCAGTCTTCATATTGTATAATTACGGTATACATTTTATGTTTCACAACATCTCAGTTTTCACATAGAGTAATTACGGTATATATTTTATGTTTCCCAACATCTCAGTCTTCTGATAGTGTAATTACGGTGTATACATTTTATGTTTCACAACATCTCAGTTTTCACATAGAGTAATTACGGTATATATTTTATGTTTCACAACATCTCAGTCTTCATATAGTGTAATTACGGTATACATTTTATGTTTCACAACATCTCAGTCTTCACATAGAGTAATTACGGTATATATTTTATGTTTCACAACATCTCAGTCTTCTGATAGTGTAATTACGGTATACATTTTATGTTTCACAACATCTCAGTTTTCACATAGAGTAATTACGGTATATATTTTATGTTTCACAACATCTCAGTCTTCATATAGTGTAATTACGGTATACATTTTATGTTTCACAACATCTCAGTCTTCACATAGAGTAATTACGGTATATATATTTTATGTTTCACAACACATCAGTCTTCACATAGAGTAATTACGGTATATATTTTATGTTTCACAACATCTCAGTCTTCATATAGTGTAATTACGGTATACATTTTATGTTTCACAACATGTTTCACAACATCTCAGTCTTCACATAGAGTAATTACGGTATATATTTGATGTTTTACAACATCTCAGTCTTCATATCGTGTAATTAAGGCATACATTTTATGTTTCACAACATCTCAGTCTTCACATAGAGTAATTACGGTATACATTTTATGTTTTACAACATATCAGTCTTCATATAGTGTTATTACGGTATACATTTTATGTTTCACAACATTTCAATTTTCTATATAGTAAATACGGTATATATATTTTCATGTTCCCTTACACTTCAGTCTTTACGTAGAGTAATTACGGTATAAAATCATGATTATGTTTTCTGATATTTCAGTCTAGACATTAAATTCAGACGTGTCAGGACTTACGAAATATGAGATTCCATATTGTTGTTGACAGTTTTCCTAAACTTCTCACTAAATTGAATTGTAAATTAAGAAGGCTTCCTTGAAAAATAGAAGCAATTGTGAACGATCTGTAAAAAGATGCACTGTTTGAGCATTGAACATACACATCACGTCGCTTTTAACTGACAAAAACTGCAGGTTTCTACATATCCTAATGAAAAGGCATGATTATTGACAGTTTTCTAATATAGTCACTCAGTCTTATATTATAGTAGCACTGACAATTTAATATAAAGAAAATGTTTTCATGGAAAAAATATATTCTGAAACCATGCAATATGTCACAGGCGCGCGCGGACACACACACACACACACACACACACACACACACACACACACACACACACACACACACACACACACACCGCTGGTCTGGTCTAGATGTTTTTGATGACCAAAGACAATTTTACATAATTTAAATATCAATATTTCCAATGAACACCGTTCTCTTTTCATTCCGATGTCTTATATGCCCCGGTTGTATTTTGTGCACTACTTTTCAAACGGCTATTTTAAGTGGTGCTTATCTCAAAATAAAGCCATGCAAAATAGTCCACAAGTAAAAGTACCAATCGTAATCAAAACTCAAGTCCATTATAACACGACGAAGTAGATGTGTAAATGGTCTCAACATGAAGAACAACTTCGAATCCCAGACGGGATAAGACCAGACGTCCGGAAGGAGTCACCGTCCCCTGCTGGCATGCCACACCCGTCGCTAACGTTCCATGGAAACCTTTCTAGTCAAATTCGGTAAAAAGGTCAAGTTTGGTGATAAGGTCAAGTTCAGTGAAAAGCACGACTGGTGAAAGGGTTCAATGTCTGTGACCGTGCTCCAGAATACTATCTAATAAGTCTGAGAGGGGGACTTCATAATGTTTAACAAGATCCCCGTATCGACCATAAAACTTCTTAAACGACTCCAAGAGTTCAACAACGTAACCTTGTGTAAGTAGTTTATTGGCTAGTCGTTTTGCTCTCAGAATAAAACATTCATAAGAAGAGCATGCCCTGGCATAACGTATAAGTTGTGAAATGAAAACGCCACAGGCAGAAGATGGAATATTACTACTTAGAAATGGGAAGTTCGTGAAAATTCGTGGAAATTGAAATTGTCGCGTTCTCATAAAGGGATATGTGAAGTTGACCGTCCTTTCCAATTGGCAGGAGTAAATCTAGGTAAGAAGCAGATGTGTTGCTCTCTGTCGTCTCATTGATCTCTAGCTCAACAGGATATATCTGGCCGAGGTAATTCTGAAATTCTGAATTATTTATGGACCGAACATCGTCGATATACATGCACATCTCAGCAAAGTCAATGCTATTTTGGACGAATGACATACTTGGTAAGACTAATTCATCTATTATAAGTGGTTTGACCGTTAAAAATCTTATTTTTTCTGTCTTATCAAGTTTGAGATGCAAACGACAGAGGCAGTATTAGGGGTAATGGCTTGGATTAGGAGGTATATAAGTTTTTACTGACATTACATTTTAGGTGTTTCGTCGATAGTTATAAATAAATAAAGCAAATAAAAGCATGCATGTCTGGACAAATGGATAGTTCTTGTTATCAAAGAAAACGTTTTTATAAAACTGAGGAGCTTTTCATGTTTTATATTTATTGAAAATCAGGGCGACAAAAGAGGAATTGCTAAAGTAAACGGAAATAGGAAGGATTTATGGATAGAAAAAATAATAAAATATTTTATCTGTGACTTTATTATGGACGTAAATTCTGACAATATCAATAGTTTTAATCGTTTTAGACAAAATGACGCCATTTCCTTCTGTCGTGTCTTTGTTAATATGCATTTGATAATACATTCCCAAAGGATAAATGATAAGCATTGTTGTTTAAATTTTGTATCCTGGATGATTTGTCCGGAAAATCGTAACAGCAATGTTGCCTTCAATGTCTGTTTATTCCCACACCGTGACTGCACATGTAAACAGCCTGTATGTCTGGGACATCTTTACATTATAAAATATGAATTCACAGGCGGCAACAAACAATACATCATTGCGTTGGTTTACGAAGCGGGAAGCAATCTGGTGACAACGATAGTTAATGCAAGCTAAATTGTTTCTATAATGGGACCAATATTTATCATAATTTTTTGCGTTTAATTCATTTCTTTACTGTTGATTAATCATGGAAAGAACTATAACAAAATGCAATCACCGAATTCACATACAGTAATATTTTTAGATGGACAAATGGTTAATACGCCTATTGGAACTTAGCCAACCGATGGGTGCAATTTGTGCACCTACTTTGCAACCACTATTGCAATAACGTTCAATATTGTAATAATTATTACTACAGTGGTTGTGATGTCTGACAATTCCAACCACTATTGTAATAAATTATAGCACACAGACAAATAGTATTAAAATAGTGGTTATAACACACCCCTACGAACAAAATGCATTAGGTTTTTCGGAATCAGAAAACATTTAGCATATTGCTGCCGATTATTAGTTATTTAATTTCAAAATTTTCAAATGTACATTGTGTTGAACTTCATTTGCTCAGTTATCCTAATGTATTATTCATTTCAATATCAATCTGCAACACAAGATTATGCCATCTTCATAATTTAGTGTGGATTGGTTATTTTGATTTTTCTCTTTACATTTGTTTAATATACTGGGTAGCTATCTCTAAAAACTTACAATAGTGTAAATCAAAGGTGTTAATTACAGGTAAATCAAATATATCTTTCTATATATCTCTATACAACGTATTCGACGAAAACACAATTGTATTATTGAATTATTGAGAAATACAACTTTCACTAAAATTATAAATCATTTACCGGGGTTTGTAAGCATCGTTAATGTTAATCAAAAAAAAAAAAAAAAAAAAAAAAAAAAAAAAAAAAAAAAAATTACAATAAAACAATCAAACGAATAAATTAAATCTATTAAAACACTACCATCAACAAAAACAACCGATTTGGTAATTATTATTTTTTTTACAAAACGACATGTCTGATTTAGAGGAGATAATTTGTCCCATATGTTTGCTCAACAAAGTTGATCTACGTTATATGTTTGCTCAACAATTTTAAGTTTGATCAAATACGTTGCATCATTTTATTTCCAATTATATGGACTGCTTTTAAATTCTTTATTACGAAGAGACTTTTTTCACATCAATATATCGACGACAATTTAATAATGACAATTACTAAGTTTATCCCAGCGAACTAGAAGTCTTGAAAGTTTTATATATTGGTAAGTGAAGATAAACAAATAAATAAAGATAAAGTAATCTGTGCTGCAAGAAGTTTGTCGGTTCTACATAAAAATTTAACATTATAAATGTATAACAAACCACACGAGATGCCTTCAAATCATTTCAAAGAAGGGTTGTGTAAAACTTTGATTAGATATGACAAAAACGATCTCATATATCACAAGAAAATTTCCACTTGTTTGTAAGTAAAATAAAGACGTACCGATAGACAATAAATCATACAATACAATCTAACATAAATTAATCATTGTGTTGCATATTGTCCAGACAATTTTATTTCCACCTTAAGTAAAGATCTTACTAGGTGTGTTATACAAATGGACATAAAACTAACCAATATGAATATTTCTCGTATTATTCATGTATGTCAATTTTATTTATATGAGAAACTTTTTATTAATCCCTTTATCGGTCATTGAAACATAATTTTACAGAACGCATTTGGGGTTTATTGTTGTTTATATGACCAAAATGTCATTTTGTCAATATTTATCCTTCCAATTGTAATGATGTTATTTACAAAGTCCGATCATGTTACGAAATATAAAACCAAACAGGGGCCCTCGCAAGACTAGATACCAGTCTTTAATATAATCCAGGGAATTGGTTGTCACTTTGTTTAAACGATGCTGAGACGTCGAATTAGTTCCATCACGACAGAAGTTTACATTTCTTACTCATGAGGCAATGCAGATTAAAAACTCGAGCGTATGTCACTTGAGTTAAAAGGAAGGGAGTATTCGATTCGAATGATATTTCATTTTTGATTTGAAGTACACATTAATCTGCAAAAACAGGTGTGAATGCAATACGATTGAATTACATTTCGTAAAGTTTATGGTCGATAATATGTCTTTGTTTGCCAATATGATGTATCACAATAATTGTAATTTTGAATTTTTTGATATCGTTGTAAAAATATCGATAACTAGACCAGAAATTTACCCTTGTTGTAATCTGAAATGTTGAGTTGCATGTTTGTAGTCGTTGTTGAATCTTCAATACCAAATGTGAAAAAGATTTTCTTGTTCTTATTTTGATACGACTGTGGCCATATTCAGGTATGATCGGTTGGCAGGAGATGTTAAGTCATCTGTGGTACCTGGTCCACCTTTGTATTTCTCAGAGGTTCATAATTGTCCTATGGCCACATTATTGTATTCAAGATTACCAATAAAAATTATATTCCTGACAAAAACAGTCACAGAGTGAATTGCATTTCACAGTAACATAAGACTCCTCCACATGATTCCACTTCTGAATTTTCAAAACTCCGTGCTTGTCGAATGTTCACAGAGTTTTTATATTGTCTCCTGACAATACTCTTTTATCTTGATACAGTACTTTTAATATGACTTAAATAACCTCACTGCCAGTGTCCGTCTTAATGTCAATATATAATACCTCAAAGAAAAGGATAAGCTGAGACGTTCACGTGGGAGTCTTTTCTAAATCGGCTATGGCAAAGTACGAGGCAAGTGTATAATAAAATGACCAGATCACGAAGGATTAACATTTTAGGAATGTACATATACATTCTAGATATAGCATTAAAAGTACATATGACATTCAGATCGATATCAACATCAGTAGCGTATCACTTTCTAATCACGTTGCCAAAAGTTTGATTTTAATTTAGTCTTGTTAATGATATTTATTGCCCTCAGAATGCAACTGTAATGACGCGAAAGGAAGTAATTACCCAAGCAGATTACAAAAGATACATAATAATGCAATCAGACATGTTCAAAATAGAAAACAGTATTTTGATACGATATTTGCACAACTCTATGTTATAGGGTACTTCAAAACGTTTCCGTTTTCAGTAACGGAAGTAAAGTCGTTTTTAGTCGCTCACTTTTACATAAAAAGATGTAAACATTAACATACAAGCTAAAATGAAAATAAAGATAATAATTGAGCTAATATAGAACATCTTGATTGGATAACGTGCGAAAAACTAAACTTCTTTTATTTTCTACTTACCCAGACTTCAATCATCTGAAGTTTGGCGATGACTTAACATCACTTGAAGTTGAATGGGTACAACCGAATAAACATGCCATGTAGATAATTCATTTTGTTGTTTTCAAGTGGGCAATTTTTCAAAATTCATATTTGATAAAGTATACTTTGTTGTTATCAATAATTTGAGATGTATGCCTAAATAGATGTAAGAAGCATAAGCAATTTTACACTATGTTTTATATTTACACTAAGATTTGACAATTAGATAAATCGACAAAAAGTAGAATATACAATTTCATCCCAGTCATCAGGAAATGCCGTAATATTGTAGAGTAGGGTCACAAAGTGAGTGTAATTTTTAGTTTTCTCTATGTAGACAGAAAATTAAATTCCATATGTCATCATTCCCTTTTTACTCATACAGAAGAGACATAAAATGTTGTATCCTGCAAAATTCATCAAAACTATAAAAGGAAACAATGAAAATTTACCTAAAAACAAACACGGAACCTTCAAAGAATTTATAGTTAATACTGAAATTTTTATTGGAATTGAACACGGAACCTTCAAAGAATTCATAGTTAATACTGAAATTTTTATTGGAATTGAACTGGAAATGGCAGTATAATAGTTTTTTGAAAAGTGTGGTTTTATATGAAATATATAGAGAAAAATAAATTATACTCACTTTTGTCACCCTACTGTAGATGTTAGATCATAAGAATGCTGGAATTTCTAATAGACAATATATTTGTAATATTTGGAGACCTTGTTTTTCAGAAAATTCTTGGTGTTTCCATAGGGACCCATTGTACCCCTTTATTTGCCGAATTGTTCCTTTATAAATACGAAGAATACTTCATTCAGAATGTTTTCTGAATCAAAAGAAAAAAGCTAGCGGTGTCCTTTAGTATGACATTTAGATATATCGACGACGTTTTGTCAATTAATAATGACAATGTCATACATATGTCAATGCAATATATCCCAAGGAGCTAAAATAAAGACACAACTGAATCAAACGCACACCCTTTCTATTAGGACATTTTACTTATAATAGGCACAGACGGGAAATTAACAACCAGACTATACGGCAAACGCAACGATCTCATTTCTGGAGTCCAATATCACCAGATTTATATATGTAGCCTGGTCATCCTGAAGATTTATATTTGGTATCTGAGATTTTATATCATATAATAAAAAGAATCTATGATACTCGTTTTTAATTTTCTACACGCGCACAAAATATTCGGAAAAAGGCTTATCAATGGAAACTTGTACAGGTTATATATATATATATATATATATATATATATATATATATATATATATATATATATATAATTACCCCTATATATATATATATACATATATAAAGCACAATTACCCCTACCACATTGCACATTAACTGTGAAAATAAATCATACAAACAGAGCAGCAGAATACAAGAACACACACACACACACACACACACACACACACACACACACACACACACACACACACACACACACACACATATATATATATATATATATATATATATATATATATATATATATATCATTGAAATACCGGTTATATCCATTATATCCTTTACCACTAACACGATCGCGAATTTGTTCAGCACTGTAAATAAAAATACGTGAAATTATTCAACGTCTACAGAATTGTGAATCAAATAAATTAGGTGATAATTCTATTTTCCGTAGACATTTTCAATTAAGTAATTTGACTGCTAAATAGAACGAAAACATTAAAGCAACATTCTTCGAACTTAACATTTATTTTTTTTTTTTGTAATTTCTTTGAAAGGGCAAATTGTTTCTAAATCTAGAATCAAACCTTCAGCTCAGCTGACATTTAGTTTGAAGTGTACATATAGATAAGAACAGATGCTAAACAAATATCTGGAAGCCCACTATTAGGTATTAGGTTTTTTCCTGACCGAACACCAGGACATGTAAGGCGAGGCTGAGATTCGCCTTCCATGGATTTGATCAATCAGACATATTCCCGTAAACGGTCAGTAACAAACCTAATACTGTATAGTTGTTTAATTTCACGGAGAGAAAATTTCGCGTTTTCCTGAAAAGAAAAGATAAAAATTAGTTACGAATTGTCTTTTAGTCATGAGTATTTAAGTTCTTAGTATTTTCTTGGACCACGGATATAGCGAAATTAAATCCCATGGGAATAAAAGCAACTATAAAGTAACTGTTTTACTTTGTCGGAAACTATATTACCATTAGCGAATGTCTTCAATTTCCACTGAATACAAAAATCTGAATCGGATGATCCGCATTTGCCGTCTCCTTTTTGCTACTGGCCGTTCATAGAACCATGGAAGGCAGTCATGTGACATTTTTTACCAAATAAATATAAAAACACAGAACACAAATACCAAAGTATAAATCTTCAGGATGTCCAAGATACATTATACAAATCTGGTGAATATTGGACAAACAACGACCTCTAGAAAACTAGAGGTGCCATGGAGGAGTAAAATGAGGAATTAATCCTTGTACAACCGATACAGACGACTCAACAACAGTCACTGAAGAGGTAACTCAACATTTCACTTAGTGAAACACAAAAACTACAAACAAGGTCATCGTACTGACCGTAAAATTTGCGGACAGTTAATATCAAGAGTGATTCCCGATGTCCCTTCAACAATGTATCAGTAGTTTGCCTTTGTATTTGAAATACTCACACGTCGAACACGCCCTGACATATGAAATAGGGGCATTGCAGTCCGAGGCAAAACAACAGACAAGGTATAATGCAGTGAACATTGAACAAGCTTGGATTACTGAAAAACCCGAGGTGGGATCAAGTACCATGAAGAGGTTGTTTCCCCTGGGGCCGACCACATCCGATATGAATCCATAGTCAAATCAAAACATATCAGAAACAAATTATGGTGATGCACAAATGATGGTAACAGCATGTTACCGGTGAATTTATATTTTTCATTTATGATCACGCTACGTAATTGGCAAAAGATCACAAGTACTAGGGATAATATATTTCAAATTGTTTGATTTTTTAACTATTGTTTCCAAAAATGAGAATTGATTTAATATCGGAGAGATATTTAAAGTCTTGAAATTGATGTTTTATAGCGATTGTTAAGACGTCTGTACCAATTGCAACGAGGATTCGTTCCTCACTTATTTCATTTGGATTTGACTATGGACTCAACAGAGGATGCTTTATTCCTCCACTACACCTGCTCACACCCCTGTATTTCCAGAGGCCCATGTTTGTCCAATATTCACCAGATCTGTATATATCCTGGACATCCTGAAGATTTATACTTTGCTATCAGAGTTTTTTTACATTCAGATGTACTGGTTCGTAAGATTTAATACGATGCCAATAAAACAGTTAACTCTGAACCCTTGTTACGCAAGGCGTGTTCATAATTAACAGATCCAAATCACATTGGAATCATAGATGATTGCTGAACCTAACTGCCTAATCCAATTCTATTATTTTAATAAAAGTTATGATTGTCATGGAAACGATATATCATTCTTAAAAAGTATTTAGGCAGACTACACCAAAACATAGAGCAAACGAAAAAGAACTATTGATAATTCTTTATTTCTAAACAATTTTGACAATTATCATGTAATATTGTATGTACGTTAACCCATTGATCCCTAAAGACACATTTGGACTGGTCAAAGTAATTGATTTACAGAAGAGTCTATTGTTTTTCAGGGGTTGATTATTTAAACTACAAGTTTTTCATCAAAACTTTATTTCATTTCATGGATGAGGAATGTAATCAATTTACACAACTGTGACAGATAAATTGAATATTGGGCTGTCTCCATCAGTCACAGGTACAGAACAGTGTATGACAAAATTGCAACAATTTTGTCTCGTAACAACATAACCAGATAATTTCATAACATCACTGTTTTTGCCGTTTATGACGTAAGATGTCCGATTTTGTACCAACAAATTAATTCGAATTAAATTTTAAATCCAAATAATTGATTACGCTTGTTTTTATCTCGAAACCCAACTCTATTTCAGTTATACGGTGTCGACAGAGTTTTTTGTGGTGCTAACAAAACCTGATTACTATGTAATTCTTAAAGGACCACTGATATTTTTATAAAGACACACACCTGATACCGCGTCTCAATCTTCACATGAGTTCTTTTATACAGGAACTTGAACTATCTGACGGTTATTACGCTGATATTTTGTATCTAACTGCAAATTCCGAGAATACATGAATAGAATACACAAATGGTAAATATTTATAGAATGTAATGGTGGCCTATATTTACTTCTGTTGGAAAAATACAACTACTTTAATTTTCTCTTTCAAAGAATTTCATAAGATTCAATCTTTCTTTTGCCTATAATAAAATGTTTTTATTTACAAGAATATCATATTAACTGTATAAAAACCATGTAGAAAGATGTTAAATGTTACTCTTTTTGTTATCTATATTTTTCTATGTTTATATACTTATGTTTTATTCTTCACATAATTAACAAATCACAAATTTTAAGTGAAGTCTTGACATAAAAACCTGCCGATCTGTCAAATTTTATGGTCACAAGATTGTGATTTTTCTGTATATTTTATGTAATTTTAATATATCACTATATATTAATATATATTACTTGATTGTACAGATGATAAATTATTTAATGATAAAAAGGTAATTATACACTAAATTTACATGTTGTAATTATTGTGATATCGTATGTATACAATTGTCAATCACTATGCATTATTCTTCTCCATTTCCCTCCAAAGTAGTTTACAGCATGCACATTGATCTATGTCACACTATTTTCCCACTCAACAGTTAGTTAAATTGGATGACAGAATGATGGTTTGCAATATTCATTCATGCTTATACCGAGAACGATTTAGTGTGACAGCAGTGAAATAAAGGATCTATTCAGTCAAGGACATAGGGCAGTGCTTTCTTTTACCCGGGTTGAAAATATATTACCACAAACTGGCAACATAAATGTTACAGATATATATGTATAGGCTTCGTATAGGCTCGGAAAGATAATGCAAAATGTATCAATTGTGACCAGATTTAATACGATTCCAATAAAACAGTTAACTCTGAATCCTTGTTACGCAAGACGTGTTCATAATTAACAGATACAAACCACACTGGAATCATAGATGATTGCTGAACCTAACTGCTTAAACCAATTCTGTTATTTCAGCAAATGTTATGATTGTCATGGAGACGATATATCATTCTTAAAAAGTATTTAGGCAGACTACACCAAAACATAGAGCAAACGAAACAGAACTATTTTATAATTCTTTATTTCTAAACAATTTTGACAATTATCATGTGATTTTGTATGTGCGTTAACCCATTGATCCCTAAAGACACATTTGGACTGGTCAAAGTCATTGATTTACAGAAGAGTCTATTGTTTTTCAGGGGTTGGTGATTTAAACTACAATTTTTCACAAAACTTTATATCATTTCAGGGATGAAGAATATAATCAATTTATACTAAATTAATATTTGGCATTGTTAACACCATTTAAATTCGAACATTTTTTAAAGCTAAGATAGTCTTGTTTTTATAGTGGTTACTCTTAGACGGATTTCGGCTATACTTTTTGAGATATTATTTGGCCTTGTATGATACCAATTTATCTCTAGAAAATACACATACATTTCAAACTGGAGCTCAACTGATGAAGTCTAATTGACAGAAACGATATCGTTTTGAGCATTATAACTTTGGTATTATGTTTATAATATTTATAACCACTAGGTCGTTGTCACTGCTGGTGGACCGTTTGAGTCCCCGAGGGTATATATAAACCTAGTACCTGGTATTTCGGTACCAGTTGTTCATCTTATACTAAAGTAATATTTAGCACTGTTAACACCATTTAAATTCGAAAAAGTTTTAAAGTTAAGATAGTCTTTTTTTTTTACAGTGGTTACTCTTAGACGGATTTCTTATACCTTTAGAGATATTATTTGGCCTGGTATGATACCACTTTATCTTTAGAAAATATACATACTTTTCAAATTGGGGCTCAACTGATGAAGTCTAATTGACAGAAACGATATCGTCTTGAGCATTATAACTTTGGTATTATGTTTATAATATTTACACAACTGTAACAACAGATCGCCTTCGTTGATCTGGAATTAATGGCGAACTGACGGCGGACGTGACTGGTTGGCAGCAGATGCTTAGTCATCCTAAACATCTGACCCCATTTTTTAATTTATAATAGGTCCGTATTTGTCCAATATTCACCATGTTTGCCTTATGTACTTGTCTAATGTTTATACTTTGCTATCTATATTTTATGAATTATCAAAGACTGATAGAAAAGCATATAACAATAAACATCGATACTGTCTCGGCTCGATACACCGTGATAACAATATACATCGATACTGTCTCGGCTTGATACACCGAGATAATAATATACATCGATACTGTCTCTGCTCGATACATCATTATAACAATATACATCGATACTGTCTCTGCTCGATACACCGTGATAACAATATACATCGATACTGTCTCGGCTCGATACACCGTGAAAACAATATACATCGATACTGTCTCTGCTCTATACACCGTGATAACAATATACATCGATACTGTCTCGGCTCGATACACCGTGATAACAATATACATCGATACTCTCTCGGCTCGATACACCTTGATAACAATATACATCGATACTGTCTCGGCTCGATACGTCGTGATTACAATATACATCGATACTGTCTCGGCTTGATACACCGAGATAATAATATACATCGATACTGTCTCTTCTCGATACATCATGATAACAATATACATCGATACTGTCTCTGCTCGATACACCGTGATCTCATACGCCAACGCGATTTCTGTTATATTGAGATGTCAATAGCTTTAGGTGACGTGCCACAAATCTTGACCAGTACTGTGGTCTGACGCATATGATGTGAAAGATTTTTAAAGAGTCATGCCTACTGTGATATAGAATCTCGGTTTTAAATTTCACCCGAAAGTTTCATTTCGTATGCCGAGCGCTTGGTGATGAAACTAATGACCCCCCGCTTGCCATTGAACGCTTTTACCACACAAATACCCCAATACAAAAATTGCACCTCATACGAAGTTCTGTATGATCCATATATCAATATCAACACATCTCCCAGAATGTCGTAAATAATATCTAGTGTATCTTAAATAATGGGGGCCTCCATTGCCGAGTAATTAGTGCATCGCGCTTTAAAACACGAAGCTTAAGTTTCTCACTGAGAGCCTTTGTATACCTGATTAGTCGTGTTCTGATGGACTTTGAGTACTTCTTCGATTTTACTTTGTGAGAACATTTGCCAGTTTACTTGCGGAAGGCCGGTGGTCTCTTCCCGGGTACATTGTAACCGGGTTCTCTTCTCCACTGGTAAAAACTGCCCGCCACCATATAACTGAAAAATCGTTATGACGTGAAAAACACTTTTGAAGTAAAAAATCAAATGAAAAAATCTTAAATTTTGTATTTCCATTTTCCAATGTCTTTCCATTTTTTCAATCTAAACATTTCATGAAAACATTGATTAGGCAAAAGAAACTAATGTGTTCAAGTAGGAAATGGCATGTAAAATACTTTATTGTATTGACAATGTCAAAATGAAGAAGTACCAATTAATGATCAAAGCTCAAGTCCATTAGAACACGACGAATTAGATGTGCAATGATCTCAACACGAAGAACAATTGCGAATCCCAAACGGGATAGGACCAGGTGTCCGGAAGGAGTCAGCGTCCTCTGCTGGCATGCCACACCCGTCGCAAAATAAGGCACTAGGCATTGAGGACAACGCCTATTGATCCCCCACTTTTATTTTCTAATTCATTTTCCCTCATTATATACTATTGGGATCTTTTTGCTAAAACTTGTGAACCTCCACCCCTGAAAGTCACGGGTCTATATTTTCGAAATAACAGTATCGATTAGAGTTTTGGTAGTGAAATATAGGGATTTATCATTTTTAAAAGTTATTTTTCTCAGTCTGAAACATAACAAACCATATAAAATCAATGCAAACTGTGTTGTATTCACTCGGCCAATCAAAATATTTGGATTACACGAGACAGAAGAATAACATACGTAACACTCGCGCTGCGCACTCGTGTTAAATATTAATCTTCCGCCACACGTGATGGAAAAAAATATTATTTATAAAAAAAAATTGGCAAATGTCCTCTATATATAGAAATATAAATGCTGTTGTACTATGTAACCATTCATCAATATACAATAAACACGTGCATGACACATGCACTCTAATAATACTAATAGATTTCAATATTTCATCATTTAATATCGTTGAACACTTCATTGGGGTAGGTATTCAATTTGTGTTATTAATCAGAAATATATTTTGAATCGAATTGAGCTACATATTTTTTATCGAAATTAATGTTTATAGCTATTATGTGATCTCCCATGATCCAGTCAGCGTATCTTAATTACACTTTTAATTTTAAGTCAGATATATCATATTTAAATAACAATATCTATTCCGGAAGTATTGAGAAATATCAAATACAGATTCCTTAATGTGTTGATATGATATATTTCTGTTTCTTTGAATTGATTTGTCGATATTTGATACTTGGTGAAACATTGACGGCTTGCCAAACCTTGTTCCACATGTCCGTAATTAACCATAAATCAACGTTCCGGGCACCAATATTTGGTTTCTAGCGGGCAATTCAATAATATATTGGTGTATATTGTGTAAAGGTCGGATGATCTTGGCAAAGAACATTTTGATCACTGTCTAAGAAAATAAATGTTTTATGGTATGTCTTGTATTGTAATTTTATTTAGATGTTTCTGAAATGGTAGCAATCCGTACTCTGCCTATACACATTCAATATGTGTAATGAAAACACGATTAGTTGAACTGAATTGATTTGTATAGTCATTATAGTGTAACTACCACAGCGTTGTTGATTTGTACTAACATTATAGTGTAACTACCACAGCGTTGTTGATTTGTCCTTGTACTAACAACGTTGTATATTTTTTGTAACATTTTAGTGTAACTACCACAGCGTTGTTGATATAGTGTCCTAACAGCGTTGTTGATTTTTACTAACATTATAGTGTAACTACCACAGCGTTGTTGTTGTATTGTCACTATAGTGTAACTACATTTTTACTAACATTATAGTGTAACTACCACAGCGTTGTTGATTTGTACTAACATTATAGTGTAACTACCACAGCGTTGTTGATTTGTACTAACACTATAGTGTAACTACCACAGCGTTGTTGATTTTTAATAACATTTTAGTGTAACTACCACAGCGTTTGTACTAACACTATGGTTGTAACTACCACAGCGTTGTTGATTTGTAACACTATAGTGTCACTACTACAGCGTTGTTAACTAACACTATAGTGTAACTACCACAGCGTTGTTGATTTGTACTAACACTATAGTGTAACTACCACATCGTCGTTGATTTGTACTAACATTATAATGTAACTACCACAGCGTTGTTGATTTGTACTAACATTATAGTATAACTACCACAGCGTTGTTGATTTGTATTGTCACTATAGTGTACTAACACAGCTGATTTGTACTACTGTAGTGTAACTACCACAGCGTTCTAACAATAGTGTTGTTATTGATTTGTACTAACATTATATAACTACCACAGCGTTGTAACATTATAGTGTAACTACCACATCGTGTTGATTTGTCCTAACATTATAGTGTAACTAACAATGATTTTTTAATAAACATTTTAGTGTAACTACCACAGCGTTGTTGATTTGTACTAACATTATAGTGTACTAACATTGATTTTTAGTAGTGTAACTACCACAGCGTTGTTGTAGTGTTAACTACCACAGCGTTGTTGAATTGTATTGTCACTATAGTGTAACTACCATAGCGTTGTTGATTTTTACTAACATTATAGTGTAACTACCACAGCGTTGTTGAGTGTAACTACCACAGCATTGTTGATTTGTTCTAACAATATAGTGTAACTACCACAGCGTTGTTGATTTGTACTAACATTATATTGTAACTACCACAGCGTTGTTGATTTTTACTAACATTATAGTCTAACTACCACAGCGTTATTGATTTGTACTAACACTATTTTTACTAACATTATAGTCTAACTACCACAGCGTTGTTGATTTGTACTAACACTATAGTGTAACTACCACATCGTCGTTGATTTGTACTAACATTATAATGTAACTACCACAGCGTTGTTGATTTGTATTGTCATTATATTTTAACTACCACAGCGTTGTTGATTTTTATTGTCACTATAGTGTAACTACCACAGCGTTGTTGATTTGTACCACTGTTGTACCACAGCACTAACAATATGTAACTACCACAGAGTGTTGTTGTACTAACATTATTGTACTAAGCACTAACATTATTGTAACTACCACAGCGTTGTTGATTTGTCCTAACATTATAGTTGTAACTACCACAACGTTGTTGATTTTTAATAACATTTTAGTGTAACTACCAAAGCGTTGTTGATTTGTACTAACATTATAGTGTAACTACCACAGCGTTGTTGATTTTTACTAACATTATAGTGTAACTACCACAGCGTTGTTGAATTGTATTGTCACTATAGTGTAACTACCATAGCGTTGTTGATTTTTACTAACATTATAGTGTAACTACCACAGCGTTGTTGATTTGTACTAACATTATAGTGTAACTACCACAGCGTTGTTGATTTGTACTAACACTATAGTGTAACTACCACAGCGTTGTTGATTTGTACTAACACTATAGTGTAACTACCACAGCGTTGTTGATTTGTACTAACACTATAGTGTAACTACCACAGCGTTGTTGATTTGTACTAACATATAGTGTAACTATTGTGATTTTACTATAGTTAACTACCACAGCGTTGTTGTTGATTACTTATAGTGTAACTACCACATCGTCGTTGATTTGTACTAACATTATAATGTAACTACCACAGCGTTGTTGATTTGTACTAACATTATAGTATAACTACCACAGCGTTGTTGATTTGTATTGTCACTATAGTGTAACTACCACAGCGTTGTTGATTTGTACTAACACTGTAGTGTAACTTTGCATTGTTGATTTGTTCTAACAATATAGTGTAACTACCAAAGCCATTATAGTGTAACTACCACAGCGTTGTTGATTTTTACTTACATTATAGTGTAACTACCACAGCGTTATTGATTTGTACTAACATTATAGTGTAACTACCACAGCGTTGTTGATTTTTACTAACATTATAGTGTAACTACCACAGCGTTGTTGATTTGTATTGTCACTATAATGTAACTACCACAGTGTTGTTGATTCGTACTAACACTATATTGTAACTACCACAGCGTTGTTGATTTGTACTAACATTATAGTGTAACTACCACAGCGTTTGTTGATTTTTACTAACACTATAGTGTAACTACCACAGCGTTGTTAACTAACCAGTGTAACTACCAAAGCGTTGTTGATTTGTATTGTCATTATAGTGTAACTAACACTGATTTTTATTGTGTATAGTGTAACCACAGCGTTGTTGTTTGTACTTATAGTGTACTAACAGCGTTGTTGATTTGTACTAACACTATAGTGTAACTACCACAGCATTGTTGATATTGTACCACATTGTCATTAGTGTAACTACCACAGTGTAACTACACACACCACAGCGTTGTTGATTTGTACTAACACTATTGTATTGTCACTATAATGTAACTACCACAGCGTTGTTGATTTGATTTGTGACTAACACTTAGTGTAACTACCACAGCGTTGTTGTGTACTAACCACAGTAACTACCACGCATTGTTGATTTGTTCTAACTGTAACTACCACAGTTATGATTTGTAACCATTATAACTAACTCAGCGTTGTTGCGTAAACTACCACAGCGTTGTTGATTTGTCCTAACATTATAGTGTAACTACCACAACGTTGTTGATTTTTAATAACATTTTAGTGTAACTACCACAGCGTTGTTGATTTGATTTTGTAACTACAGGTTGTAGATTTTTTAATTATAGTGTAACTACCACAGCGTTGTTGAATTGTATTGTCACTATAGTGTAACTACCATAGCGTTGTTGATTTTTTACTAACATAGTGTAACTACCACAGCGTTGTTGATTTGTACTAAAATTATAGTGTAACTACCACAGCGTTGTTGATTTGCTAACTACTACACACTTGTTGATTTGTACTAACACTATAGTGTACTACCACAGCGTTGTTGATTTGTACTAACACTATAGTGTAACTACCACAGCATTGTTGATTTGTATAACACTAACTAACCACAGCGTTGTTGATTTGTACTAACACTATAGTGTAACTACCACAGCGTTGTTGATTTGTAATACTACTACACGTTGATTTGTACTAACATAATGTAACTACCACAGCGTTGTTGATTTGTACTAACATTATAGTATAACTACCACAGCGTTGTTGATTTGTATTGTCACTATAGTGTAACTACCACAGCGTTGTTGATTTGTACTAACACTGTAGTGTAACTACCACAGCATTGTTGATTTGTTCTAACAATATAGTGTAACTACCAAAGCGTTGTTGATTTGTATTGTCATTATAGTGTAACTACCACAGCGTTGTTGATTTTTACTTACATTATAGTGTAACTACCACAGCGTTTGATTTGATTTAACTACCACAGCGTTGTTGTACACTATAGTGTAACTACCACAGCGTTGTTGATTTGTATTGTCACTATAATGTAACTACCACAGTGTTGTTGATTCGTACTAACACTATACTACTACCACAGCGTACTTATAGTATAACTACCACAGCGTTGTTGATTTTTACTAACACTATAGTGTAACTACCACAGCGTTGTTGATTTGTACTAACACTATAGTGTCACTACCACAGCGTTGTTGATTTGTACTAACAGTATAGTGTAACTACCACATTGTTGTTGATTTGTATTGTAACTATAGTGTAACAGCGTTGTGATTTTGATTTGTACTACCACAGCGTTGTTGATTTGTATTGTCATTATATTGTAACTACCACAGCGTTGTTGTTGTTGATTTGTTATTGTCTAACACTAGTGTAACTACCACAGCGTTGTTAACTAACTACCACAGCGTTGTTGATTTGTACTAACACTATAGTGTAAACCACAGCGTTGTTGATTTGTACTAACACTATAGTGTAACTACCACAGCGTTGTTGATTTGTACTAACACTATAGTGTAACTACCACAGCGTTGTTGATTTGTATTGTCACTATACTGTAACTACCACAGCGTTGTTGATTTGTATTGTATGTTCATTATAGTGTAACTACCACAGCGTTGTTGATTTGTATTGTCATTATAGTGTAACTACCACAGTGTGTACTAACACTATAGTGTAACTACCACAGCGTTGTTGATTTGTACTAACACTATAGTGTAACTACCACAGCGTTGTTGATTTGTACTAACACTATAGTGTAACTACCACAGCGTTGTTGATTTGTACTAACACTATAGTGTAACTACACAGCGTTGTTGATTTGTATTGTCACTATAGTGTAACTACCACAGCGTTGTTGATTTGTACTAAGGATAGTGTAACTTATGTTGATTTGTATAACACTACAACAGCGTTGTTGATTTGTATTGCCACCACAGCGTTGTTGATTTGTATTGTACTACTAACTACCACAGCGTTGTTGATTTGTACTAACATTATAGTGTAACTACCACATCGTTGTTGATTTGTACTAACATTATAGTGTAACTATCACAGCGTTGTTGTTTTGTATTGTCACTATAGTGTAACTACCACAGCGTTGTTGATTTGTACTAAGGATAGTTAATTATTTATTTAAATTCTACAACTATTGCCAAAGCTTTTGCTACTACTACTACTACTTCTTCTACTACTACTACTACTACTGCTGCTGCTGCTTCTGTTGCTGCTGATGATGATGTTGCTTCTACTACTATTTCTAGGTCGATTACTACTATTACTATTACTGCTGCTGCTACTTCTGCTGTTATTTCTAGTACTACTACTGTTGCTGCTACTGTTACTACTACTACGTCCTAATTCACATCTATTTTACTGCTACATGTATATGTCCATTTAATCTCTCAAACTCCATTTATGTCGATAAAATCCTTAATAAGATATAGCTCAGCACTTTCTTGTTTCATTAATATTCAATAAAAGTTAACATTATCACTCACGACCAATATATTACATATGATAAACATAAGAGGTACCGAAAGACTAATTTGAGATTTAACATTTTACATTTATATGGTTCTAGATCGGCAATTCGATTATCTATAAAATCTAGTGATAGTGCATATAATGTAACTTCAATTATGGTCGCTGTAGCCACTGGTATTTCGAACACACCATAAATACCTAATTACCACTGTGTTGCTTTTAATGTTAGAAATTGCTGTCTCTGAAATATCTTAAAAGCATTTGATATATACATTCTGAACCAAAATATATCAATCTTTAGTCTTTACTCTGTTTTGATTTTCTTATGTTTTATGACTTATTCCCAGAACGATTGTCTAAGCAAATTCTGTTTCATGAGAAAAAGATGTTAAAATTCAAAATTTTCAACAACGACAAATTCGCGTGAAAAAGAAAATTATCTAAAACTATATCACTTGCAACTGGCACTGAAGTTTATTCACGTGAGTTTTAAAAAGTGATAGTGCCTTTAATTTTATGTAAGATAACACCGTTGCATGTCTTAAATGACATTATTCTAAGGATGACGTACCAAGTACTTATCTGTAATAAATTTTCGCTGAAAGATTAGATAGAAATTTGTCAATATATGAAATCAGATATAATTGTCAAGAGGTCCAGAAGTATTTAAATATGGGTGAACATTGGACAAATACGGATTCGGAGCGTCAATTTTAAAACATCATCTTGAGTTATTATCTCGAAAATTTGAAATGTTATTCAGTACGAAAATGATTTTTTTTAGAGTGGTATAAATAGATGTATTAGTTCCGGTCAGCACAACATATGTTGGTCACAGACCTGCGTGAAGGTACTCGAATTTATTTTATTTTAATCTTGGACATGGTATTACACACAAGGAAACACACTTACACCTCGTTTGCAATTACATATACTATATTTCACTAACTAACACTATCTGTTCGATATTAATCTCTCTGTTGTACCTGACAGTCCATTCTTAAGCATCTGTGTTTTACTTATGGATCAGTGCTTCATGTTTTAGTATCATTATGCTTAATCCGTTTTATTTTCCTTAAACTGTTTATTTGTTAAGTTATTCTAATTACTATTAACTCTAAACCCATTGTTCGGGGCATCAAAGTTGATGAATACTCATTTTCTAATGAACATTGTAATATCTGATATCAGACACATTGAACATGCACAGTTACATTAGCGATTCAATTTTTCCGTTTGATCATTCAGCAGAATCTACAGACACTGAACTATTTCATTTGTTCTACAATTATTTGTTTACTGTGATAACATAAAAGCCCTTGAGAGTATAAGATTGATACCAAGTCACATCTGCTTTACACACAAAGAAAAGCATTGGAGAGCCATATTTATTCTGCTGTTACAATTTGTTTTGATAAGACGTTGAAGGAGAGTTATAAAATCACTCCCATACCGGCAATTGTAAATATCGGTAATTGGTGCTAATAGAAAACAATGTTAAATCTATCAATGATCATTATTGTAGACAGTGTTTTCATTAATGTAAATAACAGAAAATTGCTGTAGCGACACGGGGGAATTGTAATCCTTGTTGTAGAACAAATTAACAGGGGTAGGAACGAGTAAGAATAACTAAAGATGTAAGCACGATTTAACATCGGACAAAGCACCGGTAATAAACTTCAAGGAAAATACCAAAGTAGTGTGGTTCTCCTTTAAATCAATGGCGAGAGCCGTCGTGTCTCCGCGGTAGAATGCTCGATTCGCAACCAGAGGGTCGCGGGTTCGAACCCCCAAAATCTTATTTATTTGAGACTGTACCCGGCTACTAGAGGATTTACACTTCCCGATTCATTAAAATGTTAAAAAATGAACAATATCTGGTGCTTTATTCTGGGGTTTTGACATGGTTTTCATGAAAATTATTTCAAACAAAGAATTATTTTATGTTTTGTTTTTTACAGGATTAGCTAAATTATCAATCCAGCTGCCACTGAACCAACTGAACTGTTAAACTGTTTATTGTTGTATACACACTTTAAAATCTCATGGGAATTAATTATCCCTTATTAGGCACAGTTTATGAAAATTGTTTTCAGGAGATTATACGATCTTGATAGTTCTAGTGCGATATACAGAACCTCTGAATAAAAAATGGAAATAAAATACTGCGTTATTTAAAATAGATGGATTACCAACGACAAGTGAAATCAAAGCGCAAATCAATGATAAAAACCGGTACGAATCTGATCTCATGGACATCGAGATGGAGACTAAAAGAGGTGGACATCGAGATGGAGACTAAAAGAGGTGGACATCGAGATGGAGACTAAAAGAGGTGGACATCGAGATGGAGACTAAAAGAGGTGGACATCGAGTGGAGACATCGAGATGGACATCGAGATGGAGACTAAAAGAGGTGGACATCGAGATGGACATCGAGGTGCACGAGATGGAGACTAAAAGAGGTGGACATCGAGATGGAGACTAAAAGAGGTGGACATCGAGATGGAGACTAAAAGAGGTGGACATCGAGATGGAGACTAAAAGAGGTGGACATCGAGATGGAGACTAAAAGAGGGGGACATCGAGATGGGGACTAAAAGAGGTGCTTTTCGAAGTCGTTAGAAGTGACAGATGTCTAACCACCGCGCAGATTCTGCAGGTACAAATAGCTAGGAATCAGATCTGGTCAGTAGAGTGGGTAATTGTTTTTAATTTAAACTCGTCAATAGTAAATCGTGCTGTTCGTGACGGATGTCCTTTATTACAATTCCAAATTGGTTTCCATCATGGCATGTTGGTCAGGAAATATCTTGAAGGATCACACAAATATGACGTGACAAGCAAACTTGATATATATATATATATAGTTATTGAGAAGTTGCATTGTATTTATATGTACAATGTTCTTTTAGTACATTAACATTTTGACTACCGCGTGATTTTGTTGCTTTTGATATATTATGTAAAATGCACTTTAAAATTGGTATGTGATAGGTGCTGTATAAGGATATCGAATTACAGACCCCAAAGTATTAATCTTCATGATGTCCAGGATACAATAAACAAATCTGGTAAATACTGGACCTCTGGAAATCTAGATTTGGGATCAGATGCCATGGATGAGTAAGGGTTTATCCAAACTTTTGTAATTTGTTACCATCCACTTAATAATACAGTCATATAAAGGTAACGAAAGGGAACCGGCAAAGTATCCGTTATAGAATGTTGGCCTTTATAAACAGGATTATTCATAATTTAAAAAGTTTAAAAAGTTCATGTCTGAATGATTACAGGTAGGTGTCGTTTATACGGAGGCGTCCTTTGATACAGGTTTGACTCAGTTTTTAGTTTTAGAGGTAGCGGATATGTATTGATTGATCAATATTCTCAGAATGCTTGTTATCATTTACCGAGTCAATCATATTAGAGTCAATTATTCACACATTTGTTAACGAGATACTATGGACTGATGCGTTAACTTTGCATTTTGTTGTTAGTTTGTTACTGTATGAAGATCTATTTTTTCATGGATGGTACTATTTACTTATTTATAGTTTAAGAACTATGTAGTATATTTCAATTAAAATTTTATATACTATATATTTTATTCTGTTCTATCTCTGTGTTTCAATTGTAAGATACTTATGATTTATCATGATATCCATTCACAATGTACTGACCAGTCGATAACAATACGAAGCGGACTCCGTTAAGTAGTATACACCAATAACAGAAGACAAATATAGACCCCTTGAACACAAGAAGTAGATATAATCAGTGCAAGTACGCAATTATTAACCTTGAGGAAGTCCAAACAACAATATACAATTCCCGAGGTGGATAAAATGGAAGTAATGGAAGTGAGTATCCTATGCCTTCTGGACAGTGACTCGATAGATCTGAATAAAAAGGGGGGCATAATATTTGCCAACAATCGGTATAAATAATTTAATCAATCGCAGTGGAGCATGAATTTTTAGTGTCTGCCATAACCAATATAAAATATCAGATGCCAAAGTATAAATCTACAGGATGTCCAGAACACATAAACAAATCTGGTGAAGTTGGACAAGCACGCACCTCTGGAAATACAAACAATTTCCCACAGTCCTCTGTAGTCAGCCATATGAGATGTATGTTGTTTGAAATTGGATGAATGACAAATATTGCATTAATTTCCTGTGTCATCTTAGTGTGAATATCATTGTTATATTATATAATATTAGATACCAATATAAAGCTATATCACAGTTTTAAGTGACAAGAACTTACACGAATGTAAACCCAGTAAACATATGTACATGTACATGTTTCTCTTTAGTACTTTTGCACACTAATATATTTGCACAATTTCTCTACCCCCATTGTTAAGATCATTATAAAATTAAAATTACAGGACATTTTAGATTTTGATGCTCATGTTGGTTTGATTATGTCGGTGCTACCTTGCACGGATACTATTATCGCAGCCATAGTGAAAACGGGAAACGCATGATTAACGATTAAACTCATAAAATAAAACGACGATACCAAAAAGCCAAATCTAGAAAACAAAATTGCGTGTGAACACTTAAAATAGATGTAGTAAAATAATAAATAATTATTGTTTGCTTTTCTGAACGAACTATTATATAATAATCAAATCGGTGTGGCCTAATTGCTTTTTGATTGCTACACGTTTCAGTGCAAGAAGATAGCTGGTGATTGCATCGACCTGTAGGACCCGTGGAATGGACCAGGGTTATAATCCACGGTTAATATTCACAATATCGCTAAAATTCCCAAATGTTTCTCCTCATAAGTTGCAGTAGAGTCAATTGAATTGACAAACTCACAAATATAACAGGGTTGACAATGGAAGACTGGTATAAAAATATTGGAAATTCCAGATGGCACAGTACAGGTCTGAATTAAATCATAACAGGGATAAGGAAGACTAGTATAAAATATTGGACGCAGAGCAAGACAGGGCTAGTATAAAGTATTAGAACCACTGTGTGTGGAACCAGATCAAGAAAGGGCTAGTATAAAATATTAGAACCACTGTGTGTGGAACCAGAGCGAGACAAGGCAAGTATAAAATATTAGAACCACTGTGTGTGGAACCAGAGCGAGACAAGGCTAGTATAGAATATCAGAACCACTGTGCGTGGAACCAGAGCGAGACAAGGCTAGTATAAAATATCAGAACCACTGTGCGTGGAACCAGAGCGAGACAAGGCAAGTATAAAATATTAGAACCACTGTGTGTGGAACCAGAGCGAGACAAGGCTAGTATAAAATATCAGAACCACTGTGCGTGGAACCAGAGCGAGACAAGGCTAGTATAAAATATCAGAACCACTGTGCGTGGAACCAGAGCGAGACAAGGCAAATATAAAGTATTAGAACCACTGTGTGTGGAACCAGAGTGAGACAAGGCTAGTATAAAATATCAGAACCACTGTGCGTGGAACCAGAGCGAGACAAGGCTAGTATAAAATATCAGAACGAATGTGCGTGAAACCAGAGCAAGACAAGGCTAGTATAAAATATTAGAATTACAGAGTGTGAATCCAGAGCAAGTCAAGGCAAGTACAAAGTATTAGAACCACTGTGTGTGGAACCAGAGCAAGACAGGGCTAGTATAAAATATCAGAACCACTGTGCGTGGAACCAGAGCGAGACAAAACTAGTATAAAATATTAGAATCACTGTATGTAGAACCAGAGCAAGACAAGGCTACTGTGAAATATTTTATAACCACTCTGTGTGGAACCAAATCAAGATAAGGCTAGTACAGAATATTAGAACGATTGTTTGTGAAACCAGAGCAAGACAAAGCTAGTATTAAATATTAGAACCACTGTGTGTGGAACCAGATCAAGTCACCTTTTTGAAAAAAAATATTCGTTTTGTTTTTGACATAGCCATAAAGTGCCAGTTTATCTTGGCAGGCCTATTTATCCGATTATTAAACTGTACAGTAGATTTGTATGCTCTAAGTCAATCAACTCATCATTTAGTTTTGGATGGTAAATGTTTGTATTGCTAGCAATGTTAGATATATTATATCTCAAGTTTCATCTTGCTTTTTTCAATGTTTTCGTGCTTCATACAAGCTATAGTGAATGTAGCAGATCCTCTTTATGTGTATCATTTCACATAAATTCCTCTTCGATTAAGGTACACATTCATTCGATGCTATACAAACTCGTTTTAAATAGAATCGCTGCATGGCAATACATTACTGAACTATAAAATCCATGACACTGCCTTATGCAAAGACATTTTCTCTCTGTTACACACACGACATAAAACTACCGTACAACAATCGTTTTTATTTAATGATTACCACTAAAAACTTCTAGTTACAATCATTTCTATGCGTTTTATGGTAACGTAATTACGGGGGTAACGGAGTATTACGTTTTATTATTTCCTATGTGGTGCTTTATGTGAGGTAACTGTTTAATTCTTGACATATTCAGCACATTTCCAACAATGATATGCTAAGTGATACTACTCGTACATACAATACAATTCTACATCCTTTCAATTGCTCGAATAAAGCAACAATTCTATGTACAAGTATAGCAATAGATAAATATATTCAATGTCATACGCTTAGGAAATGTATCCCGCTATCTGTTACTCGATAAGACATTTTAGTATCAGAGTGATTCGTTCGGAATGCATTGATATTGTTCGTTATAGTAAGGTTGAATAATCAGAAAGATTTAATCGTCTTCGAACATTTAATTAATGAGTTTTATTTTTTTATTTCAACTGCTATATATGCAGTATTTATTACACAAAAGATGAACACTCTCACGATTGTTCGCAATTATAAAAGCATATGAATAGTAGTATTTGAACTTTTACCTATGTATAATTAGTGAACACAAGTATTCAATGAAGATGATCTCTTATGTATTTCGTACAATACCCGGAATACTGAAACATCTAGATATGTATATTGATTGGAATTTACGAACTAACATTCATGGTCATCTTTGTACGAAAAGGGCTATCTGTTCTTGAACCGAAAGACGCCAGCGTCGTTTCACATCTGAATCAGATTTAAGAAGAAATAACTAAATTTTAAAGGACTTCTCATGGTAAATGACTGGAATTTTAAAATGTTTAAGACACCTTTTTGGGGCCAATCTTAAAATGGTTATATCGTGTAGAATATATATCTTGCAGTGGTTCAGTGGTTGATCGTTCGACTCATACACTCCCTTTTAATTTGTAGAACTTAGTTAGGCCTACGATTACAATTTCATTCACCTCTTGAGTTCGGCGAAAAAGTCAAACTTGGTTAAAATGTCTTCAGTTAAAATTGAAATAACTGTTTCTTTCAAATAAAAACCATATGTCCTGTGATACGACAGGCGTGGGGCGTGGTATGTTATAGAAACCTGGCTGCCTGCATTGGTAAAGGTTCATAGCACAGGTCATTTGTAAAGGTTCATAGCACAGGTAATAATTAGCTATTCATAATTGTTAAATCCTTTAATACTATCTTTATATTTTAGATAAAAACCTCTCCAAAGGAATGCATGACGCTTCATCGCTAATCCTGTTTGATATGTTTGGTGCATTATAGATAATTTGATGTATACAATTGTTCATCGTCTATCCAAAGCTGTAAACTTAATAATATGAGGACACATTTTGTCGCATTTATCCATTTTGATTTAGAGTCATTTAATATGCTAACAGTTATAAATGACAATGTGATTTATTTGCACTTAGCTGTGACGTCATTTGAGAACCACCCATGTTAGTTTTACTAACAATCTCTTTGTGATACAATTGCTGTTGTCATTTGAAAAAATGTTACTTGTCACAGAAAAAGGATTATCGATCGAAGTTTGAATGAATCGTTTTAAAAGAATAATTCATTGGTAAGTGTTGAAATCTGGAGTGAATCGTGGCCGAAAAAGTTACATAAAGACTTTAATCACAGCATTTATAAGATCCAAGCCAATAAAAGCCAAATGCGTCAACACATTTGATATTTAAGTATTATATTTTATAAGCTTCTCTTGGTAACCTTGGTAACACATTTAACAAAAAGAGAAGTTAAAGAAAGTTGTACACTAACTAAAGTTTGCACTTACCTTACGCACGGATTATCCAACACGACACAACAACTAGGTAAAAATGTAAAATTGTGTCAAGATTTTACACAATCGAGCACCGACTTATTGAATTCCAATATATATGATATATAAAACAATCATGTGAAAAAGCATTGATTTCAAAACAATGAAAAAATTACAGTAAATTACATTAGCCAGTATAATTTTTGCAGTATCTGAATGATACAGGAAGTGCGATATCCATTTATCGAGCTCAAGATGTTTAGCAAATCATTGATCTATGTCGAGTATTAAGCAGTCTATCTTAATAAAAACAAACAGAATAATTTTGATGAGAGTACCAATAAAGGCACCGTGGATACAAATTGCCAATATTACAATGGATATCTGACTGAACAGCACTTCAAATTAACTCTACTAAAGAAATGTAATAGACGCGGTGTCAAAATTTTAATTCCACTATCAAAGATGAATGCATGGTTTGAGACTTGTGTAGTTAATTAAAGCTAAGAATGGACGGTGTTGTATCGATGACTTATGCTTGCCATGACGGTGCTATAAGTTCAATGCAATGTTCTCCAGAAAACAATGTAGAGTGTATGGAACATTTAATGAATGTAAAATTACTTTAGAAAAAAACAAGAAGGATGAAATATAAAAATTTCAGATACCAAAGTATTAATCAAATGAATCAAATGAAACGCACATAATTCAGACATACCATCTTTCTTTTTTTCTAATATAAATGCCAATTTCTGCTTAACAATACATCAGAATTAATTTACAATGTGATTAGCATGTTACACCCGTCGAATGTTCCATGGAAATATTTCGAGCTCGGTGAAAAGGTCACAATGTTTGACTGAAAGGTATCATTTCTTCTGATTGTTTTATTTGCAAAATTCTAAATGTATTTACTTTTTAGAAATCTATTAACAGAGTGTATAATCAACAAAAATGTCAACAATTAAATTCATATCTAAAGAGAATGTTGACGATTAATCTGATTTCATTTGACATCTGATTTTACAAAATACAGTGGAACATCGCCTAAAAGCCACCTCACGTGTAAGACTATTCGTCTTCAGTTTCTTAAAAAAATATTGAATATCAATTATGTCTGGACCCCCACATAAATGCGCACCTCGTTAATCAGAACACTTTGAGTAAGTCACCTAGGTTGTCTAACTTACACGATTCTACTGTAAACCAAAATATAACAAGTATTGTGTTGGCATGATGGCATATATTGGATATCATTTATCATAGTCGACGTAAAAAATAAACCACATTTTATTTTGCAAATAAATAACAGTGATTGCAACTCACTCACACTCTTCGCTAATCTCTAATTACTCCCATTGTTGTAGAAAACAATTTGTCAAATATTTAATTGATCTGGCTTTTAAGTAATCCAATGTAATAAAGTGTACCCAATGGAAAGGAAAATAAAATGATTTTTTTCATTTTATTTTCCATTTGCTCAGCGAAATATTCTTTTACGAAACTACGGTTACCATTACTGAAGCAAACATAAAGGCAATTGCATAGTTGAATATTTATTTTTTCTTCGGTAGGAGATCAGTTTAAAGAAATTGAACTGTAAAACAGTATTTAGATATGTAAAAAATACGAAATGTATTAAGAAAACAAGTTTTTCAGAATATACATATAGTCAGTAAACAAGTGTCTTGGAATATATATATATTATCTGTAAACAAGTGTTTTGGTTTAAAAATTCAATTAGTAAACGTGTTTTGGACTATGAATATAAGCAGTAAACAAGTGTTTAGAATATAAATATCTTTATGAGTAAACTTATGTTTTGGAATATAAATACATCTATCAGTAAACAAGTGTTTGGAATATAAATATCTTAATGAGTAAACATGTGTTTTGGAATATAAATATATTCATCGGTAAACAAGTGTTTGGAATATAAATATCTTAATGAGTAAACATGTTTTTTGGGATATAAATATATTTATCGGTACACGTGTTTGTAAACATAAACATGTGTTTTGGGATATAAATATATTTATCGGTACACAAGTGTTTGGAATATAAATATCTAAATGAGTAAACATGTGTTTTGGAATATAAATATATCTATCAGTAAACAAGTTTTTGGAATATAAATACGTTAATGAGAAAACATGTGTTTTGGGATATATCGGTACACAAGTGTTTGGAATATAAATATGTCTATCAGTAAACAAGTATTTGGAATATAAATATCTTAATGAATAAACATGTGTTTTGGAATACAAATACATCTATCATTAAACAAGTGTTTGGAATATAAATATCTTAATGAGTAAACATGTATTTTTGAATATAAATAAACTTATCGGTAAACAAGTGTTTGGAATATAGATATATCTAGTTGAACAAGTGATTGGAATATAAATATTTTAATGAGTAATAAAATATGTCTTGATCAGTAAACAAGTGTTTGGAATATAATTATCTTAATGAGTAAACATTTGTTTTGGAATATAAATATATTTATTGGTAAACAAGTGTTTGGAATATAAATACATCTATCAGTAAACAAATATTTGGGATATAAATATATTAATGAGAAAACATGTATTTTGGAATATAAATATATTTATCGGTACACAAGTGTTTGAATATATAAATATATCTATCAGTAAACAAGTGTTTGGAATATCAATATGTTAATAAGTAAACATTTTTTGAAATATAAAATAATCTGTAATCAAATGTTTTGGAGTGTAAAAATAAATCATTAGAAAGTTAAACCTTGTGTAGTAAACAGAGATATGATGTAGGAAAACATTTCAATGGACTGCAGAACACAATCATGCATCAATGACATCGCCTAAGGATTGCGTCCTTAGATAAAAACAAAATAGAGGAGATGAGTGGGTATTTCTATGTTGATGTGGAAAACTGACGGTTAAGAAGACGAAATTATTACTTTAATACTGATAATTTAGTGTTGACAATTTTCTGTCGGTGTATATTATTGAACAGCTTGTCAAAATGCAAGACAAAATTGCTATTAAGTTTTATACTTAATTTAGCTTGATAGGATATGTAGCTATTTATAACCACATCACCAGAACATCTCGAAATAAAAGTTGATTTAACATTTAATATTTTAAGTTAAGTCTGCATCGTAAACATAAAGCCATGACAAATTTGCCCTTGGGAGTATTACCAGTCTGCTAAAAATGTTATCCACAAAGACTATACTCATTTAACAGATTCCATTATTGTGTATGATTGGTATTTTTGTTTTGATAATATACTTTAATACGACAAGTCTTTGTTTTACTGGTGATGTACTCCAAACTCCACACTTTTTCAGTTATATTATCTATAACATTTTGGGGGAGAGAACCCGGTTACAATGTAACCGAGAAGATATCACCTGTCTACAACCAGTAAACAGATTCGATTTAGGTTCCAGTGAGACTCGAACCTGCTCTGACTAGAGGTAAGAGACACCAGAATTTAAAGCGTATTGTTCTAACTACCAGGCCACAAACCCCCACCTCTTAGTATATCAATCATTTAGGACTTTTTCAATTTCCATATGCGATATTCAATGTAGGTTTAAGAGATGAGGATTAATATTTACACACTTGCTGTCATATATGATCTCAAACAGTTATCATCATTTAAGATGGAATTAAGCTATATAATGTTAAACTATTAATGGTGTTTTATGACACCTTTGATTTTTAAAAATTTTTTTTTCATTATGTTACATTATTCGTATTTATCATATTGAAATTATGCAAATCTAGTGAACATTGTACAAACGCGATCCTTTAAAAATTCAAAGGTGGGATCAGGGGCTATGGAAGAATAAGCCTATCCTTTCGAATAGTCACAAATAGTTATATTTATACATGTCTGTAACACGTATTTGCGTATATATATATATATATATATATATATATATATATATATATATATATATATATATATATATATATATATATATATATATATATATATATATATATATATAATATATATATATATATATCCAATTATGTTCTGCTTTTTTCCTCAGAAATAGGAAACACAATATGACAAAGAAACCTTATTCTCCAGAAAATACAACACAAAATTTTGTGTAAAATACGGATTACACACTAGTCGACACTGTAACCCTTTAACTAGGCAAAATTTTACTTGTTAAAATAACATCATGGCTTCATGTATCTATAAAAAATATTTTCAGTGTTGGAATGATAAATTGGTGCCTAAAAACTAACAAACCATATTATTCATCTTAAAAGCAATACATCTATATATGGGAGATAGTTAGCAATGTGACCAATGATAAAATATAGATACGATCCATTAAAGTTCTACAAATGCTTAGACAGGAACTACGTTACAATATCAGGGTCTGCTAAAGTGACACTACTTATTGATACAGAATGAAACCATTGCCTAGGTGTTATATCGTACGGAATCAAAGGACGTAATATGTCTACTGTAGCTTATCAGTATCCAATCTATTTCAGTAGTTCTTGTCTTGTCTGTGAGGAATTGCATAAAGCTCCAGGAAATAATATTTATCAGAAATGAACAAGGGTACAATATATTGAAATGCGCACGAACCATTTAGTAAATGATGAAGATGAATATTTGTTTGTGTTTGCGCACAATACTCGGTTAATTTTACACAAGTTTGACGAAGTGCCAAAATGTCAGTTACTCCTTCTTTTGTTTAAGTTTCATTAACTATCTTTTTTCTGCACCAAGTGTTTCTAAGGAAAAATCTATGATGAAATTGAATAAAAGTATACCAATTGACAGCTGTCAAATCCACTTCGGACGAATGAGATTTCGTAGAATTTTCTACCACGCGATAATAATAAAAACACTTAAACTCATAAAGCCGAAAAATACCAGAGATATTATTTTAATTCCAATTATTGCAATTGATGTTATTGACCAAGTAACACTTGTTTAAAAATATATATGAAGTTCACATATTTAAAACCATTCAAACACATTTTTAATTTTTATTTTCAACACAAGGAAAGTCATGAAGAGGAAGTTGGCCAGAATTCTGTAAACAGATAGATCTATGACCCTACTGAAATAGAATTTGTATTTAGAATGCAGTCTCAATAGACCTTTTTTCAGGTTGTTCTGTTCCATTACGATTCGTCATTACAGTATGCTACATTAAAGAAAATGGGGGCAGCATCACTTCCGATTACGCACTTTATAGTATATATGACCTACAAAAAATATTACAAAACTGGACGCGAATTTACGCGATGTTCTGTTGAAGTCATGTAATATGCGTACAAATTATTCCGACAAAACAACGGAAATGAATAACTCAAAAAGGTCTATTACATGTGTTTAAATTCAAAAGATAAGTTTCGGTTGATTTAAGAAAGAAATTGCATAAACATCATAATGTATACTTTGACAGAACAGTTTATGAAATGTTTAAATGCGATGAATCATTATACCCTTGAATCGCAAAACATACACACATGTTTGCACTCTGGTATACTTATTTTTGTCTTTAAGAAAAAGCAAAGTCGCATTATCATATCCTTTGGCGTTCCTTAGAGGGCCCTAAAAGGGACAATAATTGCTTATCATCAGTGATTCAAAAACGTAAATAGAAAGAAAAAGGCAATATCTAATAGAAACTTATGTCTAGTATTAGAATGGCTCAGCAATTAGTCACCACACGAATGTGCGGTGATTCACCCGAATCATAGAGTACACCAAAACCATGACAACGGTTACAAATTACATAGTAATGTGTATATCTTATAATCTATTGTTTGAAATATTCTACATTTTAAAATGAAAGTTCAGACACATTCCGTTAAGTATATGGAGCATACGTCACTACGGAAACATACTTTGAAACACAAAAAAGCTTAGTTTATCCATGACATTTCTCGAGACTTGTCGCGGTGTTTAATTTGCCTTTGTTATTTCTGCACATTAGCAGTTAATAGAAACAAGTATTTCTTGCGAATACAATTACCCATTGTTTATTACCAAGCAACGCAGGCAGTTGCTGGTATCTCATCGTCGTCAATCGTCATGTTGATTACTTAACACACACAAAAATCAAATAAGGGCGGCAGATAACATCAAGCTAGTACATAATAATTAACAAAGAACTTCCAATTTTCAAAAATAAACCTGTTAATTCCATGTTCCTGTCTGTCTGTTAAATACTGCCTTTACCCAAATATTCAAAATATTGTAGTATTAACATTGGTAAAATGGTACAATGTCCAGCTATTCAGAAAAGGCGAATCACCTGACCAACGTTTCAAGAGAAAGATTTGTTTGCGACATACCATATATTATCATTTGATTGCATCATTATCCAGTAATTATCAATCCACCACCATTTTACCAGATGTAATTATTGACGATCTAAATTTGTAGTACCAAAGTATTTTTACTTAGATAAAACAGAGAGAGAAGATATATTACTTTATTTTTACTATTCTACTAAGATTAACTTCCCTTGAGCATAATTCCTTTCGTTATATGGTTTTTTATTTCAAATGTTACGTGTTGATGATAAATATTTCCCTATGTAAAAGCAATTGAAAAGGAATTCCTTTGTTTGTTCTTCCTTTAGCCTCTTTTAGATTACAATTTAACAGATATTTCTTCTCGACCCAGTTTGCAGTTAACATATTTTACACCGAGTTACCTGTTCGAAGTAAAAATGAAGAAACACCATTATAATGCGACAAATTGAATATATAATGGTCTCAACATGAAGAGCAATTGCGAATCTCAAACGGGATGTGACCAAGTGTCCGGAGGCAATCAGCGTCCCTTGTTAGCATGCCACACCCATCGCAAATGTTATATGGAAACGTCTTGAGTTTGTGAAAATGTCAGGTTCGTTGAAAATGCCGACAGTTAGTTTTAGATATGATTGGCGAGAGGGAGTCACTGTATATGGTCATGCCCCAGAGTACTATCTAACATTCATGAGAGGGAGACTTCATAATGTTTAACAAGATCCTGTATGAACACAGAAGTACAAAGCAGTTGAAGAATCGTCTCCATCGATTGTGACGAGGAATAATTGCTCGTTTGTTTTACTTTGATTTGGCTAAAATCATGGCTAGTATGACCGATGGGCAAGTTATGCTTATTTCTCCGTAGCACCAGACCCCACAGATCCTTAGGACTTCTTAATGGTACTTTGGTATCTACTTGTTATATCTAAATTTCAACAGTTCGCTCATCAAGGAAATAGTAATTAAATATTGTTGAAGAAGAATATGTAGCCATAATTTGAATGTAAACCCCACGGCGAGTGAGGCATGAATAAACAAACGATAATAATCAAAATCGTAATAATATTACTCGATTATCACGATATTTGTATCAGGATACTGCTTAATGAATATCGACATTGATTCCACGCAATAGAAATGTTTTGACTAATATCTAGATCGCAAAAACTCTACTTAGGAGTCAATATACACATCTTTTAAACACGCACGGACCTCTGGAGTCGAACCAGGTTTCATGAAGTAGTAAGCATCCCCTGTAAATAATTGGTCGAATGGCAGAATGACAGTGAGTTTTTATACCACAGACAACATATATTTGGTCTTGTTTTGAAATTATTACGTCACGCCAAGAAATCAAATTAGACTGTTTCAATAGCTTACCAGCTTTATGTGAAGAGCCACAATTTATGTTATGTGCTATGGCCTGACGTCAATACATTGGTGACCTGAATGTGCCACTTTGCTTGCCTACTGTAATATTTATAATGCCTTAGAATCCTGGTGAGATTTATTCATATAAGTTATGATATTATATAACGTTTGAAATGAACCAACAAATCTAATTTTGTTTAGATAATGTGTGGTTTTGTTTTAGTATTGATTCATGATAGTATTATCACGATCTTGGAGAACATTTCATTACTGTTTCCGTTGAATCTCGTGGCACTGAAATAATGTAAGGTTAACCAACCTTAAATTCGATAAAATTGACATTCGTACGGCGCCATTAACTAATTTAACTCGGTGTTGTTTGTTAGGAAATGAGTTTTCTTCGATGATTTTGTAGAACAGGCAGACAGAAGTAGCGAGATATATACATGAACATTGTCCTAACATTATGTGAATAATGATAACATGACCTCTCTTTGGTTTGATAAAATTATGAAATCAGACATAGCGATTTTTATCGACACAGACATATTTCCCCAGAAACTGTTCAACTAACGTCAACACATTTAACATAACGTTTTCTAGTAAAATGGGAATATGGATTCAAATTCTTCCAGTTGCAACCAAGTACCCAATACAAAACTGTGAGCGTATTAACACTTACAGAATGTTGGAATCACTAACACTCAATGATGCTTATAGTTTGTTGTTGTACTTTCGAATTGTTGCAGTAATTCAAACACGTGTACAGTTTGACAGAGGTCAGCAATTAAGTTAGATTTTAACTGATAAAAAAGATAAATCTCTTTCACACTAAAATAATGAATAAAAAACGAGTATTAGTAATTAAACGACTTTACTTGTATAAATGGATTGTACGCAGACTCAAATTGATCGAATATTACATATTTCATGTAGTGGTTACTTGTGCAATTTGATTATTGTAAGTTTTAGATTCCTTTCACATGTTTTGTGTGCATGTAATTTTACGCAGACAGGTGTTGTGGTATTTTCCAATTCTATGACATTTTTGACTGATTTGACAATTCTAGAAAAACCATCAATAATCCCACCAATAACTAATAATATAAAAAGAAATGCAAACAGGCAGACCGACATTATAGTAACAATGCATGTCACGAGACAGTCACCAAAATTAATGGGGACATACGTTAGTGGATGAATAGAAACAATAATCTTCGTGACGTAAGTTTATTCTTATGTCTATCCTCTAGTGCTTACTAAGAGTTTCTCATTCAGAATATTTGCAAAGCATGACATTTGTCTTATTACGCAGATATATAAAAATCTCAGATACCGAAGTATAAATCAATAGAATGTCCGGTAAAAACGGACCTCTGGAAACCAAGAGGTGGGATCATGTGCCATGGAGGAGTAAGCATCCCCTGTTAACCGGTCACACTCGCCGTGAATCCACAGTCAACTGTGTCATGGACAAATTGGTAGCATTGGTATCAAATTTGAGTTTCTTGGTTCATTATATTAAATAAGATGCTAAAGGTTGTGGCTACAAACGTACTGTTTATATGTCTGTCTGAGTATATACACATCTACGTGTATGTGACGGACACCTGACTTTAGAATGTGGATAACTGAGAAATTAACTTGCTGTGTACAGATTAGAAAACTACGAAACAACCTATGTATGAGTACAACTCAAGTGCACCTATTATTTCATTGCCTAAAATATTTACAATTAGGTTATAATAGTATAATTAATTTGTTCAACCTATCAAGAAGTTATGTAATGTATATCAGAGACATAATTATATAAAATTTGTTATTTATATCTCTATGTACATTTGTTTGATATGTTTGAATATTGTTGGTCATAGTTACATGTATATAGTTATTACTAACATGATCGTTGTAAAGACTGTGTTCAAGGCCCCGACCATGGCAGAATCTGATACTAATGTCGCGATTTATATACATTTGTGCACAAATACATAATAAAACCTCGTTTTATAGTATTTCCTTTGTTTGTAGACATATCTTGTTGTACATATTGTTTCGTAAATAGTTTTGTCACATTTTCAATACCTTAAACCGTTCCTGTAAATAGATTATTATAGTTAATAATTAGTTTGTTTCCGAAAAAGCATCCAATTAGGATCGAAAATTGTGAATACACTAACCAATCAGGTGTCTGCGTTTTTGGCCAATGATCGCCAATGACAGTATGTTCATCTTACCAATAAGGGTCTGCGTTCTATAGTGCACTAGGTTTCCAGAGAGTATATAAAGGGCTGCAAAAGTTCAGTGTGTGGGTTCTTATGCTGAATGCGAATCGAACAACATCAAAGAGAAAACCAGGTAATTTAATACACTTGTATAAGGTTGATTTGTCACATTACTGTTTTCTAATGTAAACATTTGCTGACTATCAACAATACAAAGTAAAGCTTGCGTTACGAAGCAGAGGCGATTTCTGTGAATTTGGGACGTGTTTGAACGCTCATAAGTGGAGTCTCGGTAGCTATCGCTGTCTCAGACACTTCAGCTGAGGCTCAACTACATGAACGTCATCAGCACCCGGGTTCGTGGATAACCTTTGTGTTTGGTATTCGTGTGTTCAAGTCCTTTCTTGAAACTTATCATTCAATTTAATAAAGGGTTAGGGCGTCTATCATATAACTCGATTTGATCATTTTAATTAATTGTGTTTTGGTATATATTGTGTGTGTTGTGATTGGTTTATCAACCTTGGATTTTAGTGTTACAATTTTATAGTTGCTGGGGTTTGAAGTTTTGTTGAATTTGGTAGCACAGGTAGTGCATGTCCGATATTCTGTATATATTGACTGGACCTTGAATTCAGTTTCATCTGTACGAATCCACTTAGGCTTCTAGTCTACATGTTACACTAACATACATGGACAACTGAATATCTATGATGAATAATACTCATAAAACAGAAACTGAAATTTAGACCTATATAATTCGTAAGAGTATCAGTACATGGAAAAATTAAACAAGGTGTATCACGTCGCATTGTCATTGGAAAATAAAATATATATTGTTCTTAAATGCGACATGGATTGTTAGCTGAGACTGAATCTGGTAATTTAAAGGGAAATGCATAGTTTAAGACTCGACAGTCGAGACGTCTGAATGACAAGAAATGTGATTATCTTTATACAGTTCTCCCTTGTGAAGTGATTACGCTATGAAAAATGCATTGTGTTACTTCAATAATACTTCAATAATTGCTCCATAAAAATGATAAAGTTTATATACAAATAAATGAAAAACATATATATGCTAAATCAATAAATACTGTCATACCACTAAAGTTAGGTAATATATCTGACTGTATAATCGGAAAGATATTGCCATGCTATAAAGATATGTGAGTATGGCAATACATCAGAAAATGACAATGAGATATAACTTAATTCAGGATAAATATTGGAAAAAGCAGGAATGTATTTTAAGTATTTTGTATTGAATACAAAAATTTTAGATACCAAAGCATAAATCAATAGAATGTCCAGGACACAGATACAAATCCGGTAAAAATGGACAAACAAGAACCTCTGGAAACCAAGAGGTGGGACCAGGTGCCATGGAAGAGTAAGCATCCCCTGTCGACCGGTCGCACCCGCCGTGAGTCCACAGTCAAGTCCAACGAAACAAGTGAGGAGTGTATCCTCGTCACATACGGCACAGACGCCCCAACAAGCGTCAACGAAAAGGCAACTCAACATTTCACCCATTGAAACAGAGTACCCGCAAACAAGACTATTATACCGACCGTAAAACCTGCGGAACGCTGACATTAAACGCGGTTTTCGATATCCCTGTGTCAATAATTTGTCAGTGAGTAGTTTACCTCTGTATATGAAATATTCATATGTTGTGCACGCCCTGGCATATCGGATCATTTGTGAAATATAAACTCCATATGCGGGTGACTGAGGGATATTACTACTTAAATGTGGAAAATTTACGATGGGAAAGCCGAAATCGTCGCGTTTATTGTATAGCTTAGTTGCTAATTTCCCGTCTGTGTTTATTTTAAGTAAAATGTCTAAGTATGAAGCGTGTGTGCTTGATTCTGTTGTATCTTTAATTTCTAGTTCGCTGGGATATATCGCATTGACATATGTATGAAAATAGTCATTATTAATTGACAAAACGTCGTCGATATATCTAAATGTCAAATTAAAGGACACCGCTAACTTTTTCTTCTTTTGATTCAGCAGTCTCTGAATGAAGTCTGTTTCGTATAAATAAAGGAACAGGTCGGCCAATAAAGGAGCACAATTGGTTCCCATAGGAATGCCGATAGTTTGTTGAAAGACCACGTCTCCGAACATTACAAATATATTGTCTATTAGAAATTCCAGCATGTTTTTTTATATCAACTTCAGTATATTTATGTGTAGAATCAGAGTGGTGTTTGACGAAATAAGTATCCTGATAGCCAATCACTAGATATTTAAATTTTCGGGTACCACCTTTAGTGAAAAAAAGCAGTTGTCTATGATGCTGAAAAGTCTTTCTTTTAATTTTTATGTGGAATAGTAGTGTAAAGAGTAGAGAAGTCATAAGTTTTGATACTGTGAATTCGAGAAAAATTGTGTGCCTTCAAATTTTCTAAAAACTGTTTCGAATTTCATGTGATGCAGACAAGACTCAGATGCTTCTAAATTAAAAGAATAAAAATTTAGTTATGAAATATCACTTCTGGTCAGCGCAGGTTCGAGCCCGGCTGAAAGTTAAGATCACTGTGGGAAAAATTGCCAGTTCACTTGAAGATGGCCAGTGGTCCACTATTAAAACTAGCGGCCACCAAATAACTGAAAACTTGAGTGTGGCGTAAAACACCAATAAAAATTATATATATATATATCCATCCTGAGGTGTCGTGTAAAAGTTCCGATTCTGTGATCAAATCCGGAGCAATACCAATAACTAATGGCAACAATCTGTAATGGATGAATCAGCAACTTCTAATCAGTAATTAAGATTGCAATATAAAGACGCTAATACATAGAGCAAAACATGCGAGATAATGATTTATGGATATCAAAATGACAAAATACAATGGACATGCCGTCATACTGTGATAACTTGATCGTTTTATTAATTTTTAGATACGTAGATTATCAGATACTTAGATACAGTTTAGATATTAAATAAAACAAATAAATACCGTTGAAAACAACAACATTTACATACAGTCGATAAATAAATATAAAATCAAACAGTCGCAGTGTTTGGGATATGTGTGATGCATTAGGTCGATGATTCTAAATTGCATAAATATTGAACAAATTTGATTTCATACACTAAACGCGAGGCAATTTGAGTTATAGTGGATGATGTTTAAAACAACTGCTGCCCATGACACTGCAACGATCAGCTGATACTGTGAAAGATAGTTTATTGGATAGTCAAAGAACCACGTGAATACCACTTTAGTTTTCTGTGAAATTTGAATATGTCTACTTAAACATGAACTGTGAAACCTTGAAAGTCACTTATGAGAAGGAATTCGTTTATTTCATATTATTGCACCTATATAGACGTCGTTCTTGTTATTCGGTAAAACCCAAGTCGTGCCGTTCTCAATGGTATTCAAATGTCTTCTCCATTTTATTTGAAATACTAAACTGTATTATTTACGTCCTCTTACCATGCTTCATGTATTTGGAAAGCTTTACTTTTGTCATATTAAAACTGAATTGCCCACTGAAATATGACTGCTAAGTATAATTGATATAAGTGTTTATATTTCCAAACCATGAATGTTGCATAAAGTGGTATAATGTACCCATATGATAACGACACACACACACACACACACACACACACACACACACACACACACACACACACACACCCACCCACCCACCCACCCACCCACACACACACACACACACACGCACGCACGCACGCACACACAGTTATGGTATTTTCTCGAGGGAACTGCTTTCCTGTAATGTTGCTAGGGCATCGTTTCATATAAGGTCGGAAACTTTACGATTGCCGATTAGTTTCACGACCATTCACCGACAACGTTTACGACCGTTTCATAAAGCAAGTCTGATTTTTTTCCGACTGCCGATTATTTAGTTTGTAGAATATAGAGGTTAGAAATATTAATTATTACTATTAAATGTGAAATGAATTGTAGGAGTCATAATTATGTTTGCATTGTAAGTGAAAAGGCAAGATCGGTTCTTTATCTTGAAATATATAATTCCGGAACACGATGTGTGTGCGATTCGTTACACAGTCCCTTATTTTATACGATCAAAGGGAGGTAAGTGATATGTCTGTATTGGAAGACGCTGGGTCTCCTACCAGTCTTAATTCCCTCTATCTCATCAAACAAAGTAATTTACTCTGTCATTTCAAACAATTTCTCAAAATATTTCATGTGCTCTTAATGAAAACAAGAAGGATTTAGGATTTACGACTACAACCGGTCGGGAACTATTGACTAAATTTGATTGTAAATCGGTAATCGGAAACGTTTATGAAATGGTCGATAATCGTAGTATTGGGTTTACGACATTTTTTCCCGATTTACAACCTTTTATGAAACGAGGCCCTGGAGAGATGTGGTTCCCGAATCGAAGCTTAGTGAACTATATCTTTGTAGACAACTAAAGTATTTGATGTTTTACTAATTATGATATTGACTATTTTCTGAACTTTCAAGAAAAACGCAATGTAGCAAAAGGGGGAAATCATTGCAAGTACAGTATATAGTTCCCCGGGAAAATTGATCATTTAGGAATAGTGTCCGGTGTCAAGTATAGTAGCCCGTTGTCAAGAGAAGATGAATAATTCACTGATGAGACAAGATGTAATGAACTAATAAAAACCCAGGAAGCTAACACGTGGTTTACTAGACTATTTCAAATAACAGTAGCTATGTCAAAATTGTCGACCAATCTCGAAAACAAACGTTTATTCGAAAATAAAATGCCAGGCAACCATGTGATAATATATTAAAGAGCACATACAAGATGTAAACCTGAAGAAAATGTGACTTGATAGTAAAAGTCATGATCAGCATTTTCATTCAAGAGATATTTGGAAGAGAAGTGTCAGTAAGGGTCGTGTTTGACCAAATCTCAAAAATACTTTATTTCCGTGATTAATCTATAAAATCATAAAAGATCCCAAGTATACACTGCTTAATAATATATGGCCTGCCGTTATTGTTTTCTGAAGCTTTTGAGTATTTGGGGGCTAAAACTATAAAACGTCAACATAATAATCTTGTTGACCGTGGAAGTTTGGCATTGACTGCCAAAATTTAACAAAACTATATTTTACCAAAGATTGAGCCTAAAACACTTCTTAATAACACTGCTCTTTTACTTGCATGATTGGGATTATTATCTTTATCCCAATTTTATAGAATAAGGAGCATCTCCAATCACGAATGTAAATGGTATAGTACTATCTCGGTTCTTATATCGATTTCAAACTATACTTTACAAGTTGTAAATATGATTGAAATCTATTACCACTGATATGCAAGTTTGTATATCATTTTAAAGATAACCCGTGTTATTTCATATATTGTACTCAAAACTTTGCCACAATTTTATCGCCGAACCGTAATAACTTAGCTCTTTCTCGACATCTGAATGATTGTAAACAATCATTTTATATAAAAAAGAGATAACGAATAGTACATATGTTATGAAATAAGACACTTGCCAAAACAGTTTTATACATCAGCGATAAACATACAATTCTAAAACTACCATTGTAGTAAAGGGATTCGCTATAAAAAACCGATAATATAAATGCTTTTTCTCATTGAAAGGAGTATTTATTGTGTATTTGCGTGATTAGTTTATAACGTATATGCTATACACGAATACTCTCAATTTTGACATCTGTTTCATTGTATAATTGGGAGAATTTTCTAATGTGCATAGACATTAATAGTTTCTTCTCCAAAAAATTGTTGATGTCAGTCACAGTTTTTCTTGTTGTGTGTGTGTGCAAATCAATTGAGGAAGGCATGTAAAGTTTATTTGTCCGTGAGGACCATTCTTCTGCAGTCTCTATATATAAGACATAAATATGATTTCTCTTATGACTATCAATTCAAGTTATACGAATTGGAAGTTTATTATTTAACACTTCTAGGTGTTGTGGAAACTCTATAGAAGAATAGGAAAGTGTCTGCAGAATAATATGTGGATGGAAGCCAAAGTATTGCTAAAAACGTCTGGACAAGCACCTGCTCGTATTACCAACGTTAAAACAATACATGTATATCAATCAATTATATTTGACCTATGTAGGTAAATGTCAGGCGTGCCATGTACAAACAAATGATCCTTGTATATGCAGGTGAAACGAGAGAGAGAGAGAGAGAGAGAGAGAGAGAGAGAGAGAGAGAGAGAGAGAGAGAGAGAGAGAGAGAGAGAGAGAGAGAGAGAGAGAGAGAGAGAGAGAGAGAGAGAGAGAGAGAGAGAGAGAGAGAGAGAGAGAGAGAGAGAGAGAGAGAGAGATATTATGGTATACATTAACCCTGATCTATATACCGTATATCCAATGTAGAAGTCTGTTAACCTCATTTAACCTCATTGATGTATACTTTTCCGGCGTAATTGTAAACCGGTTATAGACAATCAGTGAAATGTGTGTGTGTATGTGTGTGTGTGTGTGTGTGTGTGTGTGTGTGTGTGTGTGTGTGTGTGTGTGTGTGTGTGTTCTTATATATGTGCACTTTCCTATTGACAAGGTCTGCCTGTTTAACTAAAGGATGAAAACTCACTGGATATGAAAAATGACTTCAATAATCGGTGCACAATCAGAAATAGAGTAAAACATAATCAAATTCACTTGATTTGAAATTTAATACATAACTAGTTTGTTTTCAATTATCCATTGTACAAATATGACAATATTTCACAATTATAACCAAGAAAGGATGCAAGAAGAAGAATATTGATGCCTGTATAGCACGGAATACCTAGCGAAAGTGACATGCCAATGATCACTATCAAGATAAAGAAGTCGGGGCACTTCCGAATCAATATCAATTAATGTAGAAAATAATAGGATTTCTCATATAATATCATCAGAAAAGTATTTTAAGTTCGTGAAAAGGGAAATTATCACTGGCGACCCGACAGGGCAGATTGGGATAATGATTTTGTCTCAAGATTAGGGAAATGAAAAAACCCAAAATTCCGAGCGTGTCAAATACTGTGTTCCATTTTGAAATTAGATGAAAGAATTTTCATTATTCTTTGATGACATACCGATATGTTTTCTAAATAATCGATATCATCTAAATTAAAAACTTTTTCTATCTATCTATCTATCTATCTATCTATCTATCTACCTCTAATCAATCCACTTTGACGTGGTCATAATAGCGACGTTTCACTGTATATATTACATTAATCTGACGAAGCTTCACTTCAGCAACACCATTTAAATTCTTTTTTTTTTCAAAAGCTAAGTTCGTCATCTTTTTACAGTGGCTACTCTTAGACTGATTTGGTTGTGCATTTAGATTTTAATTTTTTGGTCTTGTCTTATAGCAATTTTCCTTTAGAAACCCTTTTTGTAAAATTGGAGCTCAACTGATGACGTCTAATTAACAGAAACGATCGTCTTGAGCATATTAACTTTGGTATTATGTTTATAATATTTATAAGCACGTATACTGTTTTCTTTATATTCTGTACACCTGGAGATAGTATACACTCTACGTTTTCTATATTATCTGTACAATTACTGATTGTACACCTTCACATTATCTTTGCCTTTGCATTATTTTAACCGTAATCTACACATTCACTTAATCTACATCTTCAAACTAACTACAACTTCACATTATCTACACCTTTGCAATCCACACATTCAAATTATCTAATGATGAATGTTTCACGTTGTCCACTCCTTCACTTTATTGTATACAACTTCACATTATTATATATATAACTTCACATTATCCACACTTCCGTAATCCACACATTCACATTTTCTAATAAAAACTGTTTAACGTTGTCTACTCCTTCACATTATTATATATAACTTTACATTATCTACACCTTTACATTCCATACTTTCACATTATCTAATAATAACTGTTTCACGTTGTCTACTCCTTCACATTATTATATCTAACTTCACATTATCTACACCTTCACATTATCTACACTTTCACATTCCACACTTTCACATTATCTAATAATAACTGTTTCACGTTGTCTACTCCTTCACATTATTATATCTAACTTCACATTATCTACACCTTCACATTATCTACACTTTCACATTCCACACTTTCACATTATCTAATAATAACTGTTTCACGTTGTCTACTCCTTCACATTATTATATCTAACTTTACATTATTATATATAACTTCACATTATCTACACCTTTACATTCCACACTTTCACATAATCTAATGATAACTGTTTCATGTTTACTATGCGGATTGTATTATATCAGCCAATAAGGGTGTATTTAGCTTACACGTGGTTGATCTATGTAATAGTGATTTCCAGAGAATTACACCTGCTAAACATGAACTAAACCTAGTTTAGTTTTTCTCGATAAAAACTAGTTTAAATGAGAAAAACTAGATTGGACTGCACCACAATCACATTAATGTGTATTTATGTGATTTTTGGTTCAATAATCGGTAAATCCTAGTTTTTCTCCAGTCAATGTTGGTTACGAGATAAACAAAGATTAACTGATAAAGAATAGGTTTAACCTGTAACCAACATTAATTGGAGAAAAACTAGATTCAGGTGAGAAAAATTAATTTTAAGTAAGCAAAACTAGGTTTAACTGGAGAAAACCTTGGTTTAGCTCATTACTATAGTTTTGATATGCCATATTATCCCATTGGTTTCGCACTGATAACACCATCTAAATTATAAATTCTTCAAAAAGTAAGATAATCATCTTTTACAGTAGTTACTTTAGATAGAATTGGCTAAACATGTGAATTTATTTTATGTCCTTTTATGATACCAGTTTCTCTTAAAAATATTCATCTTTTATAAAGTGAAGCTCAGCTGATGAAAACGATCGTCTTAAGCAATATTACTTTGGTATTACATTTATAATATTTATTATGAAAATTAACATTGTTTACACCATGATGGATTACAACATTATTATACATGGGGTTTCAGAAAACCAACATCTATATTTTGTCTATACTCAGTTTTCAGAAATGTTTATTTGTCTATCTATCTATATATCTTTTGTTTTGTCTTTTAAATAGAGACAATGTATTGATTTCAAAAACCAAGCCGCAAAAGTAACACTCCACGTCCATTCTATGGACATTCAATTTGTCATCATATATTTGATCTTACAGATAAACTTTTTGTTAACGGCCAAGTTTGAAGAATTTTCTCATTTCTGTCTAGTATTATTCGATGCTGATATCAAGTGTTATTTTTGTTTCATTATTTTGGGACCGTCTACATTATACATTGTATAAAAATTGCGTGCAAATTGTATGGACTATTTACCACTCTGTCGGAAAAAGTATCACACAATAATATAATAAACTATGTCTCTAGAGTCGCTTCACAGACTTAGTAATAATACATCCATATCTATATAAGAACATATTAAGTGCATACATAGATCCAACTGCGACATACAACTTGTAAATTTTGTAGTATCACGTAAAATCTGTTGGATCAACCACTTCTTTTGGTAAAGTGGTACAGCGTTCGACTAGTATGTTCGGGTTTGATTTCCGGTAATGGCCGAATCAAAGGCTTTAAAAAGTGTTAACTGATGTTTCCAAACGCTCGGTATAGGAAGTGAAAATCACTGATTTTCAGAAGAGACATATGAAATCATACCCAGTTTTGGCCTCTTCTGGAACCCTCTCGTTACAAACCACTTTTCGTTCTCCAACATAATGCAGCTTCATGTGGAATGAAGTACCCCTCTTACAAATGATAGACAATATTATGGAGCACAATCATACACAATGACTGCATTTCGCCAATCAAATATAAAACTATCTGATGACATTTCAACGAAGTTGGCCTTTTCAAGAAAAACTCGGTGGGTTTCCATGTAACGTTTCCCAGAGATGTGGCATGCTAACAAGGAGCGCTGATTCTGTTCGGATATCTGGTCCCATCCCGTTTTGGATTTTCACTTGTTCTTCATGTAGAGACCATTTGTATATAAAAATTTCAGATACCAAAGTATAAATCAATAGAATGTCCAGGACATAGATACAAATCCGGTAAAAATGGACAAACACGGACCTCTGGAAACCAAGAGGTGGGATCATGTGGCATGGAGGAGTAAGCATCCCCTGTCGACCGGTCACACCCGCCGTGAGTCCACAGTCAAGTCCAATGAAACAAGTGAGGAGTGTATCCTCGTCACAATTGGTACAGACGTCTCAACAACCGCCAACGAAAAGACAACTCAACATTTCACTTAGTGAAACAGAGTAGTCGCAAACAAGACTATTATACCGACCGTAAAATTTGCGGAACGTTGACATTAAACGCGGTTTTCGATATCCCTGTGTCAATAATTTGTCGAAATCTAATGGACTTGGTATTCTGAATATCCGTTGCTACTTCTTCAGTTTTAGTTTAAAGGGACTTTAACTGCTTTTTGTTTCAAATTTGTTTTCAATTTTAATACTTTATATAAATAACAAAAATGAAATATACACAGACATAAAAACTCTTATATTCCTACTAGATATTTTGTGAACCATAACTCTTATTTGTTATTGTACATCAACTATAAGTAGTAAAAGTAAAAAAAAAAAAAAATCGGAAAATTGTTGTATAAATAAACTCAGTTTATGTCCCTTTATATTCTACAATTGATTCTTCAGAAGTCACAAATGTTTAAACATTCATGAAAAATAATATTTTCTGTTTATTTAGATGTCTGTGACCTTAACATTTGATCCCATGACCTTAAAAATTGGTTACCATGAAACAATGGGCATTGCAAATGTGTATAACTAAGCAACGAACGACGGACAACGCAGGACACTGGACGACAGAGAAAATACATCATGAGTTTTTGGCTCAAGTGACATAAATCCATCATTTTTTTATTTTTAAAAATCCAATCATTTTTGGATCTCGTGAATACACGGATACTTTCTCTTGCTTCACCACCCTTTACACCTCCTAACCCTAATGATAACGTTTACAGAATGTTATTTTGTCTTCGAAAGCCATAATTAATTCTTAAAGAAAAGAAGCAAATATATTCACTGGAGAACAAATTAAAAGGCCCCATAACTATGGAGATGAGTGATTAAGTAATTATGTTAATTCAAATCAGTGGTTAAGATTGCGGAGATGATTGTGATGATTGTGTGAGAGAATTTCACAATTAAGACAAAAGAAAGCAAGTGGCTAGTCCTATGTACTTTGTGACCGGACTTTCTCCTTCACCATTAGTAACTAATTTCAACTGAAATCAATTGAAACAGTGTGTTAAGAGTGGAGTAAACAAATATTATACAAATGAGCAAATCCTAAAACACGTGGTAGTATTGAAAACATCATTTATATATGCTAGATATTTCTGTAATTACATTAGTTCTTACATCCTTTGAAACTGTGTTTTGTTATACTTTTCCTCGAAATAAGAATTTCATGTTTTCATATGTTGGATATTTTTGTAATTACATCCTTTGAAACAAAGTTTTGTAAAATTCTTGCTGGAAATGAGAGATGTGTGTTTAATTTTGAACTAGATAATATAGTGGGAAAACAGGACAAAGGACGGAATATCCTGACATTAAGAAAGTAAACGAATACATATATCAGAAAACACATGGTTGTATCGAAATCAGTATGTCCATATGCTAGATATATCGGCAATTACGTCATAGACCCGCGACGTGTGTGATCGGTCAAAAGGTGATGCTAATTCCTCCTTAGAACCTGATCCCACCTCTGGATTTCCAGAGGTCCGTGTTTATATATTGTTCACCGGATATTTGTCTCCTGGATATCCTGAACATTAATACTTTGAAATCTGTGATTTTTATATTTAATTGCTTTTAAAACTCCTTTAATTTGATAATCATGGTATGTTAAAAGTTTTGGTATGGAAGATAAAATGGAAAGGAGAAATACAAGAGATTATAGAAAAGTCTTATGTAACGTAAAACAATAAGCATAAACTAATAACAAATCTTATTGAAACATTAAAGGACACTGTTCAACTCAATCATAAATACGAAGTCATTCTGACAGAATCTGTCTCGATTGGATATATAGTATTGAAATGCTTTACGAAATGCAATAAAATTAATACATTTGGATTTCGCAATTTACCAGGAGAATTAGGACTTGTTTATATTCGACAAATCTTGATGTATGGATTTGCAATTCTAGTTTCTCAATTTGCTCGATATTTATCGGTGTGGGATAGACTTGTAATTACTGTCATAAAAATGAGGATATCTTTGATTTATATAGCACTTGGTCATCGATTCAGAATTAGATTCGACTGCTCAAATTTGATGTGTATCTATAAATCAAAATAAATTGTGGCGTGTACTTGAGAACACATTCCTCTTAAATACACTACCTAATCTATCTATCTATCTATCTATCTATCTATCTATCTATCTATCTATCTATCTATCTATCTGTCTGTCTGTCTGCCTGTGTCTATCTATGTATGTGTCTATGTATGTATGTATGTATGTATGTATGTATGTATGTATGTATGTATGTATGTATGTATGTATGTATCTATGTATGTATGTATGTATGTATGTATCTATCTATCTATCTATCTATCTTTCTAAAAAAATCTCAGATACCAAAGTATAAATCAATAGAATGTCCAGGACATAGTTACAAATCCGGCACAAATGGACAAACACGGACATCTAGAAACCAAGAGGTGGTATCAGGTGCCATGGAGGAGTAAGCATCCCCTGTCTGTCTGTTTATTTATTTATCTATCTATCTATCAATCTATCTATCATTCTATCTATCTATCTATCTATCTATCTATCTATCTATCTATCTATCTATCTATCATCTTTTCATTGTGCTTGATGGTCTACGTACAAAATGAAATACTAAGATCATTAATCTTTCGGAACTATAGTAAGATAATATAATCTCTCTGATCCACTAGGAACTTTCCGAGTCAATGTATTGTCATAGATATACATTTAAATACTTAAAAGTCATTTATACATCATATCAATCATCGGGCATGCCAAAAAGCAATGAAGAGAAAAGTTTATAATGATTAATTAGGAGGAAATGAACTCCGCTGAACGGATACGTAAAAGGAACATCTTTACTATAGAAATCAACTAACAAATTAAGCTTACGTTTGACGTTAAAATGTAGCTGGAAGAATTGAACAAGAAAAATGTTTCACGGGAATTATTATATATTAAGTTTGCGATGTTTTTGAGACTTGATTAATGGCACTGTAAAAGCGAAAACGTTTTTATCTAGTAGTTTGAAAATAAAGCTTGATTACTTTTATAGGAATCTTTGTTATCACAAGATTTAGATTATATCGTAAACAGTTGAACAACTCAGTAGGCCTATACCTGACAGTAAATAATAATTGACAATAACTTACTGAATAAATATCTCCGACATTGTTGACATTGTTGAAAAAATAAGCCAATTAATTCCCTATATATTTATGACTTTACCAGAACGACACATGAGATTTATCAATATTGTTGTGAAAAGAGACAAATAAAAATATTGAAGTACGAAGTCTGGATACTATTTGCTGACCGAAGCGAAATATTCAAGGTAACAGTACAAAGTGGACAGACTCAAGATCTCCTTATAATCTCGAGGTGAGATCAGGCGCCAACAGTGGCAACGTACTAGTAAGAATTAAGCTGTAGGCAAATCCAGCACAGAGTGATGAGAATAACTGTCAACCTTACTCAAATCCAGCACATAGTCATAAGAATCCCTGTCAACCTTAGTCAGATACAGCACAGTGATAAGAATCCCTGTCATCAATTTAGTCAAATACAGCACAGACTGGTAAGAATTCCTGTCAACCTTAGTCAAATACATTAAATTAGTAAAAATGCTTGCCAAAATTTAGTCAAATTCATCATAGAGTGATTAGAATCATAATCAACCTTACTCATATACAGGACAGAGTGATAAGAACCACTGTCAACCATAGTCAAATGCAGCGCAGTGGTAAGAATCCCTGTCAACCATAGTCAAATGCAGCACAGAGTGGTAAGAATCTCTGTCAACCATAGTCAAATGCAGCGCAGTGGTAAGAATCCCTGTCAACATTTTAGTTAAATTCAGCATAGAGTGATTAGAATTCCTGTGAACCTAAGTCAAATACAACACAGAGTGGTAAGAAGGACTGTTCAATAGTTGAGTCAAATTTAGTACAGAGTGGTAAGAATCCTTGTCAATATTTTTGTGAAATACAGTACAGAGTAGAAAGAATCACTGTCAACCTTAGTCAAATACAACACAATGATAAGAATCCCTGTCAACATTTTGGTCAAACACAGCACAGAGTGATAAGAATTCCTGTCAACAGTTTAGTCAAATACAGCACAGAATAATAAGAATCCCTGTCAACATTTTAGTGAAATACAGCACAGAGTGGTAAAAATCCCTGTCAATATTTTAATCAAACTCGGCATATATTGGTAGGAATTGCTGTCAACTTTAGAGTCAATTTAATTCAGATAGAAAAAGAACTTAACACAAAATATATGATATTTCCTTTCAAGTGACAAAACACACAAAAAATATCTGATTCCAACATAACATAAATGTTAATTATGGGATATCTTATTTTGGTTCAAATGTCAACTATTACTGGTGTATCAGACAATGTAAATCTTTATTTGGTACACATATTTTGTGCTGTTGATACACATATTTTGTGTTGTTGGTACATACATATTTTGTATTGTTGGTACACATATTTTGTATTGTTGGTACACAAATTTTGTATTGTTGGTACACATATTTTGTGCTGTTGGTACACATATTTTGTATTGTTAGTACACATATTTTGTATTGTTGGTACACATATTTTGTATTGTTGGTACACATATTTTGTGCTGTTGGTACACATATTTTGTATTGTTGGTACACATATTTTGTATTGTTGGTGCACGTATTTTGTGTTGTTGGGGCACATATTTTGTATTGTTGACGCACATATTTTGTGTTGTTGGTACACATATTTTGTGTTGTTGGTGCACATATTTTGTGTTGTTGGTACACATATTTTGTGTTGTTGGTGCACATATTTTGTGTTGTTGGTACATATATTGTGGTATAGTGGTTACAGCATTAAGCTTGAAGTCTCTCCTCTGTAGTTAGCATAGGACTCCAACCCTTGGTGACTCGAATCCACACTCGACTCGAACCTACACTAAATAGTTTCGAGAGAAGTCGTGGTTTTAAGGGCGATCCTCTAGAAACATGAGAAATAATGTGGAGCGACCTTTCCTAGTTGGGAGGGGGGAATTGGTCTGGCAAATTTTGTGGAGTCAGATTCGTCGTAGGGCAGACCAGAGACAGATTAATTATTTTCCTCATTTTTTCGCTATTGCTATGTGGTCAGAAATGTAATGAATTGCAGTGGCGGATCTAGAAATTGTTCGAGGGGGAGTTAAGGGGGTAACATAAGTATATACTATTCAAAAGTTTATATAAACCTCACTGCACATTGGCTTATTGTGAGGTTATAATTTTGGTTATTTTTTCTAAAAATCTAAATTTTTTAAATAGTTTTGTCCAATTCTAGGCTTCCAACTTTTTATCTACAAATCTACAGGTTTTAAACATGTTTTGTCCAATTCTGGGCTTTTCAGTCTATTTTTACTGTATTGCATCTATATTTGGCGTCCAAAGGGGTCGTACGCCCTTTTAGACTCCCTTGAATCCATAAAAAATCATGTATTGAAATGTTTTTATATATTAGACTCTATTTTTAAAAAATGGCGAGCAAAGCGAGCCGCAAAAATTTAAGCATTGATTAATTTTCACCACACCTTTGTCACCAGTTGAGGTCGAATTATTTATTTTCTTGCAAGTAGAGGATAGATTATTTATTTTCAATATTCTCAAGGCCAGAATATTTATTTATTTACAAAATCTGCCAGCCCCTACCTCAGAATCAAATGATTGTCACCTAAGCATATATAAATATGTTATGGATTGAAAAACACTTAAAAGTTTGCACGCTGTCAACTATCGAAGCCAAATTGAAGAAACGAGATTTCACCAGATCTCGTTCGTTAAATAGGCTGTGAAACCGGAAGTTAGGGAGAAAACATTATCATACTTTACTTCAGTTTATGAAATATAATCATGTTACGCAATTGCAGTGTCTTTACATAAGCTTTTGTCCATGTTCAGTAAGCTTTTTCCGACATGTTTAAGCACTTTGAATGAAATGGAGGAAATGTTTTTGAAGATAAACACTTACCTTACTTTCACTCTACACTGTGTAATAGTCGTACACATCGCTTTATTACTTACCCTATATTTCGGAGTCGTTGTACACATTCCTCTACTCAATTTTCAATTTTAAGAATGTGCATTTTCTTGTTGTTTGTTTATTATATTCACCTATCCTTTATTCCATATATTCCTTTCATTCTCTTGTATTGCTTTCTCCCTTTGTTCTGGTCCCACTCTGGATGAAGATCGATCGACGCAATGTACCACATATTTCTTTTACCGTTATGTAACCGTCTATGGGTAACTCCATTGAAATGTACAGGGCGTCAATTGGGTAGTTCCACAGTACATTTTTATGATCAACTACTCTAATGAAAACTCCGCTTGGCCCCATACAGCTTTAGCGTCCATGTGTGTATAAAGATCACCTTTTCACAAAGACCGTTTTTTGCTGTCCCCAATAGTACCATTTGTGTACGAATCAACCTCTATAGAAAGACCACTTCCCTATAAAACCGGTTTTTGTGTCCCTAAGGAGGTTGTTAAATACAAGTTTCACTATACTAATAAATACTCAACTAATTCCCGCTTATAGAGCAACAGCGATAATGCTTAAACAACCAGTTGAATATTCAAGGCTTTTTATTACTTTTTTCTCAAAGATAGAAATGCCAATGGAGATGGAGTGCTTATCTATTTTTCTGACCAAATGAAAGATATAAGAAAGTGCGAGTTCGAGCCCGTATCTACTGAATGTATTTGGGCGGAAGTCTAGTGTCATAACCATTTTTACAATTCTAGTAATGTAATGTTTTATGGTAATTAAGAGTGAACTCTTGAATCAGTCTGTGATGACAACTCTGGAATACTTATCCTTGGTGTTTCTTATGTTGATCTCAGTCGCAAAAATTCACATCTCGAAAATTTGTAACGAAATTATGATTTCCATAAAATTATTTTGGAACCCACTCGAGTAACACTCACTACAGTCACACTTCTTGATCCTATTTTTATTTCGGATAACATTATAAGTCTTGACAGTTGTGTGGTTGAGGTGGATAGCTCTATAGCTGATCATAAAGCAACATATATGTGTATGACATTTTCATATAACAGCAAGTGTGCATGCAAAATACATGTTTGGAAGTACAAAAGAGCATATTTCGAAAATCTAAACAACTTACTGAATGATATAAACTGAAACGAATTAATTCTGACGGCTCCATCTATCGACTCCGCGACTATCAATTTTATACAGAAGTTTATAGATTTAGCTCGTCTTTGCATTCCTAATTACGAAGTAACAATTTGACCGTCAATGAAAGCATGGTTTGACTCTACTTCACGTAAAAATGGTCATATTCGCGCCAAAGTTATTAAGAAAGCACTTAATACAGGCAATCCTAGAAATTGAAAAACTATAAGATAACTAGAAATAAAGTCAACAATACTAAAAAGCAAGCTCAAAAATAATTTTATAGTAATCTTAAGACTCAATTTGACAAATCTAAGAAATCAAACCCACGCTGTTTCTGGAAGATACTAAACAGTTTTACATCTCAGCCACAAATACTAGTTCCTCCGCTTCAATACGTTCGTACCCGATATACCTAATCAGCTTACAGTGATCAAGAAAAAGCTGAAGTTCTTAACAACCAACTTCAATATCTAGTATTCTAATGTAAAATTGCCAGAATTTCTTAAAACGTGTGAAAACTCTTTAAGTGAGGTTATTATTAGTGAAAAATTATGTATTTGATATTTTGTCAGTTTTTGATATCGGGAAATCCGTCGGACCGGATAAAATTAGTCATCGTATGCTTAAAGCTACAGCGAGAGCTCTGTCATCTCCTCTTGCATTACTTTTTAAATGTTCATTTCCTGTTAAATGGAAAAAAGCTCATGTCTTACCATTATTTCACAAAGGTGACCGTCACCTTCCATTAAATCATGGGCATATTTCATTGTTAAGTACTGGACAGGTGCATTTTTAAATATGTATACAATTTTGCACGGGATAATGATATAAATACCAATCGGAATGTCTGCCAGGTCATTCAACTGCGTACCACATGGTAGACCTTTTTCATACGATTACTTTTGCTATAAACAAAAAGGCTTATTCGTGAGTTATGTTTTGCGACCTATCCAAGGCATTAAACTCTTCATTCAAGTCTGGCACAAAGGACTATTATTCAAAGTAAAATTGAAGAAATACCAATCAATAATCAAAACTAAAGTTTATTATAACACGACGAATTAGATGTGCAAATGGTCTCAACATGAAGAACAATTACGAATCCCAAACGGGATAAGACCAGGTGTCCGGAAGGTGTCAGCGTCTTCTACTGGCATGCCACACCCGTCGCAAATGTTCCATGGAAACCTTTCTAGTTCGATGAACAGGTCAAATTCGGTAAAAAGGTCAAGTTTGGTGATGAGGTCAAGTTCGGTGAAAAGCATGATTGGTGAAACGGAGTCATTGTCTGTGGCCGTGCTCCACAATACCATCTAATATCACTGAGAGGGGGACTTCATAATGTTTAAGAAGATCCCCGTATCGACCATAAAACTTCTTAAACAACGACTCCAACTCAACTCAACAACGTAACCTTACGTAAGTAGTTTATTGGCTAGTCGTTTAGCGCTCAGAATAAAACGTTCATAAGAAGAGCATGTCCTGGCATAACGTATAAGTTGTGGAATTAAAACGTCATAGGCAGGAGAAGATGGAATATTACTACTTAGAAACGGGGAATTTGTGATATGGAAAATAAAATTGTCTGATTTGTCAAACTCAGCCAGTTCATAATCTAGTAGAAAGAGATTTACTGAAGTGGTTCTATAGTTACTGACTAACCACCAGCAATCTGTTGTTATCCTTTAAACATATAAACCATGATATTCAACGTTTACAAGATTGGTCAAATCATTGCCTTATACAGTTCAACCCTACTAAGACGTAATTTGTTCTTTTTTCTTCCAGATAACTTGATATTAAACCAAATGTAATAATGAATCCCTTCCTTTTTCCGAATCTCATTGCCACCTTTGTGTGTTTTTCAACAGTGACTGCAAATGGTATGATAGCATTCACCATCTCATTAAAACAACATCTTCTAGAATAAATGCATTAGAACAACTAAATCATAAAGTTAGCAAGGGCACAGTGCACGCCATATACACGATGTTTAACAGCCCTACGCTTGTGTATGCCTCCTGTGTTTGGGATGGTTGTTCTATTGAATTGTCAAATGCCTTGGCAACGGTCCAGATAAAAGCCGTCAAACTCATTTCTGGACTCTCCACTTTATTTTCTCGTGAGTCATTATACCTCGAATCTGGCTGGGTAAGATTTAAACATTGTACATTCTATAAAATTCACAATATGCTAGTGGTGACCTTAGCCATGATTTGCGTAACCTCCATAACTACCAAATGCTGAGGTGTAGAGTAGACATATATAACAGGTCATTATTCCCTCCTCTATAAGCTAATGGAACGGACTTGATAAATCTATGAAAAACAATACATCCAACTTTGTATTTGATATGAAACAATCAACTATACCACCTATTTTACTCAAATATTTGAACGTCGGAAACCGATATTCCATATCAGACTATTGAAGAAATTGTACTGGTCGTTCTATAATTTATCAAAGCATCATAAAGGTTCACAATCATTGTAACCAGACTTTTCCATTCTTTCCTTTTTAATTCTCTTCTTTTTCCTATATTTTTCCTTCTTTACTTTTTTCTTTACTAATGAATTTCATTACTTTTATATTGTATTGTATGTAAGTCATGCCATCGACTTTCAACTTATTATATATTGTATTATCTGGAGAAGGCCTAGTAAGTTGTCAGAACTTGTATCCAAGCCTTTTGAAACATGAATATTTAATAAAATATGTTTAAACGAAGATAAAGACATTACAATGTTTGTGTAGTTAAAATATGAGGTGGTTTGTGATGCATCACTAAAAACAAAATTTTATAAATCTTTTGATGTTTTGAAAGTTTGATTGATGTAAAATGTTTCTAAGCGTTTACCAGGCTTTTTGTTTTTAAAACACAGCACCAAACGTTATTCTATTGCAATGGTAGAAAGAAAAGATAAGATAACTGGCACGTATCTACTGTTACAATTGCAATTTACTACGATATATATTAAATTTTCTTTACATCCCACCGATAATTTTTCGCTTTAATCGCGATTTCAACAGCTGGAGGTGAAATACCATAAATGTTGATTTGTGATTTGACTGACACAAATGCAATGGAGGTTTTTTTCAATATGTCAAGTCGACCAGGATACGGATTCTCGGTTTTTAGTCTCATTTCAGTCTAATGTCGAAAGTTTAGCAAAGGAACAGTTACTACCCCTTTTCCGAAATCTTAGGTATGACCAAGTACTGGGGTTCGAACCTTTTGCTTCCTAATAGGATGCTCCTCCATTATACTACGGCAGTAGGTAGTTTTTTATATTTATATGGCGACATTGATGTATTGGTATATCTAGATGAAACAATAAATAGAATCGGGCCTCCATGGCAAGTGTTAAGAACATCATGTTTAAAAACATGCAGTCTCTTACCTAAATCAGCGCAGGTTCAAGTCCCGCCGGAACCTAAGATAATATTTGTGAGAATGTTTGTCAGTTTAATATGGATGTCCGGTGTTTTACTCCCCTGTACATATTAACCGGGTTTTCTCCTTCACCACTTAAACCTGACCGCCACCGTATGACTGGAAAAATTGTTGAGTTCAGCGTAAAACAACATTTAAATTTTAAAACTGAATAAAAACAATCCATATAATTCTTTAAAATTTTATTCAATTATATAAAATATAATTATAATACAAATGGAAAATATACATTCATTTGTTTTTAAAAGAAAATGTCGATCATTGGCGTTTAGTCACGTGACGCTAGTCAAAATGTCGTGCCGTGTGTAGACAGCTGGTATCCATTAATGGCATCCATGTCAACCTTAGTAGTTTGAGACAAAATATCAAGGAGTGTCGAAGAAATGTTAAAGGATAGTTTAAAAGGCAATTAGTCAATTATTATATCATATTGCTTAAAAGTGTTATCTATATGTAATCCAAATCGCCATTTACAATGTCGAAAAAATTGCTGTATCAAACGAGGAATAAGATATATTGAATTCAGCTTTTCCGGCGGGAATTAATGACACTAGTGTGTTTGTATTATAGATTGAAATTACTAAAATCAGACTGGATTATTCTGCTGACAAAAAACCGTTCTGTTATAAACGGTAAAAGATAAATGCAACATTATTGTAATTTCATTGAAATTAAAAGACATACAAATACATCTGTACTCATTTTGTTCTGATTCACCTGATCATTTTGTGTATTCTATTATTAACCAGAGATTGTTTGATAGAACAAAGTAAGAAATATTTAATACATTGTCTACTGTAGTAGTTTGTCAAAGGGTTTTCTGTATCAATATCTTGTTGACTTTTGTCAATCAGTTGATATGAAATATAGAAAACAATTACAAAAATTTAGGACTTCCTCACACAATCTGAATATTAAGATATTCAAATTTTAGCCGAAACAATAGAAATTGTGAAAATGCAATTATGAGTTATGATTTTCATTTTATACTTGAATCCACGTAATATAAACAGTTTAGAAGTTGAAATATAAAATATTATTATTCTCCAATCCGTACTTTTTAACTTGTTGAGTTGCTAAGTGTACGTAATTCAAAAGAACTCTCAAATTTAGGAAAATATTTTTACTAGCGAAAAAATAAATTCTGAAGGTAATCTTACCGCTATTTTTTTTTCTTCAACATGTAGTCTATTTATTTATCTTTTGTATGTACTATGCTCACCTGTGTGAAGTTTATTGTATTTTGTTTGGTTTCCATTGAGTTATATGGCTTAAAAATAATAAAGAATTGAATTGAATCATTGAGCATACGATACGGAATCAACTAATTATTGGTCATTTTTGTTAGTGTTGTTTAAGGTGTCTAGAAATTAACCATCTTATTAGCTTTCCCATTTATTGATATTTAACACACATCGCTGCTATATAGATTAGGTCAGACAACGTGTCATGGTCAGTTATCCAAATTTCTGCAAATTAAGGCTAACCACAATCATCTTGAGAGTCTACAGTTACTAAACATAGTAAAACTTAGATCAATATATAGAATAGGAGGTGACAAAATCAACATTGACAGTGATATTGTACCAACAATGACCATCTGTCTTATATCACCAGTAAACTATTGTCAGAATGTATAAAGTACAGTCACCGAATTGTTAACTGTAAAATTCCAGATGATCATTTACAGATATGGTGAACGATGAACATACTCAGACCACTGGAAGATCCGGAGATGGAATCAGATACCATACAGAAGTCGATATCACTCATCGACCGGTCACAACTTTCCGATAAATACACTCAGATTTTTAGAAAATCCTGAGATGGAATCAGGTATAGGGGTGTCTGTATTCCCCATACACCTGCCGTGAGTTCACAGAGAAATTCAAATGGGAATAACATCTGACCACAAACCGTATCATTTTTATGACTAACAACTGCCTTCGAAACAGTTAAGTTAAACGTGTTTATTGTAAAACAAGGTTAGAATATCGGCCATACTATTTCTGAAATATTTGAAGCAAACTTTGCTTTAAAAATACTGTATAGGGTAGAATTTAAAGGGTTGCCATTTGCACGTATTTTTCTCTCTCCAGTTTTTTCGCGGTAGTTTAATTCGCTAATCAGAATGTATAATCTCATTAAAATCTTATTCACTGTTTCTGAACTACATGGGTTTATCAACACCCCCCCCCCCCCCCCCCCCCCCCCCCCCCCCCCCCCCCCCCCCCCCCCCCCCCCCCCCCCCCCCCCCCCCCCCCCCCCCCCCCCCCCCCCCCCCCCCCCCCCCCCCCCCCCCCCCCCCCCCCCCCCCCCCCCCCCCCCCCCCCCCCCCCCCCCCCCCCCCCCCCCCCCCCCCCCCCCCCCCCCCCCCAAATATAGCGGAAATTAAAATAGCGAATTATTTCCCCGTAGACATCTTTAAAAAGGTCATATGATGTATGCTTGTCTCAAGATACTTACATTTAATATTAACGCTACAACCAGAGCCTCCTTGGCAGAGTAGTTAAAGTATCGCACATGAAACATGGGCGCCATTAATCTCTAGTCAACACAAATCCAGTCCTAGCTGGAACCTACACTTATTACTCCACGACACCATGGTGCCTCTCATCTCCGGTCAGCACGGGTCAGAGCAGCAGCTACAACCTAAACTAATTACCCTCTACCATTATGCAGTCTCTCTCAGCTAGAACCTAAATTAATTACCCTTTTACAATAGCAATATCTTATATCTAGCCAGTGCCAGTCCTAGCAGCAGTTGCAACTTAGCCAATTATATGAGAAATTTTGCCAATTTACTTGACCATACATCTCCTTCTGAGTGCATTGTAACCAGGCTCTATCAAACACCATTGAAAATGGTCGTCATCATGTAACTTAAACCTCCACCATTAATAATTTGTCACCAATGTATGATACACCACTGAATATTACACAAAGAATGCAATATAAAAAAATCACCAAAGTATTTGTCTTCAGGGTGTTTAGGAGACAAAGATTGAAAGCATGTGAACATTGGACAAACATGGACCTTTAAAATCCAGATGTGGGATCAGGTGACATGGAGGAGTAAGCAACCCCTGTTGAAATATCAAGTCCACAGTCAAATTCAAATAAACTAAGAGAGTAATGGCGCCGGTGACTCAACTACCGCCATTAAACAGAAAAAGTACTATAATTGAGTGTTGCGTTGAACACAAATTGAATGAAATAAGAAGACATTAACATCATTGTTGTATACCCTAAAAGATGAATACTTTCTTACCTTCTTTTTTCTTCTATTTTGTCTTTTACAAAAAGAAATGGTGACTGTATTTCCACGAGGAGAAAAGAAACTGGTATGTTAAAAATACGTTCTCATAGACGTTCAATGACTTAGAGAACTGTCTATGTTGAAATTATTTAGAAATTGATGGATAAGACATAAATTAAACTGGGTCACGTGTGTGGCCCTTAACCCAAAATAGCTAAATAAAAAGTAACACCGAAACTGCAACATTTTTGATGAATGATAGAAAAACACAAACTGACGTGTTTCGTGTAACATTACATTTTTGTGTTTTAATTTTTTTTTAACTTTTATTGATCTTTTCTGACGACACAGTGGTAAATGACTTCTCTTAATGAGACGTGTTTGTATGAAGTATATATCTATTGTTGGTAATTAGTTTTATTATCCCACGTTATGTGATGATGTAGGAAAGTATCGACAATTATTTTCTCTTTAGGTATACTTTTAAAATTGATATATACATGTCGCATATACATCAAATGACATTGTTCACGTTCTTTGTCTTTCGTTTTAACAGACAAATGTCATTTCCATCATGATAATGGATATTGTCTGATGGGTAAAAATTAAACGGTGATTTCTATTAACGATGTTTTAAGACTAAAAAAGTTTGACCAACTGTCCTCTTGAGAATATGATAGGAAACATTAATGCATCACATAAATTGGCGCCAAAAGAAGAGAGCATTTTATTGCATTCGAATTGAGAAGACAGTGGGAACTAATTGTATATACAAGTTACACTATTTGATATCATATATAGTTAAACTCTACAAGGGCTCGGCGAGTAAAGCAAAGTGAGGGCAGAGTTTTTAAATCTGTGACGTAATTTACAGAAACAGAATAACAAAATGATCCCAGGTGTGTTGGTGATCTAGATCGCTGATCAGAACAAAATATTATTGTCTATAAATAAGAGCGATATTTATTTAGTTACAAGCTTGGCTTCCAAGCATATTTCAACAAAAATATGCAAGATTTTGAGTATCGCCTTTGCAGACATAGACATGGTTGATATTGGGTTTACAAAAGTCATCAAAATAAATCGCTTTGTTTTCATTTCGTCATTTTGAAAACATTTAAACGAGAAAGTGATTTCCATTTCTTTTACATAATATCAAGAAAATGTCAATTAGCGGAATAACAAATGATTATCTTCTTTCCTGTGAGGTAGCCAAAGGGAATAATGTCCAGGAAGAGCGACATAATAACTAATCATTTATTGGAAATGAAATTGTTATAACAGGGATACGCAAAGGGAAACTGACATTCTAATGCACTCTGTTTGCCTTGCGTTATTTCGTTGGTTGATGAAGTTGAAAACTCGCAGAGAATTCACGGTTCACTGCTAGTTTTTACGAGTTGATGTTCCATCAACTGAGTAATGTTACAGTAAGTTGTTTATTGGGAACTCCATACTGCACATTTTGCAGTATAGGGTTAACAACACATTATACTCACGGGAAATTACACATGTATGTGCAGTTCAGCAACATAAACTCAACATCAATATTGAAATTTCCAAATCACATTTTTATTCGTATATATATTTTTTAATTGATGAAAACAAAGTAACAATTCGCTGAAAAATACAGGTCTACAATATTTTTTTACATTATACTGTTGTGATAGAATTGAGGTTAAAAGTGATTGAATTCTTGCGCACGATTAATATGCAGATAAGTTTTGGTAGAGTTTCCATTACATCTGGCTGTGAAGTTGGACATTGAAGTTGCGTCATTTCTCATTCACATGATCTTAACTGACGAGAAACTCGGAGAGGTCATTGAAGTTGGGAATTTTTTTTACATGTACACGTATTGACCTAGAGATTTAAGGCTACTGATGGGAAGTATAATGAAACGATGTTTATAAGCACAAGGTTTTATAATCATATAACAGATCTATGTAGTTTGAGTCGTCAGTACTCACGTTTGGCTAAATGTCTGCCCCGTTTTTAAGTTACTTTTTTGGCATAATATAATTTTGCCAAAATAAAAAGTAATTTAAAATCATAACAATTCGACATATGGGCTGCTCACATGTGATATAAAAAGTAAAAATTGTGGAAAAAATTGTCATGTTTTCATTGTCAATATTGTTCTTATTTAAAATAAAATTGGGTGATTCTCGCAGGTTTTTGCTAACTTGGAAACTGGAAATAAAATACATTTTTTTAGTAAAAAGTCTGATGTCATATTCACAGTAAATTAAAACTTTACAAAATGACAGTGGTACCCTTTGTTGAAATTAACCTGCAATATATTTCAAATATGTGCACACAATGTATATTTTTAGTATACGGAGTGTATTATACCTCATTGAAGCATAACGATTACCATAAACTCGTATCAGTACTTTCAGTACTTCGATTATACACTTTGCCACAGAAAGTACTGCTGTCCGAACTCGATACACTTGCTGAACTTTAATATTTACACATTTTGTAATATAATGCATATCGAAACTTTTTGCACTGTCTAGAGTTACTTGCTAAAATTACAAAACATAAAAACTATATCGTATCACTAAATCGGTATCGAAATTAACATATTCATATGTAATCTGGTCATAGATAAAGGTATGAGCCAGCATAGATCAACGTTTCATGTCGTTTCTGTCATTAATATGATAATTAAAACGTTCAGGCATTGAGAGTAGGGTTACCATGTGAACTGACAGGGTATCGGTATATGTCAGTTTTTGTAAAACAGTCACATGGCAACCCTTAATTACATTTCGGGTATAGTTCAGCGTTGACATTTTCAAATCATCCCTTGAACAATAAACGAAATATATTTCACATGCCAAACGATCACTGTTCTGTACATGAAGACTTATAGACTTAAGCGATCGTCTTGAGCATTTATTTTGGCCTTTTTGCAAAACTGTAACTTTTATATAATTTTATAATATGGTTTCTGTGAACAAACCCTTTTGATTTTAAACTGGATTATACGTTAATGTACTTTGCTTTTTCACCTGGACATTTGCAAGTAATTATCTATGTATGGTTTATTTAGGGCACCTTAATATATGTCTTCTACACGATAGGCGTATTGATTTCTGCATATGCAGGTGTCAAATTAGCCGTTTGTTTCTTTCATGTAAATGTCAAATGTTGTTTAAAGTATTTACATTTCCAATGCATCACGCTTTTATGTTTGTTTGGTGGTACAGCGAGGGTAAGAGGGAAAAGGTCAAACCAAACATATGGATATCTATATACAGTTTGTTGTCTGGTACTTTTGCTGCATATATTGACCCACATATTAGTTGACTGTTAGCCTTGTGGAATAACTGGTGATTATTTGTTTCAAAGAACTGACGGCTTATACAGATGTGCGTGTGTTGTCAAGTAGAGACGTGACTGATTATCATGATTTTCCGAAAATTCAATTACAGAGTGCTTGTAGAGGGCATAAAACCTTTACAAATGATATTACCAAATGGACACGAGTTTTTCACAAAAAGAAAACTCAGAGAAAGACGTCCACATGATGTAGAATAGTCTAATTGTAAACTGTCCCAGAATGCTTATCATCTCAAAGAAAATAGTGACGTATTGTTTTGTATTTATATAGAATACTCGTTAAGATTCAAAGTACCCGAGACAGTAAGATACAGAAGCACGAGAAGTCGCATGGGCGTACCCGCGAGTAACCCCCGGGAAAACCCAAGATTAAATTCGGTTTAAATTTTAAGGACAAAGATAAATGTCAAATGGGGTAACAAAAAGCAGCATTTTGATCACGGTACATAAGGTTCAATCTAATTAAAAGTCGATCTCTCCCGTTTTCTGATATGTCGCGTATTGGATTAACGCAATTCGCTTTTGGTCACGTGCAGATGACCTCGTAGGTGTGTCATTTTCGACCAATGGAAAAGCGATGGGTATCCGATGGGTAAGGTGAGATTTCACCTTCTGTGTTGAAATTTGATCGACATGTTAAAACTGTGTGCTCCAGAGTCAACGTTACCACACTTTTGACTTCACATCCTGCCCAAAGTGTGATTGACTCTTGAACACACAGATGACTGGCAAATTATGAAGGTGTCGCTGCTCAGTGGAACAGGCTGCTGAGAAGTAAAATATATAAAACGGTCTGCGAGTTCCTTTAGCAATATGCTTATCAAGTGCACATATCAATCCACAATCGTTTTCTACATTGTAATGCTTCTGTATTTACAATGTTTATTCTAAAACACTACTAGCTTTCAGAAATTCCTCCCGTGATTACAAACACCCCGGAGATAGACGTTAACCTAATTATATTTGGCCATTTTATAGGATTAGAGAACTTCGACCTAAAATAACCTATAGAGAGCAGCTAGTTCTGTCATGACATTTCATCACAAGAAAAACATATCGATCGATATGTTGAACTATCGACTTGACCTGTGATATACATTTAAACTACTACTGGATAAATTAATTTGAAATTCTACGATCGCTGCCATAATAGTCGAAGATTGAGACCTCATAGGGTTCGAGAATTACTTGGTGTTTTCTGATGAATGGTCGTAAGAAGAATTCAAAAGAACACATACATGTACAGATTGTTGATACTTAGTTCATAGTGTGTATTAAAAACACGACGTCGTATAATTTACATTGTGATTTTTATTCAAAGCATGGTTTATTGATACATTTAGAATATGGTAGTTGTTTATATGTACATTAATGTTTTCTACAGGTAGAACATGGAGAGCAATCTACATTTGAAACAAATTATAGATATATAAAAACCAAGTATAAATATTAATTTGCATTTATGTCACAAACATGTGGATCAATTTTGTTTTCTTTTCATTACTTGGGTTTAATACGAATTCTGGAAATCCTACATACACACGTAGCTCACTTTCAAAGGACGAGATCCTTCAAAATCACGTGTCCGTATTACACTCATTTGATATACCTACAACGGAGACCGATTTCGAGCTACCACATTTATACTGGATACCTAAACTTCATAAAAACCCATATAAGCAAAGATACATAGCAGGATCCAGCAAATGTTCTACCAAACCTTTATCTTTACTCCTTACCAAGATATTGACAGCTGTTAAGGAGAAACTTCAAAAAATACTGTACAGTTGCTTATTCCAGAAGCGGTGTAAATCAGATGTGGATACTTAAAAATTCTAAACAGCTTTTAGAAAATTTGAAGGCACATAATTTTTCTCGAATTCACAGTATCAAAACTTATGATTTCTCAACTCTTTACACTACTATTCCACATAAAAAATTAAAAGAAAGGCTTTTTAGCATCATAGACAACTGCTTTTTCACTAAAGGTGGTACCCGAAAATTTAAATATCTAGTGATTGGCTATCAGGATACTTATTTCGTCAAACACCACTCTGATTCTACACATAAGTATACTGAAGTTGATATAAAAACATGCTGGAATTTCTAATAGACAATATATTTGTAATGTTCGGAGACGTGGTCTTTCAACAAACTGTCGGCATTCCTATGGGAACCAATTGTGCTCCTTTATTGGCCGACCTGTTCCTTTATTCATACGAAGCAGACTTCATTCAGAAACTGCTGAATCAAAAGAAGAAAAAGTTAGCGGTGTCCTTTAATTTGACATTTAGATATATCGACGAAGTTTTGTCAATTAATAATGACAATTTTCATACATATGTCAATGCGATATATCCCAGCGAACTAGAAACTAAAGATACAACAGAATCAAGTACACACGCTTCATACTTAGACATTTTACTTAATATCAACACAGACGGGAAATTAGCAACCAAGCTATACGATAAACGCGACGATTTCGGCTTTCCCATCGTAAATTTTCCACATTTAAGTAGTAATATCCCTCACTCACCTGCATATGGAGTTTGTATTTCACAAATGATCCGATATGCCAGGGCGTGCACAACATATGAAGATTTCATATACAGAGGTAAACTACTCACTGACAAATTATTGACACAGGGATATCGAAAACCGCGTTTAATGTCAACGTTCCGCAAATTTTATGGTCGGTATAATAGTCTTGTTTGCGACTACTCTGTTTCACTAAGTGAAATGTTGAGTTGCCTTTTCGTTGGCGGTTGTTGAGACGTCTGTACCAATTGTGACGAGGATACACTCCTCACGTGTTTCATTGGACTTGACTGTGGACTCACGGCGGGTGTGACCGGTCGACAGGGGATGCTTACTCCTCCATGGCACCTGATCCCACCTCTTGGTTTCCAGAGGTCCGTGTTTGTCCATTTTTACCGGATTTGTATCTATGTCCTGGACATCCTATTGATTTATACTTTGGTATCTGAGATTTTTATATTTTTACACATCGTGTATCTGACCGATATATCGCCCTCGATTTAACACGAGCATTGATATGCTTCAAATAAAGTAATAGTATAGAAATGAAGAAGTATGTCATTTGTTTTAAGTGAATCAGATGAATAAAAGAGATTCTAATTAAGAATATTAAATTTAAATTTGTTTTAGTGTTGTTGCAATCGTTTTCTGAAGTTTAAAGTCTCCTCTTTTGTCAATGAGTAATTAGTATTTCTGTCGTAAGTGCAACGATGTCTGAGGTAAAACAAAGTGATAAAAAACTCTAGAGACTAACATTTAATCAATATTCTGCAAGATCACACAAATGGGACATGCATGACGCCAAAAATAATTCAGCTTGTCTTTGACAAAACCTTTATCATGATACTCAAATTTTAAATTTAATCAGGATAAATTGTCCATTCTAAAATACACTAGTCCACTTTATGTGTGTTGTCAATATAATAATAACAATAACAGCAACAGCAACAACAACAGCAGCGACAACAAAAATAACAAATAGGCCTAACGATAATGATAACAATAATGATAAATAAATAGACATTATATCATTCACGTTACGGTAAAAATCATTCAAATAAAAAACCTCAGATACCAAAGTATAAATCTTTAGGATATCCAGGATACAGACATGGATCCTGCAAAATTTGGACAAACACGGAATTTAAAAGGAAAGTTGAGGCAATTTATAAGAAAGTAAGATATAAGAGTATAAAGTTATGTTCCAGAGTCAGAATTGTACGTGAAACAATGAACATTTCATGAACGTCAAACAGGGTTGTTTGTTAATAAATAGAAAACGTCGAAACTTTTGAAACAAAACTAACAACGATGCATGTTTAGATAACAAAAAAGTACATTTTGTCAAGTTGAAATCGTCACATATGTAATTGTTACTTGGGATCATCCTCTATTCCCACTGATTCAGACTGTGAAATTTTCTAGAATCAATGCAAATACACTGACACTTGTATATAATGACCTCCTTTGGGACACAAGAAACCAGTCTTTATAGGGAGGTGGTCTTTATAGAACAATTGATTTGTACACAAATAGTACTATTGGGAAAAACAAAACCAGGTGGTCTTTATACACACAGGGTCGCTATATCGGGTTTTACTGTAGTTTGATGACATCTGAGCCTGGTACTTCCAAAGAATTACTTAAGTCCAAAACTTTTACTAAACTTTGGCTAATCCTGAAATCTGAGGCCAGAGGAGGCCAAGTTGAGAATATTTTTCAGTTAAGTCTTAACTTTTATGGTGCTGGTGTCATATAGAAAACCGCCCCATAGAAAATCTTACCCCCGACTTTTTTCTAAATAGTTAATCTTCTCCCCACGGGGGAAAGTTTTCTACGTAAAATTTACTCCGCCTTCTATGTATAGAAAACGTCCCTACCTGTAGGTTAAAGGTTTGACTTTTATGTCACCTATAGATATTTTTTTTCAAACGTGATCCAGGATTCTAAATACACGCAATGCAAAAAAAAAAAAAAAAAAAAAAAAAAAAAAAAAAAAAAAAAAAAAAAACAACAACAAAAAAAAAACCAAAAAAAAAAAACCAAACATTGTAATTAAGTGTTTCTTTCACTAGCTGTAATCAATTTACTCTTTGTTTCATTACCGACAGAGCATAGTTTTTTGACATTCAATTGATTAATTTGCTCAGTATGTAAATAACAAAAAAATCATTTTTTTAATGATTTACCAACAAAATTTAAAGGATCTAGTATATACATTGTAACACTCACAATATGTGAGAACGTCCCTTACAAGTTTGAATAAAAAAGCGAGATATACTACTGCAAATACAAGAAAAGTACTTTAAATATTAAGGAATTTAAAACTAGAATTTTATATTACTTCAAAATAGAAAAAAACTATATAAATCCACGGGTCAACAAGCATTGTTCATACAATATGCATCTGTATTTTTATTTCCTTTTTTGCTTTTGATAAAAGATGTGCATCAATATGATTTTAGTTTGTAATGTCAATGTATGGTTTGTCCTTGTTTTCTCTGTATTGCATGTTTCAAAATATGGTAAATATCTAAATCAGAGCTGAAACGAATGATTGAATATTCAAGATTAGAATAAGTCAGTATTCTACCAATATTCACAACTATTTTGTATTTTTTATTTTCACGTAAATATACTTCAAATGTTTTACTGGCTAAACAAACGGCGGCTAAATACACAAATGCTAGTCATATGTTCTGGGCCAGTTATACTCAGTACTCAAGCTCAACCTACTTTTCACGATTTTAAGGTAAAAACATGCTAACTTTATTCTGTAATAGGGAACTTTCGAGTTATCCAGGATTGCCGTTATAATCCTGATTTTATTATTACCAGTTGCGTGATTCTAGAAAAATGTTCCTCAGTGTTATTTCCGGTTTCGATAATATGTAGATAGCCTCGATAGCACAATGGGTAAAAGTGCCCTGCAAGGGCTTGGAAGGTCCCGGGTTTGATTCCCGGTCTGTCGTCACATTTTCCCTCTTGCTACATTTCAGTAATTTGGCGTTCAACTAAATAAACCCACTGTGGTATGCTTAAAGAGCCTCTTGGGTTTCTTTATACAAAAAGTAAAAAAATTTCCATTTAGTTTACATACGTTGCGAAGGTAAATATGAAAACCGGAAGAACATATGAGGAACAAGATAGAGAAGTCACGAATAAATGCAGGATCATAACGGTATTGCGGGCTAACTCGAAGTTCCCTATTGGACATGTTTGTATATTGATGGCAAACAATTGTAAGTAATGATAAAAATTATTGCCCATTTGAAGAAAACTTCAGAAATATTAAAAATGTGTGAGTACCATACTCTTGAGTATCGTTCTCAACGTATTTATGCTATTTGTTTTTTTACAGGAAAATCATAAATGTGACGCAAAAATTGATATGTAAATGATTAAAAATAATGTTTCCTGATCACTAAAATCCAAATGTTTTATAAACAATTTCATAGTAAAAATAATGAAATAAAAATTCAACTTGAGTATTGAGTAAATTTGATGACTTTGGGCCCTGAATCATGTTTGGCTCTATTTACTATAGATCTACATACAGATAGTGTCAATCTGTATACAACCGACACCTCACTTGTGTGGGGTTAGTCCAATATGAATCCTTATCTGAGTATCTGATAAAAAATTTAAAAAAGAAAATAATCTAGCACGTCTCAAATAAAATCGGCGAACCTGTGGGATATTTTGAAATAATCAGTGAATAGAATTATTAAAAGATATCAAGAGGTCCCTGTTTGTCCATTTTAACCAGATTTGTGCCTATATCCTGGACATCCTAGTGATTTATACCTTGGTATCTGAGACTTTTTACATAGAAACATTTCTCTTTAAATTTTACAAACTTGAATTGTATAATTATTCTATAAATTAATCTATATTGTATATTCATCTTTTACACTTACAGTAGGCAATGCCAACAACATTGAAAACAAGATCTAGTGATGTAAATTTTATACAAAAAGATATATGATAACTACCCCACCTCAAAAGGATGGAATACCAACTGATAGGATAATATATGATACCATATATCAAAACTGAGAATGGAATACGACACGATAATAACATGGGAAAAAAGGCAAAACAAATGAGAGAAGCTGAGCAAACAAAATATCCAAGCTTGCATTTTAAATAGGAGTAAAACTGCAGACCAACATCCAAATTATGAAAACAATAAAAATGATTAAAATATACACAATGGACATTTAAAATTCCTTGAGAGTGAAAAAATTCAATCTTTTTGAACCGGAATAACTTTCAATGGAATGGAAATATATTGTTTCAAAAACTAATATTAGATAGCTTACACAAAATATACAACGCATTTCAATGCCATACACACAAGCACAAATGCAAAGTTGTAATTAGAACCTTTACATTAACAAACAGGAATAGAAATAGTAATAAAATATTGTCTGGACAAAAACGACAGAAAGAGAGAACATTCATCTTGTATCAAGACTGGCAAAGCAATTTGAAAACCCTAACTTAACTTTAAAGTTCACTGCAAGTAATTGCATACGGGTGATAATGTTCCCAAGGGATTTCAAAATTTAGGGGAAAGGCATTTAATAAATTAAAAAACATAATTCATTGGTTAAGTTCCTGTCAGCTGTTCTTCAATATAATTGGCTAATTAAAGTTCAAATTGGCTGATTAAAGTTCAAATGCAGTTCTTTTATAACTGTGTTAGTGTTTGGACACTCTGTAAATTGACTTATAGCAAATAAGTACCGATTATTATTAACTTTTCATTCTTCTTTTTAATTTTCTTTTCAAAGGTCAAATGAAACTATTACCAAAGTAAACACCTTTATGATTTTTAAAGTCCCAATTGAATTGTTTTGATATGGGTTTTGGGTACATAGGGTAAAGAGTTATGAAACTTTTACTCAGTAATGAATGAGAGAGAGAGAGAGAGAGAGAGAGAGAGAGAGAGAGAGAGAGAGAGAGAGAGAGAGAGAGAGAGAGTAAATATATCTATCTTATTAACAATACTACAGCAATAGTTTTAAAAGTAGGCCAAAAGAAATGTACATAATTTTCGCTTCTGTCAATAAAACTTCATAAGTTGAGTTCGAATTTAACATAAATGTATATTTCCGAAAGAAAAAAATAGTGTTAGTGAAATTTATAATTTGAAGGATGGTATCTAAGAGAAATATTACTTTAGTATAAAATAACTGACTGGTATCAAAATACTTGGTTCTGGGTTTTTGTATACCCACGTACGGTCCACCAGCAGTGCCAATGAACTAGTAATTATAACCTTCAGGTTTTGGTAAACAATCGGTGACAAAATGTGCGTACTTCTTAATATATCTAGACAACGCAACATCCCACTAGTATCAAACATATTAAGTTACCTTATTTATCAAATATTTCAACTTAATCATGATTAATCAACATCATACATTGATGATATATAAAATAACTGATGGAAAACCAAATCACATACTTAAGTATAGGGCAGTAACAGAATACACAAGTCTCTAATTGCAGAGGTTGTTTTTCGCAATTGTCCTACATATATAAAATTGAAACACTCTCAAGAAAATGAACAATATATCTTATAAAAATCATTATGCTGAGTAAAAATATCGGACTTCATTATATTGGTTTCAAGGTGTTATGTCTAAATCTGCTGCAGTAATTATTACCTGTTCTGAAAAAAGAGGAACATTTCTTTTACTTGGAACAAAATTTCCAGATGCCAATGATCTCAAAGAAGTTCCATCGGCATGGTTCAAGGAACGAAGTGCAGTCCTTTATTTTCAAGCGATATAAGCTGTCACAATGATTATTTTTGTCCCATGACATATAGTCTCAAATACGATATAATGTGTTCAAATACATTATCAAACACATAAAACGTTGTAAACGATCTTCTTTTCGAAGTTATTTGTTTTTTTAGAATTTAAGTTTTCCCGTACCTTAAAAATACAGCTGTATTTCCGTATGCAATGACCTTTCATATAAACTCTTTCGCCATATCAAATGTGCTTCGTAATTCGGTCCGGGGATCTCGGTCCTTTACGCGCTCGGAGTATGTTAAAGTCGGCCAATTTTGTGTGTTTTATATCTATTTTTAAAATACAGGACGTGATAAATATTGGAAAGTGCATGCATTATGTAAAATAGGCTTTTCAACGCTATTTTAGATACCTGAAGAAAATCGGATGAATAGATGGATAATTATATCAGGTCACTAAGAGAATTTTTTCCGATCTTTAATGTTACCCTGAATGCTGACGTTGACAAAATCGAAACTATATAACTGTGAAAAGTATGCGTACGTCATGTTTTACAATCGCACCACCATGTCCGATGTAGTTGGGCAGTTCATGATCATATGTGTCAAGAATGATAAAGCCGAGAATGCGATGGGACGAGTTAAAATGGGTCGAGATCACTCGATATACCCGGCACGTGCTCAATTTCAGAAACGAATGTTTGAAAACGACGAAAAAGACAAACTTTGCCTGATCTGGGTATGAAATGATGATGTACGAAAATAACCGGGTTATAAAAGGTTAATAAGAATAGAATGTATATTCACTGAAAATAGCACATGTTTATTCGTCACTCTGTAATCTTCGTAAAATATAACGAAAATTAATTTGCAATGCTCAAAGTATGGCGGACAAAAATAACTGATATTGCGGGTTACGTTTGGCAAGATTGTTGCAGTTTTACACATGCATTTATTATTCTAAACAACAGATGGTCTCTTTTGAATATATATGAGATAAAATATTACATAAAATGGGCATGCAAATTTGTTCACCTACGACAGCTCATATCGCTTTAAAAGCTTAGACGTTTGGAGAACGAGGTCAAGCGCAATGAATATGAACATGCTTTGTACATGGTGCCGACTTTTATATGTTAATATGAACAATATCAACCTTACCCTTATAGCGTAAGTTTCTTCGGCAGTAAACACTTACAATGTCAGAATTATCAGGAATGTCCTGTTTATTATTGTCCATGATTTTGTCATTTTTATAGGCTTGTATAAGTGGACATGTAAAATATTTTTCTTCTTGTAAATCTATCTAAGCTTTTGTAAGCTCACCTAAACCTATATGTGATTTACCTATGCCAGAGAGGGTGTGGATGTGTCAATCTACATGTGTTGTCATTATTTATTTTGTAAAACTATTTTCCGATTCAAATAACTTGGCGGGGCGGAGCAACCTTTTGATTATCACACGGATGATTCTATTCACTTTTCGGTTAAGCCTATCTTCTCGAGAAGAACGCACTGGATATCGGTAGGTTTGGTGACAAGACAAGTAGGAACGATTACTTTTGTCATTTTAATTACAATATCGTTATTCTGCATTAATTAAAATTAAAACTTGTCGAAAAAAAGTTCACAAGGATCCAACCGCCAGGTTTTATGGATTTTACTATTCCATGACAATTCCCGGTCTGTGCATTGGACATTCTTGTATTTATTATCTTTACTTTGCACCATGCATCTTCTAATTTCAAAAGTTTTAACCCAATTTGTACTTAGAATACCGCGTAACCAAAAGAATTCCAAAATAAAAAGAACATCATACTACGGAATTGTTCGAATAAGTCCAATTCGAGTTTCGTTATATATGGAACGTATTTAAATTGGTCCCTGGGTATGTTTTATAGTTATGTTGATAAATTATTTGCTGACCATTTTTGTAAATTATAACGACACCGAATAAGGCAAAATGAATACAAACGTATTAAAACGCACGTAAATGTATTTATAGATAGCATGTTTGGGGTATTTCCGTAGAGTATTACTCTTATTTTTATTTTTGGTTCAAAATAGTTCTTGAAATTCCTGAAGGCTACATTACTTTATATAAATAATATAAATCAACATATAAGGAGATCTTTGTACTCTTAGACGCTATTTTTCGCAATGGATTTGTTTGATGATAACATGCTCTTTTGTACAATCTGTCAACTTTCCCAGTTTTCTACTAATGAACACAGAAAGCGACAACCTGACATATTGCATCCATCAACGTACCGTGGCTCGTACCAAAGTCCCGAAGTTTTGGTATGCTCTGCAGCAACACTCGGAACTTGACTCTACGGTATTTGCATTTTGAGAGAAATTGAATTGGTAGTAAGCCGACATCAATTTGCTTGCTGTCTAATCTCATCAGCATTAAAGCAGTAAAGCTAAAAGACACTCAACTGCAGTTATGGTGTGCTATTTATTACTGGTCTTCAAGATTAAATCTTTGGTAGATTTCTAGAACAGTATCCAATTATCGAGATTTATAAACACAACGTTTTAATCTTTATAGTTAAAGAACCCATATTATTTTGTGTAAGGATTAGCTCAAGTAAGTCAAAGAGAAAATACCAATGTGCAAATATACTAATAGCTTTTAGCAAATAAATGACATATTCCCATCAGATATAAATTATATTTTACGTACGTACCGAACATAATCTACAATTGAGACTTTATACATGTCAAATAATTTTAGAAACTAGAAATTGTTGAGAGAGAGAGAGAGAGAGAGAGAGAGAGAGAGAGAGAGAGAGATATGATTTACATGGAGTAAATACATCTACTTATTAACCATTATTTAATCCTACTAAATATTAACTTATCACAAATTTTGTTAACTTTAAATTTACAATGGGCACGGCCATATACAGTGACTCCCTTACGCCTATCGTATCTGTACCTACAACCGATACTGATTTTGCGCTACCATATCTATATTGGATACCTAAACTTCATAAAACCCCATATAAGCAGAGGTACATAGCAGGATCCAGCAAATGTTCTACCAAACCATTATCTTTACCAAGATATTGACAGCCATTAAGGGGAAACTTCAGCAATACTGTACAGTTGCTTATTCCAGAAGCAGTGTAAATCAAATGTGAATACTTAAAAATTCTAAACAACTTTTAGAAAATTTTAATACACACAATTTTTCTCAAATTCACAGTATCAAACGATACGACTTCTCTACTTTTTATACAACTATTTCACATAAAAAGTTAAAGAAAGACTTTTTAGCATTATGGACAACTGTTTTTTCACTAAAGGTGGTACCCGAAAATTCAAATATCTAGTGATTGGTTATCATGATACTTATTTTGTCCAACACCACTCTGATTCTACACATAAATACACTGAAGTTGATATAAAAACATGCTGGAATTTCTAATAGAAAAAATATCTGTAATGTTCGGAGACATGGTCTTTCAATAAACTGTCGGCATTCCTTTAGGAACCATAGAAAGTAAATATACAACAGAATCAAGGACACACGTTTCATACTTACTTACTATAGACACAGACGGGAAATTGGCAACTAAGCTATTCGACAAACGCGACGATTTCGGCTTTCACATCGCAAATTTCCACATTTAAGTAGTAATATCCCACAGTCAACCGCATATCGAGATTATATTTCACAAATTTTGTAATATGCAAGGCGTGTAAAACATATGAACATTTCATATACAGATGTAAACTACTCACTGACAAATTATTGACACAAGGATATAAAAAAACCGCCTGTTATGCTAACGTTCCGCAAATCATACGGTCAGTATAATACTCTTGTTGTGGTTACTCTGTTTCACTAAGTGAAATGTTGAGTTGCCTTTTCGTTGGCGGTTGTTGAGACGTCTGTACCAATTGTGACGAGGATTCTTTCCTCACGTATTTTATTTGGACTTAATTGTGGACTCACGGCAGGTGTGAATGGTCGACTGGGGTTGCTTACTCCTACATGGCACCTGATCCCACCTCTTACTTTCCAGAGGTCTGTGTTTGCCCATTTTTACCAGATTTGTATCTATATCCTAGATATCCTAAAGATTTATACTTTGGTATCTGAGTTGTTTTGTATCTAAAACTAACTGATTACATTTTCATCGAACTTGACCTTTTTATCGAAATCTATAGGCTTCCATGGAACATTTACGATGGATGTGGCATGCTGGCAGAAGACGCTGACTCCTTCCGGACACCTGGTGCTATCCTATTCGCAATTTTCGTCATGTTGAGACCAATAGTTTATCTAACGTGTCGTACTCTAACTTACTTAGAGTTTCGATTATCCATTTATACTTTCTACTTAATAGGACTTAAGTGATTTGTCGAAAAACAAATTTTATGCAGTTTTTGCGTATGAAGATTATATTGTTGTTTCATTTAAATGGGGCAAACTGTATTTCGAACTTCTGAAATTATTATTTTTGAATGGATATTTCGATGAACGTTTCCATTACTTTGTGACTGAACCTAGCCGAAAGCATCACACTATTTCAATAGGTCAGCATTTTTGCATTTTTCGTTTTAATTAATTTTCACACACACATAAGCTAACATTTGTGAAAGAAATGTTTATATACTAAGAAGGTTAGAATGTGTCTCCAAATCATAATTTTTACCTCTTAATGTGATGAAATTAAAAAGAAAAGTTTATATGAAAATTGAAACCAGTAACATGGATGCAATTATAATGCTTATAACGGTGTTTTTCTTCTATCTTGAATTTCATCTGTTTATTTTCTTCACAAATCTTTGAAAGAATTTGAATAAATATGCAATTCTAAAACATTCGTTAATTATTACTATCTGGTAATTTTGAGATTAATTTTGACATGGAAAATTGATAAATAGGCAATTATTGTAAAAGTCGAACTAAAATATACATAATGCATATACAGCTAGACATACATCAAAGGAACTGAATGAGCCGTATAAAAACCATCATAAGATACGGCAGTTTAAACAAACCAGATCTTTAATGCATTCGAAAAAATTTAGCGGTAGTAAAGTGTACGATTAATAAACGGATAATTCCACAGTGATAGATCACTTTAAAGTCGTAATGTAACATAAATCTTGTAGTTAAAACAAAATGCCCTTGATATGCGAGGGAGCACTGTGGTTGTTTAGAAAGACTGACGGCAGATCAATATAAAACGTCTTATAAAACATTACGTAATACTATTCTGTAACTTAAAAAATCAATTTTATCACTTTTTCTGTATTTCTATATTTCTATATTAGACTACAGGTGAGTCAAGCCTCCTTACAATGTAAGTATTTTACCTTCTACTTCTCATGTTTTAACATTGTTTTCCCGTGTCGTCGATATGCCAGAATTATTATCATTATCGTTAATTTGCTAGTAGGAATTTTATCAGATGATGATAACAAATCAGAATAGCCATGACCCTCATACGTCATGGTTGAGATTATGTTTTCAGGTCTCTAATATGAAAACGTGGTTAATGACAATAGCACACGGAAACACTGACCATGCATACTTTCCGTAACAATATTTAATATTTAATTTACTTTGTGAAGGAAATATGGTCTTTAACATTTAGAGAACATTTTGTTTTATTCAACATTGTTCTTGCTTGTTCATGGGTATATAGACACATATGCTCATGGCCTGTATGAAGCTTAAAGCCTTATAAGTGTCAATAAAAATATTAATCTCTAATCCACACGAAACTGTTTGTATCTTTGTCCAGTTTAAGGATTTTCGAAACTAGTGACTGGTGTATGTTTAAGGACCATTTATATTTCACTCCTGTCATGTACAAACAACTACCAGCTAGCTAATTCAGAAATTTTACATAGCGTAAACGTATGAGGGCGTTTGGGTACAGATAGGACTCAGAAAAATCGATTTTTGCAGAAAGTGAAATCTATGTTTACTGATGACGTATATCAAATTAATGTTCGACATTTTTCACAAAATAAAATTATCGTAATATGTGAAATTTGCCTTTAAACCCTAAACGCGAAATATTAATAAAATTTACGTCCCTTCCAACGTGTTTGATTACCAAATTTAATAGCCGTGATAAATTATATAGGGGAGTCTCAGAAGGCCGAAGTTTAAATTTAGACAGTTCGAATATCGGTATTACAGTAAATGTACAAGACAACAGATACACAAGAGTCGTGCCTTTCGTGACATTTATGGTCCCGTGTACAGGCTTCCATATGAATACTTCATAATGACACCTGAAGGGTTTGACTGGATTGAATGTTGGCCTAGCGAAGAGGAGCAGACGTTTTCATTTGACCTCTAGAAGAGATCATTATGTTCTGTGGAAAGATATGTAAAGGCAAAAATGTGATTAGAAATTTAAAAAACGACTTAATACATATATGCTAAAAATATCAAAAAGTTAAAATATTAACTTACAAACAATTGTAATTTGTTTAGGTACTGAATATTTTCGTAGACGCGATTATTATGTACAATAACGTGATTATTTCGCAAGACCGTCTACAAAGTACATAAATAAATGAATAGATGAAATTAAATCTTATTTAACCATATGAAAAAGTTATCTATTGAATTTACATATGGTAAAATTGTTAACGTTCAGCTGATTGCTCACTTTATTCTCAAGACAAAAACATAGGTAATACAAGCTGTTCTGTAGATTGTATTTCAAACCATCTGTATTTCCATGGTAACCAATATGACCCTTTATTGGTTGACCTGTCTCTTTATTCATACGAAGCAGAAGCTTCTAAATTAAAAGAGGTGAAGTAAAACTTAGTGTTTGTCTTTGATTTGATATTTAAATATCAACGGTGTTTTGTCAATTAAGAATGATAATTTTCATACATCTGTCATTGCGATATATCAGAACGAACTAGAAATGAAAGATACAACAGAATCAATCACACACGCTTTCTACTTGGACATTTTACTTTTTATAGACACAGACGGGAAATTAAAAAAACTCGGCAATACGACAAACGAACCGATTTCTGCTTTCCCAGTGTTAATATTCCACATATATTAACATACCGACTGCAATTCCCTTCATTATATAAAGCAACTAAGCTATACGACAAACACGACGATTTCGGCTTTTCCATCGTAAATTTTCCACATTTAAGTAGTGATATCCCCCAGTCACCTGCATATGGCGTTTATATTTCACAAATGATCCGATATGCCAGGGCGTGTACAATATATGACGATTTCATATACAGAGCTAAACTACTCACTGACAAATTATTGACACAGGGATATCGAAAACCGCGTTTAATGTCAACATTCCGTAAATTTTACGGTTGGTATAATAGTCTTGTGTGCGACTACTCTGTTTCACTAAGTGAAATGTTGAGTTGCCTTTTCGTTGGCGGTTGTTGAGACGTCTGTACCAATTATGACGAGGATACACTCCTCACGTGTTTCATTAGACTTGATTGTGGACTCACGGCGGGTGTGACCGGTCGACAGGGGATGCTTACTCCTCCATGGCACCTGATCCCACCTCTTGGTTTCCAGAGGTCCGTGTTTGTCCATTTTTACCGGATTTGTATCTACGTCCTGGACATTCTATTGATTTATACTTTGGTATCTGAAATTTTTTATATTGTACATTGTATATTTGTAGTCGCGTGCCACAAGTATTAACCGCTTTACTTTTCAGCGTAAGAATACATGAACGAATCAATAAAGAATTGGATATCATATCTATTTCTTATATATTTAATCTTAAAAGCCATAGGTCTACCACAAAACAAATAAAAACCACAGAAAGAAATCGGAAACACGAGACTACATCTGTAGCACATTGTACAGCCTACAAGCACATATCGCGATATATCTAGGTCATGTTATGACCAAAACCACAGACCACAGTATGGCACAGAAATGAAAGGAAAACAGAGTTAGGCCTAGTGCAACTTTGTCAAGCATCTCTGATAAACAGGTCGATTTGCCTTCACCAGATATTCCTATCAGAACAATTCGTCAATTGCATCGTGTGAAATCAGGCCGTGTGAAATACTTATGTAATTTACGTACCAATCAATCTTCATGATTCCCAGCTGATTGGTACAAAATGGCAAATAACGTTGCTACTTTCAGTTTTTATGAATGAATATAACTGTTTCCCTTCTCGTAAGTCACTCTCAAACTTTCTATGGTATATCCCATTAGTAATATTTCAGAATTCAAACGCAAATTCGTTATAAATACATTATATAGCATACTCATGGGCGCGGTCATTTGTATTTTCAGTTCTCTTCTGACACGTTTAACCTTCTGGTTACCAAGCAGACGAATATTTAAAATAACTTCAAAACAAATCTGACACTTATTCAAAATTTTCCATATCACTAGTTTCTTTCAAAATGATGTGAAAATAAGAAAATAAACCTTAATTCCATTTAGTATTTCCGGAGAGAAAAGGCGAACTATTTCTCGTCTTACACAACTGTTTAGCTGTTACGTCATATGAAAAACTCCCATCGCAAAGCCAATTACCTAGAATGAATTTCGTAATCAGCTGACTACAGATTCACAGAAAATATTAATATATATAAATATAAGCATTGTTTTTCATTTTTTAAAGCACTGGGTATAAATGCAATGGATTATGAAAAATGCAATGTGCAACACTTCCATAATCCATTGCACTTCGTGCTGCACAATATTTTCCCCATAATCCATTGCATTTATACTCAATACTTTCAAAAAATGAAAAACAATCCTTCATTAAATGTAGTAATACCACACAATCACCTGTATATGGTATTTATATCTTGCAACAGATCCGATATGCAAGGGCGTGTTCAACCTATGAACATTTCATATACAGAGATAAACTGGTTATTGATAAGTGATTGTAACAGGGATATAGACAATCGCATTTGATGTCAACGTATAGTTGCTTTTATTCACAGGGATTTAATTTCGCTATATTTGCGGTGAAATAAAATTCCTCTAAATTAAACACCCGTTAATATAATGCCTTACACTTTTGATATATCAGAAATACAATTTGTAACCAATATTGCTCAAAATTGAATACCTGTGAAAACGTTCCTTACAGAAAAACGAGAAATTTTATCCCGTGAAATTAAACAACTATACAGTATAACAAAGTTGTCTTGTCATAGAAGTAAATATGTTTCTGTTTTACACATTATTTATGCTTTAATATAAGTATCAATGGATATTCGAAACTCCAAGTTCATTATAATACGACAAATTAAATATCAAAATGGTCTCAACGCGAAGAACAATTGCAAATCCGAAATGGATTGGACCAGGTGTCCGGCAGGAGTCAGCATCCCCTGTTAGCATGCCGCAATGTTTATCTCTACATACCATCAGGAGATCGTTCCACCTGACCAACACCAACTACATTGTTTCAACTTCACACTGAACAGAAGTTCAAGTTGTCCTTAAGTTGACAAATTATCAATAGATCGTACAAACGCACACTCGACCAATAACAACTTCAGTATTGTTGGGCGGAGGTTGTTATTCATATCACGTGCACTCAGGTGTATATTTAAAAGAATCTAAAGACGTGTATATCTTAAATATAATCAACATATTATCAATAGATTGTCGAAGCACACACGACAAATATCCACTGCAATGTTGTGGGCGTTGAAATTTATATCACATGCAGTCACATGCACATTAATTGGAAGATCAACTAATGCCTATCAAAGTATGCTATCAATAGATCGTGTCAAAGCACACACGACCTATACCAACTGCAATAAATTAGTAGCTCAACTAGTGCGTGTCCTAGATCGTATGAAAGCATATCCCAACAACACTAACTGCAATAAATTAGTAGCTCAACTAGTGCGTGTCCTAGATCGTATGAAAGCATATCCCAACAACACATACTACAATAGTGTGTTCGTGAATAGATATTTATATTACAAAAAGTTAAATCCAAGTTATATAAAATGATACAGTTTGATGAATGTTTTACAGACTTAAAACTAGAATATTAAAAATTGAAAAGAAACTGTGTACAAATACACCCGATCATTACAAATTGTGATGCTTTAAGGTGTTGTAGATACCAAGTATTTATATAGCAAATAAATGCACGCTAATTAAAAAGTAGTTAAAAGTGAAAAATTGACTGTCAAAATAGACTCGACTAATTGGTGTAGGGTATGCGAACTCCTCTTTGACACGTGGTCCCACTTTTCAATTTTTATAGGTTCATGTTTGCCTAATGTTCATAATATTATAATCTTCTTGGCTTTTGGGAGTGAACACTCTAGTAATGTCCTTTTCTACATCCAGGTACACAATATTTATAACATGAAACAAAATATAGTGTGTAATAATAATATGAATATTATTATTCATATCGGTTTCTAAAGTCTATTTCATTATCATAAGAACGTGTGAAACAAAATGGTCTTGCCGTGAATGAGACATTAGCTATGCATGTGTATAGTTGCATTAATTGCGATTGTACACCCTAAGATGAGAACCGGCACAAGGTGGCGCTATGTGTTGTGATCCGATCGAAGGATGAGGACATCCATATACATAAATACACTGAAGTTGATATAAAAGATGCTGGAATTTCTAATGGACAATATATTTGCATTGCTCGGAGATCAAGTCTTTCATCAAACTTTCGGAATTCCCATGGGAACCGAATGTGCCCTTATATTCGCTGACCTGTCACTTTATTTATACGAAATACGAAGCAGACTTCATTCAAAAGCTTCTTAATAAAAAAAGGAATAAAAAATCATTAAGATGACGTTTTGTCAATTAATGATTACAATTTTGATACATATAATGATACGATATACTCAAACGAGCTAGAAAATTAAAGACACAGATTCAAGCACACACGCTTCAGACATTTTATTTACTATAGACAAGATAGGAAATTAACAACCTAACTATAGGACAAACGTGACGATTTCGGCTTTCCCGTTGTTAATTTTCCACATTTAAGTAGTAATATCCCGCAATCACTGAATATGGTGTTCGTATCACACAAATGTCCAATGCCAGGGCGTGTTCCTCCATGGCACCTGATCCCACCTCTGGATTTCCAGAGGTCCGTGTTTGTCCAATGTTCATTTAATCTATATCCAGAACATTCCGAAAATTAATACTTTGTTATCTACGATTTTTGTATTTCAGTGCAGAAGTGACTGATCTACGTTTTGGAACAATAAAGAGCCAGTCTGGCTCAGTCGGTAACGCGCTTGACTCTGGATCGTGAGGTCGTCAATTCGAGTCCCGCCGGCGGCAGGTTGGTTTACTGTCTTTCGGATGAGACAGTAAAAACCGGAGGTCCCGTGTCACAGCAGGTGTCGGCACGTTAAAGAACCCTCTCTGCTCAATGGCCGTAAGTGCCGAGCATAGGCCAAAATTTGTAGCCCTTCACCGGCATTTGGTGACGTGAGTGAAAGTGTGAGTGAAATATTTTTTTTTCTTAATTTATTCTATTCTTAGAGATCAGTAGAACATTTCAGTTATTTCAGATCAAAACAATTGAACTACATATTTCGTCCCTTTCCACGAATGACGATTAACAACAACAGATAAAACAAAATGCATTTTAATCCAGATTGGATTGTGTATTTCTTTTATGGTTATTCAATGTCATCAGATTTTCCTTAGAAAGATACCTTATCGATAGATCATGTCAAAGATCATATTTAAAATAAGCTAGAGACGTACTTATCTGAAAATACAATCAACAGGTTGTGTCAAAGCAGAACCGACCAATACCAACCACAGTATTGTAGGCGTTGAAATTTATATCACAGTAATATGCTCATTAATTAGAAGCTTAAGTAGTACTTATCTTAGCATGTTATCAATAGATCGTGTTAAAGCATATCCCAACAACACCAACTGCATGTTGCAAGGGATGCTATTGGTTTCATCTTTGGATTTTTGAGGATCGTGTCTGTCCAGTGCTCAGTATACCTTTTAAGTCTTCTGGAATTCGAGAGCGTGAAAAAATCTGCAATTGTACTTATAACATTCAAGTTTTTAATGAAAGAAAATATAATATATATATATATATATATATATATATATATATATATATATATATATATATATATATATATATATATATATATATGTGTGTGTGTGTGTGTGTGTGTGTGTGTTGTGTGTGTGTGTGTGTGTTTCCAATAATAGTGGGAGTGTGTGTGTGTGTTTGTGTGTGTGTGTGTGTGTGTTCCAATAATAGTGGTTTTTTAAATAAAGCTTTGAAGATCTCATGACCATCTGAAGTTGGGCAACCAGAGTAGCAGTAACTAAGACCTAATTAACAACAAAGCCATTTTCTCATTTAAAAAATGCATTGCTGTAACGATAAATTCAAAGTTTAATAATTGATCGTAGAAAATTTGTAAAAATTCATATAGATAAGTAGATATTAGATAAACACATATAATTGCAGTAACTCCAGTTGTAAACCTTCAGATGAGAAAAGATGAGAAATGGCGCTAGGTGGCGTTGCGGTTTATCATCCGATCGGAGGAAGAGGACATCTATATGTTATCAACGAAAGTTATAAAGCCTAAAGGAACATGATTTCAGTGCAGTTGTATCTATTTACAATAAAACCTCCACATAGATAATTAGAAAAAGGAGTAAAACATAATACAAAATAAAAAAAAGAAACAAAGCACACACACACACACACACGCACACACACACAAAAACTCAAAACCAAAGTAAAACAAAACAAAACAAAAAATAAAATTAAAACAAACAAACACAAAACCAAAGAAAAGTAAATAAAAGCAAAAACAAATATAACAAAATTTAAATAAAAATTAAAAAACAAAGTAAAGAACAGCCCAAGTCCGAACCTGGTTGAAACATCGATTCGAACATCTTCATTTAGTAACTATATAATTCCCACTTCCCTGGTGTAGTAAGCCCCAATATTAACAGAAAAGTTACTAACCTATGTTTTGTAACTAACCTATTTTTATATGGTATATTTTGTCATTTTACATTCAATGTTATCATATTTTCCTTTATTAAATTCTTTGTTATAACGGTAATACATGTAATTATTTCTATTTTATTGAAGAAATCGTATATACCAAAGTATTAATTCTCAGGATATGCAGGGTACATATACAGATCTCTTGAACAATGGACAAACATGGACCTCCAGAAATCTTGGGGTGGGATCAGGTGTCATGGAGGAGTAAGCATTCCCTGTTGACCGGTCAAACCTGCTGTGAATCCACTCAAATTCAAATGAAACAAGTGAGGAACAAATTATATATGAATATTAATATATAAATAAGTATAGTGTTTATCGTAACATACTATCGAACGATGGTGTTAAAGCAAAACCCGAACAACACCCACTGCAATGTGTTGGAGGTGTGTTGATACATGTATTTATAGCACATACAATCACGTGCACGTGCATGTAATCGTAGTATACAATCAATAGATCTTGTTAAAGTACACCTGACCAACACCGACTTCAATGCTGTGGGCGGACGAAGATATTCGTATAAAACAGTCACGTCCACGGGCTACAGAAGTGTTTGATAGACTTTTATAAGAAACACTTAAGACCAGAATACCAGAAAATAAAAAAGGATTGTGTCAAAACTCGACCAGATTAAGAAGATTTAAGATGATGTAGACATTAATATCACAGGAGTGATTAAGGACATGCAAGTTATTCAGTAGCTTTGATTGAAACGTGGAGGCAAACAGCATTCAACTAATACCGTATGATACTGTAAGTTGATGTAAGTGTCCCAGTTAGATACATTACAAAGTTTAGATTACAAAGTTAACTGTCAAAACCTGCTATGGAACCTGATCCCATCTACGTATATTCCAGAGTTTTGTGTTTTGCCCTATGTTCAACGTATTCTAACGTATTAACGTAGGTTAACATTTATTATGGTTTTTTACTAGTATATTCAAGTAGAAATTCAGAATACCTTTTTATTGAAATAAAATATAAAGCGTCAAACAATGATACACATGTTGCTGACACAATTGTTATTTGTGACAATTTTAAGTGGACACCATATATTCTGTACATGTATCGTTTATACGGTAGTTTCTATATTGTAATAGGTGATTGTTTTAGTGAGAAACTACACATATAACTTTTTGTAACACCTATTGTACACCTTTAGATGAAATATAGCGTATGCTGGCGCTACTCTTTATAATATCATCTTAGAAAGAGGCTGTCTATCATTAACAGTCAAAAGCTATTGACCTACAATATCATAGTGATGAGTTATACTGACATCACGTGGAAGATTATAAAACATCTTAAAAAGAAAAACAATCTGAAGCTTGTTCAAATTTTAATATGAACTGAATATCTTATTTCTCTTGGAAAAAAATTGAAAAACACCAAACCCTAATATCTAAAGTGCATGGATTTCATGAAGTACAGAAACAATTCAATAAGTACCAGGTTCAATGCTTTTTGCTTGTCTTATCTTATCTAAATGCAAACACAGAAGTAGGGACATAAAGACAGTTCGTATATTACAGGAATTCCATTATACTTTTGATATAAAACAATTCAGCAACATAAACAGACGTAAAATCAAGATGAGTCACGAATTATGATATTACACCATCGTGTCGTTTATGTCGTGAATCATGGTGAGTAACTGTTGTAAAACAATGGATCAATTAATGTTATTGTTACATCGATGATTTATCATCCCAATTTAATCTTTAATTTACAGAATATTTCTTGTAATGGAAACATATCATTTCATCGCGCGTTTATTGTTTTACTGCAATTACAACCAAACAAAAAACCAGGTCCTTTCATAAATTGTAACATTAATCTTACGAAAACAAGTCCGGGATTAATTTTGTCGCCTGAAACATTGAAGTTTTTAAATATTCATGCTCGTTAACTTCTTTTATGTTTAAAATGTATCCAATGACGCTCAACGGGTTTTGATTTGATTTTTAATAGTGTTGTACGCCACACTAAATAATATTCAGTTATACAGTGGCGGCCAGTTTTAATGGTGTAGGGGAGAACTTGGTTACAATGTACACGAGAAGAGGCCGCCAATCTTCCGCAAGTAAACTGGCTTACTCTCTCACAAAATCAGCTTAAGTTCCTACGGTTCTCGAACAGGTACTGAACGGAAGTGAGAGACTTCATGACTGAAAGCGCGATGCTCTAACCACGTGGCTTCGGAGGCCCCAAATTCAACTAATTTCTTTCAAAATGTTGACAAGAATAGATTGTGCTAGTCAATATAGATGTAACAATGAATTTGATACTGTCACATGGTTAAAGTTTGGGGTTCATACCTAGGCATTCATTTGAAACGTATATTACAGAACATATTTATGTAAGCTAATATTTACAACTTCCAATGCCGTTATTACTATAACACAGGTAAACACAAGTAAATTTGAGGAATGATTATTGAATATAAATATTATAAACATAATACCAAAGTTAGAATGATCATTTTTGTCAGTTAAACTTCATCAGTTGAGCTCCAATTTTAAATGGATTGTCTAAAGAGAAAGTGGTATCAGACAAGGCCAAATAATAAATCTAAACGTATAATCAAAATCCGTCTAAGCGTAACCACTGTAAAATGATGGCTATATTAACTTTAGAAGTATTTAGAAATTTAAATATGCTATCACTGCTAAATATTACTTCAGTATTAGATTAATACCTGGTACCGAAATACCAGGTACTAGGTTTATGTATACCCTCGGGAACTCAAACGGTCCAACAGCAGTGGCAACGATCTAGTGGTTATAAATATTATAAATTTAATACCAAAGTTGTAATGCTCAAAACCATCGTTTCTGTCAATTAGACGTCATCAAATGAGCTCCAATTTTAAATTGATTTTTCTAAAGAGAAAGTGGTATCAAACAAGGCAAAATAATAAATCTAAACGTATAATCAAAATCCGTCTAAGAGTAACCACTGCAAAAAGATGGCTATCTCAGAATTAAGAAATTTAAATGTTCTATCAGTGGCAAATAATACTTTAGTATAAGATTATCAGCTGGTACAGAAATACCAGATGCTAGGTTTATGTATACCCTCGGGGACTCAAACGGTCCAACAGCAGTGGCAACGACCTAGTGGTTATATCGTAGATATAATACCAAAGTTATAATGCTCAAGACGATCGTTTCTGTAAATTAGACTTCATCAGTTGACCTCCAGTTTTAATTAGAATTTCAAAAGGGCATATGTAATAGAAAAATGATCAGTTGTTATAAGAAAAATATCTTTAAATATAACGTTTTTCGAATTATACATTCGATAAATAATAATATTGTTGCTAATTACCATGTTCAACTTACTGAGATGTGGAAACACTTATTTCTCCAATTCAATTGTTGAATAGTTTATATGACCAGAAGTAATTCCTGACTCGTTCAGATTTGGATTTGACAGTGGACGCGCGTCCAAACGACCGATCGGCTTATTCCTTCGTGTCAACTGGTCCCACTTTCCACATATTTTCCAAAAATGCGAGTTTTCCTAATATTTACCCTTTTGTATTTTACAGTCCTAACTATAACACTGGTATCTATTTTTATGACCGAACGTTTAGAGACAACGCTCTCTGTAATGTTGTAACAGATTATTTTCATTACAGAAGACGTAAATAGGTAACGGAATCTTTCAGGAATGACATCAAATACTCATCATATCATTTCCCCATGTTTCGGATATTTCTTTACAGACACTATTTCTGTCACAAAGAAATCGGATCCTGTAAAAATAATAACAAACATGGAGGTTCGTAAGATAATTTACAAAGGGACTTGATTAGTTGAAAATCCTTTGATGTAGATTATTAGCAACGAACCAGGAACTTCTCCAAATGACTGTATAAGTTCAAAAATTGAAATTGTTTACTTTCTATTCTGATATTGTTTGTTCTGAGCTGTCGTATAAATGCTATAGTAAATTTGTGTTTTTATTTCTACTTTAGCTGCATTTGACAGTACTGATTTTAGTTTAATCATTTGTGTACCTAGGATTTATGTAAGTAACGTTTTCTCCCGATTGTTTTCAGGTTAATCTTTTGTCAAGTAGAACGATTGAAAAAGATGTTTTTGTTTAGGGGAACTAGCTGTGGTTTTTGTTTTCAAAAAATATTTTCTCCTTTTTGGCAAGGGACGCTGACTCCTGGTCCTGTCCAGTTAGACATTTGGAACTGTTCTTCATATTGAGACCATTTGTATAATTTTTTTTTCGTGTTCAAATGGACTTGGAGTTTCGGTTATCCATTGGTACTTCTTATAGCAAAAAAAAGAGATATACACAGACATAAAATTACTTAAATTCCTATATACATGTATTTTGTGACAATTGCTTCAAATGCCTGTTTTGTCACTGTTTCAATTGCAAATGATTAACTCAACCTTTATATTGGTATATGAATACCACACTGGGCCTAGGAATATGATATTTTTATGCCTGTGTATATCTTTCATTTGTTATTGTACATCAAGTACAAGAAGTAAAAGAAGGAAAAAATCGAAATATTTTTTTGGTAAACACAGCTAATGTCTCTTTAAGATATAGTCTTTCAGTATTGTTCATCGAATTTTATGTATTTATTGTGTTATTGACAGTACTGGACAAAAAATGTTAAACAGAAAGATTTTGAAATGAAAAATGATATGTACTTACAACGTTAATTACACATATTTTGTTAATTATAGTTAACAATATTAAATATCAGATAAAAAAGTAATCTTACAGGCCTAATTTCTGATACAGTCACTGCGAAGAAATTAATATGTGAGCCAACTTTACGGGTTTTCGACAATATATAGACATAAATACTGTTTGTGGACAATAGGTAGTGATTTTCTTAACAATACTCAATCGATAACACAAGCATTCCAAGTGGAATATTGTAACATGCAAGCAAAAGAAAAAACCCACAAAAACAAAATCAAACATTACCGGGAAAGACAAATAAGCCACGTGACATAGAAAAAAGAATGATAGTCGAAAACAGATGACAGTCGATTCTCAAAACGCTGGGATTGTCAATAATGAATATATGATTTATCACTCTAGTAATGCAAGCAACGGAAAATGTTTCCAATTAATTGTGAAACGATAGACATATTAGAGTGTGTTAAATGTAAGTATTGCATTCGGAATTAAATAAGATATTCTTCTGAACAAACTCTGACAAAATGTTATGTACGAATATTGCAATAACACTGGGTATCAGATATTAAGATAGCTCCTTATCACACACTGCATCTTAACTGTAACACGTGCTCGTTCCCAGATTGTCGTGTGATGTTTATTTTTCTATTTCGACGTTTTAAGCCGCACTCTACAATTTTCCATTCATATACCATTTATATTCTGGCATCCGCTTATTATGATGAGAGAGAGCCCGTTATAACGTAACTGGTATAGGACTCCCAGATTTCCACAGGTAAACTGGCAAAATGTTATCATAAAATCGGCTTAGACTCGAGCGGGACTCCAAACTGCACAGGCCAGAGTTTCAGTTAGACTCCATAAGCTGAGCTCGAAATCAAAATAGATATAGCACAGAACAGAAACAGATCTAGAATGTGGTATCATACAAGGCCCAATAACCAACCTAAATGATTTTACAAATATGATTAATTGTTTCCACTGTAAAATAATGACTATCTTAGCTTTTGGGGAGTTTATAAGATGCTAATCATATAGAATATTACTTAATAAAAATAATCAACTGGTACTGGAATAACAGGTACTGTGCTTGAATATACCCTCGGACACAGCAATGACAAGTAGTTTTACCAATTACCAAGTAGTTGTAAATACATCAAACATAATCAAAGCAATTAATAGATACGTTGCAAGGGACGAATAACAAATATATAATTGAAACAATTTTTCATAAAATTAAGTAAAATGAGACATCTAGAGCTGTCAACACATGTGATTGAAGTATGCTGTACTTTTTATTTGAGGATCACCTGGATTGTATTGTGTAATAGAAATCCCGTGTCCAGATGATGATGATGGTGGGTCTGTTTTAGATGTTTTGTTTGTTTACAGATGAATTACATTACTTTTAGAGATTGTAACATATTAAGAAATCACTGCAGTGTGTTTATATATTAATCAATAGGCAATATAAATTTCATAGTGCGATGGATATTTTCTGATTATAATTTTTAATGCAACACGCGTAAATTCGAATTAAAATAATTATTCTGGTCTCCACAAACACTCCCTATGCGATTAAACACAATTCCCCTTGCATACAAAATATGTTTTTCACGATGTGTATGATACTATCAGAAATATAGTCAGTTGCCTGCCGTTGACAACAACAACAACAACAACAACAACAACACTTTCATTGATACATAAGATGATCACATTTGCATCGAAAAAAAAACAAATTTTGCAATACCAGTAAATCTATACCAGACCTGTCTTGGACTCTTTTGGCATTTCATTTTCTTATTTCTCTGAAAATGGAAACAGTACAAGTAACTATCGCTTCAGTAATTTTGACAGATTCCATACACAGTTTCGCATGCGGTGAAACAAAATCTTATTTTCGTGTCAATTACAATTCTTCTTCAGACAGTTTGATTTCCAGGATGGTATCTAATCTGTCAATCGTAACAGATTGTTCACGATATAAATGACCTAATGATATTTCCGTTACAGAGAACAAGAACAAATAACAGAGTTTCAAAAATGTTTATTGTTTTATTTTTCGAAAACGGGTTTGTTGAAATATTCCATAAAAGATGTCAGCAATGTTAAAATATAATACTTACTGTAAAAGATAAAAAGTGTATGACAAGAGCGGTAAATAGCGAAGGCATACTATCTAAATATCTTCAAATTCCTACAAAATGACTGAATAAATTGACTTGACAAGTGCTTTTTGTATCCACCTAATACGACCATTCCTCGCTAACATTGACCCTACGACTTTCATGTCAAAATATATATGTATAACTTTTGTGAATATATCTTACTGTAAGAAATCTACCCCAATACCCCAAAAATATATGTTTCCTATTCCAAAGATAACAAATTACATTGTTTACAATCTACAACATAGTGTTCATGTATTATAAGCGACCACTGCCACCGTCACCGACCGGAAGGGCGTTTTTCTGCGTGTATTACAAAGATAATAAAAGTAATCTCTCTCCGGTAGATGTATGGGTAATTTCATTTTGTAACAGATTTCCGCAATCTCATGTCCACTGAGGATGCCGGTTATAGGACTTCTGTTCCTTGTAAACATTTCCTTTGTGATATGATCGTACCAGTAAATGGAGTAAAACTTGAAGTATGTATATCTTAGACCGTCTGCTATCACTTAACTGTTCCCTGGTGAATCCAAACACACGGTATTACGAAAATAATGTAATTATCTGCATGATTTATATCGACATCTAATTTGAAATTATCCACGGTCTCTTTCATATGTCTGTGCCGATTTATGTATTTCTAATGTAAGTACTTGTGTGTTCAGTATTTAATAGAAGTCTTTAATTTTCGAATATATATATATATATATATATATATTTATATATATATATATATATATATATATATATATATATATATATATATATATATATATCACCTATCACCTAATCTCTTTTAAAGCTATATGACTTTTCTTTCCATTGGTTTTCTATTATCGGCTTTCTACATTTCACAATGAAACATTTTACAGCTTTTTGTTCTATACACTAGCAGCATCACACATGGATCGAATTGTGTTTGTTGATGGATGCATATATGGCAGTATACATCAGATCAAGAGGTTGAATTTGTGATTCAATAAAGCAGAACGCAGCTGCAAAACCTAATCATTCAAAGGAACTTAGTTGTTTTAACATTGTAACAGTGCCGAGTTACAAATTTACATAGGGTTTTCAACAACTTTGTAATGTCTTTTGTGTATGGACAGTACAGCGAATGAGCTGATCGTGTATAAGTCAAAAAAATTTCTTTATGTATGATTTTGTATTTTGGATATGTACTTTGGATATCATTTGTACATTTATCACCTATAGCTCTGCAATTTAGGAAAGGACCGGGACATCAAAAAAAAGGTAAGGCATCAATGATTTTATATACCTGTACATTCAATTGAATTTTGTTCGTGTCGTATATCTTGTACCATATTTCCATATTCAATGGCATGTGTTACTAATACTAATTAATTTATTTCAAATACAAACTATAAACAGGAATACCATTTACCTGTTTATATGTTGTATATAGTACATTTCATAGGAAGAAACCTATGTTAAGGTGGAGTTATGAAAATTATTGATGTAAATCTAAAAAGAAACAGGTATAATATTAACATTAAAATCGTATTCTTATATAAGATAAAACTTTATATTGGTCGGTAATAACACACATCTAATACATAAACCTGGTCACCACATGTAAATACATGTTATAATTCAATTTTCTGAGCAATATTTTAGATACTGGGTATTTAACTTAACTGTATGATTGTATATCTTATAAAAATAGATAAACGGCTTATTTTGTTATGTTTAACTCGTAAGTGGAAATCTTCATCTGACTTTAAAAAATATCAAGAGATCGGGGTCCTAATTCGACATAGATCTTGGCGTGGATAAAACATAAGTTAAACGTTCTCAACAATGCATCTAAAATCATAACGAAAGGAAAAAAATTAATTATGAAATATTGATCCTTTCAAATTAACGCTACAATATAAAGCATGGACAATAAAAAACCCTTAAACCTCATCTGTTCATAAATAAATTTATTTTATCCAAGCTAAAACATTAAAGTTTTCCTCACTAGTCAATGCCAAATTCCAACGTTTGTACATTATATAAAAGTAATTTTGTCAGAACACAGACAAAGGTCGTATAAGCTTGTTATAGTACAAATCAAAACTGAGAACAATATCTATATTTAATTATATCAAACAATTCACATTGGGTATGAAAGCTTTATGAACAAAGTGCACTTTGCTGTTATACAGGATTTAGAACATTAAAATGTCAATACAAGGCCAGAAAATGAATTGACCATGTTATCTTTATAGCTATCCATTTTGTTTCCTAGTTACATTTTAGTTTGTGTTCTGTCATGATTTATGACTCCAAAGAAATTAAACATAGATACAATACAAGAAGCACGGAAACCATCTTCCACAATCAATAATAATATTAGGGATAAGAGGAAATATCGGAAACGTTTTTTGCCATAAACCTTTCAGTTAAAGTTTCGTAAAACAATCTCTCTCTCTCTCTCTCTCTCTCTCTCTCTCTCTCTCTCTCTCTCTCTCTCTCTCTCTCTCTCTCTCTCTCTCTCTCTCTCTCTCTTTCTCTCTTTCTCTCTCTCTCTCTCTCTCTCTCTCTCTCTCTCTGTCTCTCATCTTCAAGTTTATAAAACAAATATCAACGCAACATCGACAGGAACAAATATTCACTTCTCACTTCTTTCATATTGGTGTTAAGTTTGAAATTGCTATTTTTAACGGTGGTTAAGTATAACGTGATCCTCTTATTTATCTGTGTATTTTAAGAAAATATTTGGATGAATTGGGAATGTATCAATTTATTTTAATTAGAAATTTAACCATCAAACATCTTACCAAATAACTTCGTATCATTTCGTAACATCTTAATTCCGACCGTTCTACCATATGTTACAAGTGATAACATTTTCAGGGATAGAGGAATAAATGAATAAAAACTGTAATGGTTAAAATATGAAGCATATCTACACAGCAGGTAAAACAAATAATATGTAAAACCCTATCATTCACGATGATGAAGACATATTTTTTGAAATATTTTGTTGAAATATCCACGAATTTCTTCTCGTATAATGTTATTACCACAGGTGTAAACCGTATACGTCAGTTGGTACCGTATCGATAAAAATCAGGTGTTGAGTTATGTAATATACTATAATTACATCGACTGGAATTGATCAGATACGGCTAGAAAACAGTAATCAAAATTCTTCATATTGATATGTAATTCACTTATGCGAGATATAAAACTAGCTCTGTCAACACAACACACACACACACACACACACACACACACACACACACACACACAAACACACGCTCCCACACGCACGCACGCATGAACGCACACACACACTTTATATATATATATATATATATATATATATATATACATATATATATATATATATATATATATATATATATATATATATATATATATATATATATATATATCTGGCATTAATTGATGTGGCGTGGACATTTCATTATCAGAAAATATCAGTATCCTAATGCAGCTTATGAATTATATAAAAGTAGAACAAGTATGCAGTCAAAAATATATTAAGATAGAGTAAATTGTTTCTTGTATTTATCCAAAGCAACAGTTTGATGGATGAGATTAAAAATATGGTGATTTCAGCGCTTCACATAACACGTCTTCAATAAACAAATACAATTATGTTGGAAATATGTTTCTTTCTCTCTCTCTCTCTTTCCTCTCTCTGTCATTCTCTCTCACTGTCTATTCATAGCTGTCCATCTCTCTCCCAGTATCATTATATGATGACTCGTTTTACTCCAAGAAATATATTCTTTCCTTATGTATCTATTCTTTTCTGTCGACCTGTCAGTATGGAATTCTTTTAACCACTACCGATGTCAAACGAAGAATTACATTTTGTATATGTGACATCTCTGTCTTACGCAATCAGACAGAAGAAAGCGGCATGTCAGTCAATTAGTTTAATATTGATTAGAGAACTGTATTGATACAATTGAGGCTATTATAAAGAAAGCTATTGACACCCAAGAAATGATGTCCCAATAGTTCTGTGGACCAATATATTATATCCGTATCTTGCTGTTCATTGAAAGCAACAAGTAAAACGCAAATAGATTCTCGTTCTGGTTACAGCAACTTGTGCAGTTGTTCGAAGAATTGTTCAAAACAGCGTTTAACACAGCATCAACTACAACAAAAGCAGCAGCAAACAACAAAAACTACAACAACAGGAATAACAAAAAACAGCAACAATTACAACAACAACAACAACGAAAATGAAACAAATTACAAATTGTCGTATTGCCATGAAATATAAATTGTACGTGGTTTTGGCAGGTAACTTTCCAGCCTATTGCCGTATCACGGCACTCTTATTTTTTATTTCACTAGCCGAGATCAATAGTAAATGTTGGATTTATTTCCATCATGCAATGAATGAAAAATACAGTAATCAGTATCAGAGAAGTGCAGAGGTTTCACCTCACAACTTTGTTTGCTTAATCGAAGCACTTTGTTATTGTTTAGTTTTTAAATGTGTTTACTTCTTAAAAAAACTTCTATTTATTACATTTAACTCCATCGTAAATTGTTACCTATTTTGGTGACGCCAAACATGTCATACCGTGAATGAGAGAACAAAAATGACGATTGTTTGTTTTATATTGTTGATCATATGTTTTACCAATATTTGGGACCCCTGTGTCAGGTCAGCACAGGTTCCACCCCTACTGGAATACTGGGACCTAAGTTGATTTTTGTGAGAAAGTTTGCCAGTTTACTTATAAACTGTCATAAGACCGGTAGTCAGTTCCCGGGTACATGGTAATCGGGTTCTCTCCTCCATTATAAAAAAAAATGTCCACCAACAAAAAACTGGAAAAGTGTTGCGTGTGGCTTAAAACAGTATTAAAAAATAAAAAATAAAAACTCAATTATTAATTTTCCCTTTTAAGAATGGAACTCGATCAAAAATAATGACTCCCTTTCGCCAATCAGAGCTAAAATTAACTGATGACCTTTCCACCGAGCTTGACCTTTTCACCAAACTCGAGAGGTTTTCATGTTACATTTTCAGCGTGTGTGGCATGCAAACAGGGAACGCTGACTCCCGAGCACCTCGTCCCATCCCTTTCGTATTCGCAATTGTTTTCCATGTTAAGACCGTAATTATATCCAATTATGGGTATTGTAATGGACTTGGAGTTTCGAATATCTATTGTTTTTTTTAATGCGTAAAATATTACTTTTATATGAAAATATTTAAAGTTATGTCAAGAATTTATAAAGAGTTTTGAAAAGTATTTAAAATTCGCTATTTTAGATAAGAAAGAATAAATTTAGGTAGAATTCATTTTTTATTTTGGTCTATCTGACTCATATTTGTAGTATAATTAGGACCCCCTAAACCAAATGATGAGATTTGGCGCCACAACTTGCGACATTTCGCATCTCGTGTCGACGCAGGTTAGAGCCAAGGTGGGACCGAAGCTTATTATATCAGGGGGTTTTTGTAATTCGCTTGCGGCCACTGATTGTTCTCTAAGAATATTATAATCATTAAAACAAGCTGGCGTCGATAAACTATAGAAAAGTGGAATTTGTTTTAAATCAACGTAAATTAATATTGTATCATTTATGTCCTAACGTTCAATCATATTCAAACAAAATGTGTTCTGTAATTAGAATGCAATGTACATGTACCGTGCTTCTGCTACAGTGGCCGTTAAATTCCTGAACCTTTTTAAACATCCTCAAACATTTTTAAATCTACCAACGTTTTATTTGAGGTCCAATAGATAGTATACAAATGTAGTGACTATGGGATATAGAGTTGGAATCAGGTGTCCTGGAGGAGTAGATATCTCCTGTCGACCAGTTACAACCACTACGAATCAATTGTCCAGTTCAAACTGAGAAAGTGATCGAGGAATGACCCCCTCGTCACAATTAGTATAGACAATTCAACTATCATCCAATAGATAACTCATTTGTGAAATTTTGTAACTGTAAATATGGCCACCATAATACCATAACATTTGAGTTTAATGTGCTAACCGCAATATAACTGATATCGCCGGGACCACAACTTATCAGTCAATACGTAGTTTGATTGTATATGAAATGTTCTTTTGTTGTAAGATAATCATCTAGATACTAACATCATATATAGGTAAAAGCGATATTATAAGAAAAAGTTAGCGGTGTCCTTTAATTTGACATTTAGATATATCGACGACGTTTTGTCAATTAATAATGACTATTTTCATATATATGTCAATGCGATATATCCCAGCGAACTAGAAATTAAAGATACAAAGGAATTAAGTACACGCGCTTCATATTAGACATTTTACTTAATATAAACACAGGCGGGAAATAAGCAACTAAGCTATACGACAAAAGCGACGATTTCGGCTTTCCCATCGTAAATTTTCCACATTTAAGTAGTAATATCCCTCAGTCACCCTCATATGGAGTTTATATTTCACAAATGATCCGATATGCCAGGGTGTGTACAACATATGAAGATTTCATATACAGAGGTAAACTACTCACTGACAAATTATTGACACAGGGATATCGAAAACCGCGTTTAATGTCAACGTTCCGCAAATTTTACGGTCGGTATAATAGTCTTGTTTGCGACTACTCTGTTTCACTAAGTGAAATGTTGAGTTGCCTTTTCGTTGACGGTTGTTGAGACGTCTGTACCAATTGTGACGAGGATACACTCTTAACGTGTTTCATTGGACATGACACGGCGGGTGTGACCGGTCGACAGTGGATGCTTACTCCTCCATGGCATCTGATCCCACCTCTTGGTTTGCAGAGGTCCGTGTTTTTCCTTTTTTTTCCGGTTTTGTATCTATGTCCTGGACATTCTATTGATTTATACTTTGGTATCTGAAATTTTTTACATTATACATTTATGTCACTGGTTGTAGGGTGATATAAAGGGTAAACTAATAGTCATATCACCCTTTAACCAAAACAGAGATTGTGTATTATACCGAATTGAACTTACTGTAAATAGTAGTCAGGGTCCCCCAAATTTCTTATAAAAATATCTCAACACTTTTAACAGCTCCTTTCGTAGACCACTTTGTATTTATTCAATCATTTTTGTCCAATGATCTGTTAATTTCACCTTTGCTTACGTACTGATAATGTATCCGGTCATCTGTCATTGTTTTCTTTTTGTTGTTTTGAGGTCTACAACTAAGAGCAATAACTTTGTAGTACACGTGCTCCAAGAAAATACAATGTATGTAAACCGCGTGGCGCGTGTTTCATGTGATGTGATATCTTTAATTTCAATTTCTTTAGGATATATCGGATAAAAAATTACCTTTATTAATTGACAGTGATTCGTTGATATATCTTAATGTCAAATCAAAGTGTTTTTTCTTCTTTTGATTCAAATGTTTTTAATATTTTGCTTCATATGAATAAAGGAATATGTCGGCTACTAAAGAGGCAAAAATGACCCCCTTGGGGATGCCGATGATGCGGTGAAAGACTTGTTCTTTAACAATACATTCATGTTTATGTATTACAATGTCCGGCATCTTTTAAATTTATTTAAGTGTTTTAAAGCGTGTTGAGTCAGAGTAGTGGATGAAATAAGTATAATAGTTACAACAATAATTAGAAAAAAATTAAACACCAAAAAGCAAAAGATATCTGACGATGATTCTACTAACGGCAACTGTAACATTTAAACTTCGATTCAGTTCTCATTCGTAGGTTCATTTGACTTTTTAAACTAATGATAGATGACTTATCATTCCATGCATGACAGTCCTGTCATTAAATTTAGTCCTTATCCCTAAACAGCGATGACCTCTTTTATAGATAGATAATAAAACAGGGAGCCAGTCAGTATCAATAATAGTGTGGCCACCTGCCACTCTTTTTTCTGAAGGTTAGATAATATGAAATCTGACTGGCTAAACAGGCAAAGTTAATTCTGAAATCTGACTGGCTAAGCAGGAAATGTTAATTCTGAAATTTGAATGGCTAAGCGAATAAAGTTAATATTGCATTCTTACTCATCCCATTTGAGATTGGCAATTGTTCTTCATGTTGAGATAATTTTATATCAAATTTGTCGTATTTTAATATTCATTGGTACTTCTTTATTTTAACTTTAGAATGTTCTCAATTTTCACCTGTCAACTGACACTAATGCGACCTGTATTCGATTTCATACCACAGCGCATGCGATGGGATCTTTTCACTGTGCATATTTGACGGTAATGAATAGCTTGCTACAGACTGTGTATAAATGCATCAACTTATAAAGATGCCAGTTACAGCTATTGATTTAATTCCTTTGAGAATGTGAAATTATACTTTCTGAAAATGAAGTTAGACACCATCACAGGAAAAGAATTTTGATTGATATAATATTCAGACCTAGGCGCACATATACAACTAACATAACAAATGGTAAAAAAAAATTAGATGGCAATAGAATAATAATTAAAAAGTTAAAATTTGAAGTCAACCAATTAACTTAACAAAAGTTTAAGCCGAGAATGATTCTGCACAGAAACTATACAATCCAATCAGAAGAGTCATGTATATACATGTATATAAATGTGGTTTGGTTCCTTAGCACGTTGTGGTAATACACACACACTCTCTCTCTCTCTCTCTCTCTCTCTCTCTCTCTCTCTCTCTCTCTCTCTCTCTCTCTCTCTCTCTCTCTCTCTCTCTCTCTCTCTCTCTCTCTCTCTCTCTCTCTCTCTCTCTCTCTTTCTTTCTTTCTCTGTTTATATAATAATGCCAATGCTAAAATGTTGGGACAATTGAAGATTTCGAGTACAACACTTCGATGGTATTATTGATGAAAGGGGTTAAATACATTTGGATTCATCTCCCATTAAATGTATAATATGTATACCTGCTGTGGTACTGGCTAACACAATCGAGTCCCCAGAATAAACCGTAGAATGATAAATCATGTATTGCGTTTTTTTCCTTTTTTACCATTACTCCATTATTGCACAAGTATTATTCTTTTTAGAAAGGAATCATCTAAGTTTGGTAACAAAACTTGTTGGATAACTGTCTAATTTGTAGATCTGTCAGGATAAAATCAGTGAAGAAATAGATCGGTACACAGAAGCGTATATATCGGTAAATAAATATATACTTAGCAATATCATTAATCTTTTATTAAACTTTCACACTTTTTGCAGGCTGCCGCAGTTTCTAATGATAAGATTCACATGACAGATAGCTATTTTTATTGATTTCTGCTTTTCTCTTAGAATCCATCTTTTCTTCCTTGCTGTTGCCGGACTAGACAATTAGCAATTATATCATGGCAAAAAATTACCTTAGAATATTTTAATGTTGCTCTCATTTTTTATACCATTATCTTGGTTTGTTTTCTAATTCGACGTTCGTTTGTTTTTTACCTGGTCCTCACACTACACATAACTACGGAAGCATATTAAGGTTACTGCAAAGAAAAAATATTTTTGTCGTTGTAACGCGATAACTTTCTCGTTTTAACGCGTTAGTTATCTCGTTAAAACGCAATAGTATCTCATTTAAACGTGATAGTTCTCATCAACATTAATTTAACTTCCAAAGTAATAAATTTGAAAAAAATAGTTCGAATTGATTATTCAACACAATTCCTTTTTCATTAGGATTTCATAAGTTGAGCCCGAATTTTTAGTAGGCTCCAATTAGGTGGTATGAGTAATCACTTTAAACAAAGAACTATTTTAATGTTGTTGGCAATCGTATTTTAATGATGGAAAAGTAACCCGGCACCAAGTACCAAGAGAAGGGATACTGGTAAACTTCCGTTCCATATTAGCTCAGGTTTCAACTCGGTTCGAATTCACATCGACGAGATTTTAGAGACAGTGGTTAGAAGCGCGTTGGTGGATCTAAGCAGGTGATGTTGCCTCGCTGCTAAATTGGTAAACGTTGTACACGAGCTGGTGCAATAATGGCTTGACTATTTATCCAAAATTGGAATAGAAATTCAGCTTGAAAATAATATTTTGTGTTGCTTCTATCTCAGATAAAAGGGCAGAAAAATTAATGTGATCAATATCTTGGCAATGTTTTAAGTATTTTCATTTCTACACGAATCTGTGTGTCATGAAATATGTCATGTTTGTTTAGCAAAGATTGACATCCATAACAATCACTTTATTTTATCAACACAGCCACTTGTGTTGTCAGAAAATCAGAACAACAATTAACACGCACTCTTGCAAGTTGAAAGCGACGAATATAGAAACTAATTGTATCTTGTATAATTTTTATAAAAAAAAAACACTGATATTTTGGCCGAGAGCATGTTTTCCTGATAATATAAATCATATTAACACAAACAATAACATGCATCACACAACGTCGTGCCCGACTAGAAATTTTGATACTTCAGGGAATTGTATCAAATAAATCATAACATTGATATTGTTATCGTTTACTTCTAATATACCCAGGATAGTTAATATTTCGAAATAATTGTGGGCTTTCAGTTTTGCAAGAAGAGAAATTTAATGGAAATCGTATTTTTACATTCGTTTACAGATAATACATTTTGTTTTAATGTCCAATTAGTTTAACCAGAATGTGATGAGATACCAAGTCCAACATATATGTATATCGAATGTTATTGTGGACCCTATCTTCCGGGTACCTAGTATGAACCTGGTGCACCTATAATTGAGGATAATTAAATATAGTCAATATGTTATCCCACCCACATGTTACCCATAAAATTGTTTGCTATCTTCTACTCTTCCATTCTTATTTCTATCAAATGAGTATTCTGCGTATGCAAAACACACACACACATATATATATATATATATATATATATATATTAGGATTAAACGCCTTTCACCTCTCTCTCTCTCTCTCTCTCTCTCTCTCTCTCTCTCTCTCTCTCTCTCTCTCTCTCTCTCTCTCTCTCTCTCTCTCTCTATATATATATATATATATATATATCCACGAAATGGAGAGAGCATATCATGATATATTGCAATATTTAAGTTATGTATTGCAATGCGTATTGCAATATATTGCCAATAAATAAAAAATCTCAGATACCAAAGTTTAAATCTAAAGGATGCCCAGGATAAAGATACAAATTCAGGTAAAAAAATGGACAAAGACGGACCTCTGGAAATCAAGACGTGGGATCAGGTGCCATGGAGGAGTAAGCATCCTCTGTCGACCGGTCACATCCGCCGTGAGTCCACAGTCAAATCCATATGAAATATGTAAGGAACTAATCCTCGTCACAGTTGGTACATTCAAATATGCAACCCAACATTTAGCTTTGCGAAACAGCGTAATCGATTAGCACCTGGAATGAAATATCTGTAAGGTGACTAAAACAAATAGTATTCTTTTATATTCTTTGTTATATATATCAGGATTAGGTTGTCAACGAGTAACTGGTCGGATGGTCCAATTATCGAATACTAAAGTCAGTACTTGATTACTCCAACATAATTTAAAAATTATTTGATTTGACCCACCTTGTTAGATATGTGTTTATACAACAATTAATGTTTTTGCTAAATCCAGCGAAGGGTTCTTTGTATTGTTTAAGTATAATAATTTACATTAGTTTTAAGATAATTTTGTCTTAAATACCGTTAAGAAATATGTTAAGCTTAATCGCTGGTAAAAGTAAGAAACTGCCGCCATTTACACCTGAAATTCAGAAATCAATTGTATGTACATATATTTATTTAATAATTCATTGAATAAAACGATACATTGCTGAATTTATGTAGGGTACTGGTTTTCCAAAACCATTTAGATTTAGCTTAATTTAGGTGAAAACAAAACAATGAAATATTAGCGGGGAACATATTACCGACTCTTCTAGACTTGGCTCTTGATTGACTTATGCCTGCTGAACCTTTCATTTTTACCAATGTGATATTTTAGATATGACAAAAAAGTCCTCCTTACGTAGTGTGTGAAAGCTATAGAATGACCCGCAGAGCTTTTAAGATTAAACATTTTCATGATAGAAGATAATATACCTCCTTGCACCTCCCATTTTGAATAATATCTGGGTCTGCAACTGTAATCTTACACAAGTGACCGAGTAACCGAGTACTTGATCGAAAAAACAATCAGTTAACCGGTTAATAGAAATTATATTATATTATATTATATTATATCATATTATATTATATATATATATATATATATATATATATATATATATATATATATATATATATATATATATATATATATATATATATATATATATAATTTTTAAAACGGAAACTGTGGTTTCTTTAAAATGTGGAATAATGAAGACGATCTAAGAAAAGTAAAAGAATTTTATTTCATAAAAATCTACGACCCCAAACAGAAAATAATCGTTTTATAAATATAATTGTGTAAATGATAATATCTACCGTCTGACGTCATAATCACGTGATTGAACAATGAACAATTTTAACTGTTAGTAACGACATTTTTCGTCCGAAGAACCATTATAGTGAAAGCACTAACGGAATAAAGTAAATATTTATAAATAATTGTGATGTTCTACAACTCCAACTCTCGACCTACAGCATCAATCGCCTGGCTCCCATGCTCGACGCCCTAACATTTGGCCATCTAAATATTCACAAAAATGAATGTTTCAATAGCAGTGACGAGAATTCCGAACATGAAAACTCTGTCAAAGAGATAGATATGAAAGGTAAATGACAAAGGATCGGTTAACGATGCATGTAGTGTAGAGAAATACATGTATTTATAAAGCATAAGTTCGTGCTTTATACTAACTTGTATTTCTCTCTCTCTCTCTCTCTCTCTCTCTCTCTCTCTCTCTCTCTCTCTCTCTCTCTCTATCTATATATATATATATATATATATATATATATATATAAATGCTGTCCTATCAATTTCGTTGTGAAAAAGACAACCTACATCATTACTTTGATACAATGTAATTGATTCATTTTAATTGTTTTACAGTAGTATACTAAAATCATCTTAAATGATTTCTGTTAAGACATTTAGCATAGTCTTAATTGCATTGACTTTCAGATCGGTTGCTTTGTAATAACAGTCTGGAAATTTAATAAAACTTGTGTTTATACATGAGGGTTGCTAATAATGCTGTAACAAATTCAATTTTCTCTCCTCTCCTTGCCGTTTGATTTGATTTTGAGTATACCAAGGACATTAACACAAAAACTATAGCCTTGAATTTCAATAAATAATAGGTTTCTAATGGTACATAACTGGTATCGGATAGTGGGAACTAGAAGCCAAATACGATCAGGTTTGGTAGCTGGTTACCTTGTGTCACATTAAAAGTAGAATACAAATTGAATTAGCGCGCGTTTTAGCACGGGAAGGATTTGAAATGGTGCGTGAGAATTTGATATATATGTTGTAAGTTTGGGTTTAATTTTATCTGTTTCATTTATGTAGTGTTTGCCAGTACATATTGACAGATTGTCTGGTCTTGAAATTGTTAAGGCATGAATAAGACTATACTTTACCGCCATTCATATGCCGATATTAACATATATGCTGTTTTATGGTATCATCTCGGTCGTTAGAGGCAGCAGTAGTAATGTGTGAAAGAAATAAGTGAGCCATAACTAATAAAAATGATAGAGTCAAAGTATTGTAGGTTCTGTTTCTGACGGACAACGTTCATTATATGATGATTTCATTACTGGAAAGTCTTTCGAATTGTTTAAAGTCATTCGGCCAATCGTTGAATATTGTCTACAGAAATTGAACACAATGGCGATTTGCAATCATTAATCGTTGAAAGAGGCAGATAACAGGTCAAACTTCTCACGCAAAAATATCGTAGATTTCTAAGGAGAAAATAGTTAGGAAAACAGAATTCCTTTCCTAATCATGACTTTTGCAATTCCCATATATATAAGTATTATTTCTGTGTCCTTGGACTACATAAAGATTAAACTCACCAGTAGGCCTACTGAATCAAGTACAATTTTTGTTCAAGATTAAACGGACATTAGCTGTGCTTTTTTAATTGTCCTTTTTATTATCTAGATTGACATACAATAAGAAAAAGAGATATACACAAGCATACAAATTGTTCAATTTCTATTTATTTTGAGAAATCCCGTTTGGCAAGTATTCATTTGTATATGAATACACACTGGACCTGCCCTTACTTTCACAAAATATATAGGAATATAAGATTTGTTATGCTTGTGTATAGCTCTTATTTGTTATTGTGTATCAACCAAGTACAATGAGTAAAACCAGAATAACTTTGAATTATAAGTTTTGGGGTAAACACAGCTAATTTTCTTTTACGACTATTCTTGAACATCGGAACTATTTGCCACAAAAGTAAACACATATTTTTGTAAATCTCGAAAACCCTTTTAGAAGTTAAAACCATTTTAAATTACCTAAACAAATTTTATATACACCCTGATCTTGGATGAGGCAATTCTGTGGCCAGGAAGAAATGTACTTATATATAAATTTCTACAATAATATATAAAACACAGAAATGTATAAAATATATCAGATAATTTTAATGAAACGTATGTATATCATAGTGTCTGTCTCTGTGTGTGTGTGTGTGTGTGTGTGTGTGTGTGTGTGTGTGTGTGTGTGTGTGTGTGTGCAATGACAGCGTGCTACAGAACAATTAAATACAAATGTATAAGAGTTACCTCCCTGTATTATCAATATTACTTCACCATGTCTGTGTCGTCATTTTGTATCGTGTTCTGATTATTTTTTGCAGTTAAGCATTAACAGATTTAAAAAAGAGCAAACGTTTATCTGAGGGTCTAGTGTTTGTTTATGTATGTACTAACCTTAAATCACGTTCTCATTAAAACTAAACTTAAAATCGATCTCAATGTAGTAAATCATATCTCAATGACAACTAGTGCTCATCTTCTCAAAGTTTTACTATCAAAGGTACAAAATATCAAACAAAACTACAGTGCTGATTTATCATTATGACATTGCTTGAATACTGACACCGACTTCACTCATAAATTGACAAGAATTTTGTTATTACAATCTACACGAACCGGTGCATTTATCTAATACTAAATCTACTGTACTTTTTAAGTGTTATGTACAAATAGAATGGATTGATTTATTCCCTTCGTACGATGTAGAGTTTTGTTTATGTACTCTTTGCACTACGAATACAAATTTTAATTTAAAACAATCGATTGCATATAACATAAAAGACATCTCCGGGGGAAAAGAAGTTCAAAGATTTTCTGCAAATATAAGATCACGTGTTATAGTTTGACAACTGTTGAGCTTAATTTTTAGTCCGTGGTGAAACTATGTGACATAAACGCAATGCAGACATCTTTGGATGTAAAAGTGAAGGTCATTTTTACCAGGTTTCCGGGCGGAATATTCTGTATGTTTTCCATGGCTATTTAGCGATACGCGTTTCGTAAAAATTCCATTGCTGACAAAATGCTGATTTTCTGCTACATTCGTGCCAAATTAATATTTAATAACTAATCTCCAATACCAATCCACACTACAGTTATTAAAAAAAATCCGTAAATGATGTTTTTGAATGTTAACTATTGAATACAGATGCTAAAATATGGTGAAAGTTATTGTAAAGAATTTTTCTTTTTTTTCAAAAAAAGTTATAATAAAGAAGTACCGGGTAATACTCCAAGTCAGTTAGAAGACGACAAATTGAGTCATATCGGGTGTGACCGGCGGACTTGGGATTCTTATTCCTCCATGACACCTGATCCCATCTCTTGGTTTCCAGAGGGTCGTGTTTGTTCAATATTTAACAGATTTGTACCTATATCCTGGACATTATGAAAATTTATACTTTGGAATCTGAAATTTCAACGGTCTTAACATGAAAAACAATTGCGAATTTCAAAGGGGATGGGACAAGGTGCCCAAAAGGAGTCAGCGTCTCTCGTTAGCATGCCACAACCGTCGCAAATCTTCCATTGAGACCTTTCGATTTCAGTTAAAAGGTCATCTGTTAATTTAAGATCGGATTAGTACGAGGGAGTCATTGTATATGGTCGTATTCCAGAGTACTATCTAACATTCTTGAGAGCGGGGTTAATCACTTGATTAATTCACTGCAATGGATTTTATATATAAGTAAGGAATGATGCGATTGAACACAGGTCTGCGTTGTTTCTTTCCATATGCTATTTTGTCATATCCTTTCCCGAATCTCACCAGATGTGAAGCTGATATCATCTACATTAGAGGACTGTCGTGCACTATCATTACCCAAATTTTTCAGCGATATTTCATTTGTAACATGCTCATGATGTGGTATTTTACTATCTATGACACACGATTTTACATTTGTTTGTAGTCCGTCAAATTGGGTTTGCTGTTACAAATCACTTCCAAATATTGAATACAAAACAACTATTGTATAAATCGTTATTCATGCTTCCATTATTAGAGTATCAGTACTAATATAGCATAATGAAATACGCTACGAGATTTGAGGAACGGTAATTGCTTGATATATTGAATGATAAATATCTACTTAATGATAAGTGACGTGCCTGAAACATCTGTTGTCAAATTTGGCATATTAGAGTAACGCAAGGCTTCGGTTGAACCGTTGAAAGTCTGAACAAGTTCGAAATAACAGATAATACAAGGTTTCCACAACGGTAAGACCCATACAATAGTAAAATACGAAAAAAAATACTTATTTATGGTACGTCATGATAACGTCAATGAATTAATCCTTGTTTTATTCTGTTAAACCTAGTTTTTCTCATTCATTTGTATTAACTGGAGGAAAATTAGGTTTGCGGTTTGGTGAATGTTTATACATATGTTGAAGATGTGAATATTTTTGGTTCACAAAAATACAAGGTCTAGAACATAGACATTTTGGTGACGTTTTATTATTGGTATATAGGGTACCTTGAATGCCCATGTAACTTATCTTGTAGTATTTCAATCACAATAATTTTGCTTGATATTTTACGAAAAATGAACATTACACATTCAATCTTAAAAAACGTACTGTTAAGCACAGATGTTTACCGTTGTATCATACGTGTTTTACATAATGTACAATGCTAATGCTGTTATACACTCCACCTATAAGTATACTGAGGCTGGAATTACTCTAGACAGCTTCTAATTTATAAACACGAAAAAAAAAAATGAAATGACTCTTGTCTCTCCATCCCATCACTATATAGACTGAATTGAGACATAATAGCTATATCTTCCATTGTTATTGTTACCAATACGAGCAAATAAACGTTTATTTTTTAATTGTTAGTGTCATCAATATTATTAATTATACATCACTAGGTAATTACTTATTTCAAATTGATGTACCATTACTAGTGATTATTTCTAAAAACAAGTTTGATTTACAAAATGTATATTTTCATACTTTCGTATATTATTAATCCATCATATATACAAATAACTGAATATTTTCAACGAACTCGAGAGCTTTCCATGTAACATTTGCGACGGGTGTGGCATACTAACAGGGGACGCCCCTTCCGTACACCTTGTCCCGTCCCGGTTGGGATTCGCAATTGTACCTCATGTTGAGACCATTTGTATATCTAATTTGTCGTATTCTAATGAACTAAGAATTTCGATTGCCCGTTGGTACTTCTTCATTATACCAGTATATTTTAAATTCGTTAAAAGACAATGCGTTAATACTGAATGTAAAAGTGTATTCATTAAGTCCTTTGAGAAATTTATCTTTAAGAATCAGAAAAGTTACAAAATGATTGTTTACCATTTTTAAATAGCTGGCACAGAAATGGTTGCTTGTTGTCGCCATGCACACACTTGTCAATTTCCAAATTAACTGACCTCGCCCTCTATTAGAACATGCATTAACACTCAATTCATTTTGCAAGCTCGTCTGTGAAAGGCACTTATTTTCTAAAAATGTTTTCGATGTATATCTGTGTCAATCAATATGATTAGTTTGGATATCGTTATATCTGATGACACGGCAGTCTCGTTGCAATCTTGTTTTTGTTTTCATGTAAACTGCAGGGCAGCAATAAAGACGTATTGAAGACAAACAATAGAAAATTTATGCCTTTAATATAGATTTAATATAAGTAAAGTAGATTCCTAGTATATCGTGTATTCAGCAATTCTCATCAATACATATAATACATTGTCTCACATTTTGACAAAATTACCATGTTTATTGAGTTATATAGCATATCTCTCGTATCCAGTTACTCACTCAGATATCAAGTATTTAACAAGATTTGACATGTTTTGACAAGGCAACCACTCGGACACGAACTTTAAAATGTGCCATTGTGTTTTACTCGAGATAAGATGTGTAACAGGTTCGATGCTTCAGAGCTTTACTCGAGATAAGATGAGTAACAAGTTCGATGTATCAGAGTTTTACTTGAGATAAGATGTGTAACAGGTTTTACTTGAGAAAGATGTAATGTAGGGTCGATGATTCTGAGTTTTACTTGAGAAAAGATGTAATACAGGTTCAATGATTCTGATTTTACCTGAGAAAAGATTTAATACAAGTTCAATAATTCTGAGTTTTACTAGAGAACAGTAACAGGTTTTACTTGAGAAAGATGTAATGCAGGTTTGATGATTCTGAATTTTACTTGAGAAAGGATGTAATGCAGGTTAGATGATTCTGAGTTTTACTTGAAAATAGATGTAATGAACAATAAAATAATCGTTTTTACCAAAGGAGACCAAAATAAATGCCCAAGACACTATACATGTCCGATAGTGTTATAGTGTAGATAGTGTGATGGCAATAATAATAATGATAATAATAATAATAATAATAATAATAATAATGATAATAAAATAATAATAATAATAATTATAATAATAATAATACCGATGATGATGATGATGATGATGATGATAATGATGATGGTAATGATGATGATATTGATAATAATAGTAATAATGATAAAAATAAATGTTGATTGTCGATCTTTATCTATCGTCCTACTCAAAATCTTTCACTCATATAGAGACGTCACCAAATGTCGATGAATGGTTTCAATGTGTACCCAATGCTCGACACTTACGTCCATTGAGCAGTGAGGGTTCTTTAATGGAGGTAATGCTGCTGCTGCTGCTAATGATGATAACAAAACTTAAGATCTTAAGGTTAATATCAATTAGTAAGAGATTTCTGTCATTTTGTCAGTAATTAAGATGTGGTAGTTTTATACATTTAACTTTCAGTACTACATAAGTTGTAATTTATTAATAGTAGCAAATGTACATTCGTGGGTTTCTATCTTTTTAACATGGACACAATTTTAAGTGTTGTCGCAATTTGAGACATATACATGTGAATACGTAGTGGGTTGATAATATGGAAAAAGCAATATGAAAATTGTTCAACTCTTATCTACTCAGATACTCTTATTAAATCAATATCTGCATATTGAGAGATAGATGTGTTGATTATTAGCTATCTGCGTCATACCTTTAGATATTAGATGCAAATAATATACTACGAAATCTTCTGCAATGCATTGAAACTGTACATATTCTCTATTTGTCTAATCACACCATAGATTAAGTAACTCATTTACACAGAGAAAACCCTAGCAAATAAAGAAAAACAAGGATGTTTATACACTTAGCGAATATGTATATCATCTGTAATAACTGTATGATATAATATATCTGTAAACAACGAGACTAACTAGAAATAAACAGATGTATTGTGTATCAGAATTATCCAAGCTTGTGATTACTTTCCGTTTATGATTATAAATATAAGTTTGAGTATGTGTCTTGTAGTATAACACATTACATTGCCAGATCAACTTCTCGGCGTATTCCTATTTATCGCTACATTCCATGATACGATCACCTGGTATGAAGCAAAGCTTATACCACGCACAAACATTTCCTGTGATCAAAGTTTGAAATGGAATATACATGTAAATGTGAATGTATGAATTAAGAAAAATAAAAAATCTCAGATACCAATGTGTAAATCTTTAGGATGTCCAGGATACAGATACAAATTTGGTAAAAATTGGACAAACACGGACCTCAAATCAAGAGGTGGGATCAGGTGTCATGGAGGATTAAGCATCCCCTGTTGACTGGTCACAACCGCCGTGAGTCCACAGTCAAGTCCAAATGAAATACATGAGGAACGAAACCTCGTCACCATTGGTACGGATGTCTCAACAACTTCAAGTTCAACTTTGTGTTAGGCATTTGTTATACATACATTTGCAGCGAAAATTTATCATAAATCCTTTTATAAAAAAGGTTAAAGATTCTACCTACTAGCATTTTACAAGAAACAAAATATATTGAAATATGATGACCTTACGCTCCGATTACTTTTCTTTTTAATTTTCTTTTCACGTGTTTTAAACATAACCAGTCATGCTTAATAGCATATTGATTTCTTAAGGGTCTCTGTGGTCGATTAGTTAGATTATGGGGTTTTAACAGTAAAGTATCTTAGCTTCAGTCAGCGTGTGAAAGATTTGGCAGTTTATTTGCAGAAGACATGTGGTATCTTCCCGGATACATTACATTCACAGTCTCTGATCACCACGACATAACTGTAAAATCGTAATCAAGTCCAAATAAAATACACGAGGAACGAATCCTCGTCACAATTGGTACAGACGTCTCAACAACAGTCAACGAAAAGGCAACTCAACATTTCACCCAGTGAAACAGAGTAATCGCAAACAGGACTATTATACCGACTTTAGGATTTGCGGAACGTTGACATTTTCGATATTCCTGTGTCAATAATTTTTCAGTGAATAGTTTACATCTGTACATAACATTTTCATATGCTGAACACACCCTGGAATATCGGATCATTTGTGAAATATAAACTCCATATGCGGGTGACTGATTGATATTACTACGTAAATGTGAAACATTTATCATGGGAAAGCCGAAATCGTCGCGTTTGTCGTATAGCTTAGTTGTCAATTTTCCGACTGTGTCTATAGTAAGTAAAATGTCTAAGTATGAAACGTGTGTGCTTGATTCTGTTGTATATTTGATTTCTAGTTCGCTGGGATATATGGCATTGATATATGTATGAAAATTGGCATTATTAATTGACAAAACGTCGTCAATATATCTGAATGTAAAATTAAAGGGCACCTCTAGCTTTCTCTTCGTTTGATTCAACAGTTTCTGAATGAAGTCTGCTTCGTATGAATAAAAGAACAGGTCGGGCAATAAAGGGGCACAATTGGTTCCCATAGGAATGCCGACAGTTTGTTGAAAGATCACATCTCCGAACATTACAAATATATCGTCTAATAGAAATTCCAGCATGTTTTTATATCACCTTCAATGTATTTATGTGTAGAATCAGAGTGGTGTTGGACAAAATAAGTATCCTGATAGCCAATCACTAGATATTTAAATTTTCGGGTACCACATTTAGTGAAAAAGAAAATAGTGCTCTATGATGCTAAAAACTTTCTTTTAATATTTATGTGGAATAGTTGTGTAAAGAGTAGAGAAGTCGTATGTTTTGATGATGTGAATTTGATCAAAAAATTGTGTGCCTTCAAATTTTCTTAAAGTTGTTTGGAATTTTTAAGTATCCACATCTGATTTACACCGCTTCTGGAATAAGCAACTGTACATTTTTGCTGAAATTTCTCCTTAACGGCTGTCAATATCTTGGTAAGGAGTAAAGATAAAGGTTCAGTGGAACATCTGCTGGATCCTGCTATGTACCTCTGCTGATATGAGGTTTTATAAAGTTATTAAAGGAGCATAGTATGGACACATGATTTTAAAGGATGTCGTCCTTTGAAATTTGTTCATTTAAGGTTTTTTCCTACTTAAGCTACGTCAGAATGTAATTGTATTCTTTTCCTACGAATTACTTGACATTTTATCGTAGAAACCACCTGCATCAGTATCTGAAGTACATTCAAGGTCGAGATCGATTATATGTGATTTAAATTGTAGTTATTAAGTATAAAGAATGAGGCACAGGCTATATGTCAAAACAAAAACGTCTGCTAATACAATGTCCACATGATACACAAGTAGTTGTTATTAGAACTGTTTAGGCTGCTAAAGTATTACAATCGTATATTGAGTAAACGATACCTCAGATTGTAATGTTGATTTTTTTAATTTCAAACGCTTTGTATAGTTTGATATGATATATCCAAATATATGTGTATGGCTTTTTCAATTATGTTAATTTCGACTAAGTTCTATCTGTCAAAGATACATTTACAATAAAAATGATCGTAAATATGTATGTTGTGTGTTAATAGTTGCAAAACTATTTCCCGTCCACAATTACCTAGAAAGATGATAGCATGTCACTGGATATAACTATCACATTGCAGACCATGAAATTATGATGTCACAATTTTACCATATTTCCCCTGGTCCCCCTTTAGATTTTCCGGAATTCCGTTATTTCCAATATTCTGTATATTTGTGTTAGGCTTCAAAATGGTTAACACTTTGGGCTACGTAAGTTAAGTACCTTAGTCGAGCTGCAGTTGTTTGTTTGTTTATTGTTGTTTAACGTCACACTCAATAATCTTTCACTTATATGGAGACGTCACCAAAGTGAAGGGCTTCAAATTTTGGCCTATGCTCGACACTTATGGTCATTTAGCAGTAAGGGTTCTTTAACGTGCCGGCACCTTATGCGAAACGGGACCTTGATTTTTACTGTTTCATCCAAAGGACAGGAAACCAACCTGCCGCCGGCTGGACTCGAAATCACGACCTCACGATCAAGAGTCCGACTACCGACTGAGCCAGGTCGGATCTTGATCTACTCAAGTTCTTTTTCTGCTTTTCTAGTAATATAAACATTTTATTGACTGGTGGGAACTATCCTGTTGCTAGGCGTATGTGAAACATCATGGTGATTCATTTAATTGTGTGTATCATTTATAATCACTAGGTCGTTGCCACTGCTGGTGGACCGTTTGAGTCCCCGAGGGTATACATAAACCTAGTACCTAGTATTTCGGTACCAGCTGTTCATCTTATAATATAAAAAATTTAGATATCAAAGTATAAATCAATAGAATGTCCAGGACATAGATACAAATCCGGTAAAAATGGACAAACACGGACCTCTGGAAACCAAGAGGTGGGATCAGGTGCCATGGAGGAGTAAGCATCCCCTGTCGACCGGTCACACCCGCCGTGAGTCCACAGTCAAGTCCAATGAAACAAGTGAGGAGTGCATCCTCGTCACAATTGGTACAGACGTCTCAACAACCGCCAACGAAAAGGCAACTCAACATTTCACTTAGTGAAACAGAGTAGTCGCAAACAGGACTATTATACCGACCATAAAATTTGCGGAACGTTGACATTAAACGCGGTTTTCGATATCCCTGTGTCAATGATTTTTCAGTGAGTAGTTTACCTCTGTATATGAAATCTTCATATGTTGTGCACGCCCTGGCATATCGGATCATTTGTGAAATATGCGGGTGACTGATGGGTATTACTACTTAAATGTGGAAAATTTATGATGGGAAATCCGAAATCGTAGCGTTTATCGTATAGCTTAGTTGCTAATTTCCCGTCTGTGTTTATATTAAGTAAAATGTCTAAGTATGAAGCGTGTGTGCTTGATTCTGTTGTATCTTTAATTTCTAGTTCGCTGGGATATATCGCATTGACATATGTATGAAAATTGTCATTATTAATTGACAAAACGTCGTCAATATATCTAAATGTCAAATTAACGGGCACCTCTAGCTTTCTCTTCGTTTGATTCAACAGTTTCTGAATGAAGTCTGCTTCGTATGAATAAAGGAACAGGTCGGGCAATAAAGGGGCACAATTGGTTTCCATAGGAATGCCGACAGTTTGTTGAAAGACCACGTCTCCGAAAATTACAAATATATTGTCTATTAGAAATTCCAGCATGTTTTTTATATCAACTTCAGTATTTTTATGTGTAGAATCAGAGTGGTGTTGGACAAAATAAGTATCCTGATAGCCAATCACTAGATATTTAAATTTTCGGTTACCACCTTTAGTGAATAAGCAGTTGTCTATGATGTTGAAAAGTCTTTCTTTTAATTTTTTATATGGAATAGTAGTGTAAAGAGTAGAGAAGTCATAAGTTTTGATACAGTGAATTGGAGAAAAATTGTGTGCCTTCAAATTTTCTAAAAGCTGTTTAGAATTTTTTTGTATCCACATCTGATTTACACCGCTTCTGGAATAAGCAACTGTACAGTATTGTTGAAGTTTCTCCTTAATGGCTGTCAATATCTTGGTAAGGAGTAAAGATCATTTGCTGGATCCTGCTATGTATCTTTGCTTATATGGGGTTTTATGAAGTTTAGGTATCCAGTATAAATGTGGTAGCTCGAAATCGGTATTCGTTGTAGGTATATCAAATGAGCGTAATACGGACACGTGATTTTGAAGGATCTCGTCCTTTGAAAGTGAGCTACGTGTGTATGTAGGATTTCCAGAATTCGTATTAAACCCAAGTTCTTCTAATAAACAATTAAAGTAATGTGCCTTACAAATAAAAACTATATTATTTTAGGCTTTGTCTGCTGGTACCAGTGCATATTGGTCATGTAACCTATCCAGTTCAGTTACTACTTCTGGATCATTAAATGCAGAGGGATAACGTGTTTTCATAGTCCCTTTAAGTTTTTGAATACGAGATTTTATCAATCATCGTATGACTTTCAGCCATTCAGACAAAGTGTCTGGTTCTACGTCTTCATGTTTGGCCCATCGTCTGGCATAATCTTCGACAGAATCCATAACTATATTTGGCACTGATAACACCATTTAAATTCGAAAATTTTATAAAGCTAAGATAGTCATGTTTTTTTTACAGTGGTTACTCTTAGACGGATTTCGGCTATACTTTTAGAGAAAGTATTTGGCCTTGTATGATACCACTTTATCTTTAGAAAAAGACATACTTTTCAAATTGGAGCTCAACTGATGAAGTCTAATTGACAGAAACGATATCGTCTTGAGTATTATAACTTTGGTATTATGTTTATAATATTTAGAATAACAACTATCGGTATTTTCATTCTTTCCTATCCTTCACATGTATCAAGCCAATTTTCTTTTCAAGAAAAAACAGAGATCTATTTAAAATACCGTCGCGACACTTAAACATCACCATATCTATCATTTTCTTGACTAGGAGTCTAAAAAAGCATCGCCTAGATCAGTAAAGCATCGCTATGACATTTAACAACATTACCAAAACACTTGGGATTTTAAGAATTCATCATACTGTTTTTATTTAATATCTATGCAAAGTCAGCTTTCGGAAGAATGTAATGGGAATGACATTCTCTTTGCTGTTTTCGTCAGATTGGCGAAAGAAGAATTTTTGTGGAACCCATTTTTAAGTTGAAACTCTTATTTGAGTATACTCCAAAGCGTTTACAAAGTCTCTATTGAAATTAATTTTACTGTAGCTGTAGCGCTATGTTTTATCATTTCGTTGTTTCTAGAGCACAAAAAGGAGAACATATTTAAACTAACACCTGTACTTTCCATTTTGGACAAATTACACAAAACAGACAGACAGACTGACTGATAGACAGAGAGAGAGAGAGAGAGAGAGAGAGAGAGAGAGAGAGAGAGAGATAGAGAGAGAGAGAGAGAGAGAGAGAGAGAGAGAGAGAGAGAGAGAGAGAGAGAGAGAGAGAGAGAGAGAGAGAGAGAGAGAGGGCAAACAGATAGAAAGACAGATAGATAGATAGACAGATAAATTGACGGACGGACACACTGATAGATAGATAGATATAGATAGATAGATAGATAGTTAGATAGAAGACAGATAGATAGAGGCCAGATTAATAGAGAAAGAAAAGAGAAATGGTCTCATATGTATCTTAGATTTGACATCTTAGGCATTTTAGATGTTCTTATTCAATAGAATTTACAAAATATATATATTTCTTTTATATCATAAATCGTTTCTATTTATTAAAATATAATTTGTTGATTTGTTTGTGAAAAAAGCTATACAGTCTAAGGCAATTTGATATTTTGTAGAATGAACTAAATAAAATCCATGCAGGAAATATCGCCTTACTGACTTCTTAGATATTTATATTTTTAGTGTAAGTCGCCGCTTTCGGTAGTCGAGTGGAAGAGCGACTCGCAAACGAATTGAAAGTCCCGGTTCTGTCAGGTGAGACTTAAAACCAAGGTCCTGTGGTAGGTAAAAGTATAAGTGAACAATACTTGATGGAATGTAAAACAACAAACGACATGTTGTGAGTCAAAGTGATAACATTCATTTCTTAGAAATAGTAATAACAAATAAGCAAATATAAAATGTTGACATACGCACTGTGAAGGATTAACTATGGGCAGGTCCGTGCTACAACTGACAAAGATTTACTTACATTGAGCACGTGAAAGTTACTGTGTGAAGCTCTTCTCAAATATGTTATACGTTACCCTTCTTAACGGAATACAATGTAATATGTTTTAGACAGAAAACAGAAAAATATAAGGTATAACTTATCAGCCATTGATCACAAGTACTTTCTTTTACTTTTATCCTTGATTAATTCTCTTGTTTATCGAAATACTGAAAACAATACCTTGATGCAGTTCCAATACATCAACAAATTTACTTTGATGAATGACGGATACATATCATGCTAAAGAAGAGAAAAACGGATTACAAAGATGATTGAAATCTAAACTTGGGGATTCGCTTTGAAGCCGGCAACTGTTAGTCTTGGTCATTGACTGGATTCGCGTACATGACTTCTGTTTTCTTTGTTCCTGTACATTCACTCACAATAAAATTAAGTCATAGAAATTAAAAAGATGACCAGCATTAAATGTATTTTAATAAGAAAACCCCCACACAATCTTGCATTGATTAGTGGTAGAACATTCGACTTGCAAGCGGAGGGCCCCATTTCGAATCCCAATACCAGGTTATTCCAAATTATTTAAAAATGGTAGCTACTGTTCTTTCTCTAAACTCTCGGCAAAAGAAGTGAAAGTCGATAGTCTTTTGGACGATACTTACAACAACCGAGGTCCCATATCACGGCATGACACATTAAAAAAAACCTCAAGGAATTGGTGTCAGTCCAATGCGCATGTCAACAATTTAGATACTCGAGATAAGACTGGTGCCATCTTCATGTAACTGAAAAAACGCAAAAAATAAAACAAAACAAACCAAATATCTAATAGTAGCCCATATGTCCACTTACAAAAATGTGCAAACTAGATTTACTTACACCAGTATTGACCTATCAGTGATAGCATGAAACTGACAAATTGCCTGATAAACTGCGAAAATAATGATAATTTACATTTCAAAATGAAGATGTCATTTGATGACTATATTTGCAATAACGTCAGTGCACTAACTTAAAAAGAACACATAGTAGTTGTTAAAGTTTTATATCATTCAGGGGATGCTTACTCCTCCATGGCACCTGATCCCACCTCTTGGTTTTCAGAGGTCCGTGTTTGTCCATTTTTACCGAATTTGTATCTATGTACTGGACATTCTATTGATTTATACTTTGGTATCTGGAATTTTTTATATTATTATCTTAAACTTTTCATTGTTTTGGATCTGACTACGGATTTTCAGCAGATGTAATTGGGCGTAAGTGATTATTCCATCTCACGGTATCAGGGCCCGATGTCACCAGATATACTCAGTACTCAAGCCCACCTTTTTTAAAAATATTTTTTATATAATGGTTTTTAAAACTTCTGGATTTGAGTGATTAGGAAACCTTTTTATTTTTTTTATCATTCACATTACGTGATACATTTCCTGAAAAATGAATAAAAACGTGGATTACGTACTCATACACTTTTACATTTCTGTAGTTTTCTTCATATAAGGGATATTTTCTATCATTATTTACAAATGTTGTCAATTTACAAACATGTCCAATTACAGAATTCATTTTGCAAGTTATTACCCTAAAATCATGAAACGTTAGTTGAGTACTGAGAAAATTTGCTGACTTGGGATCCTGGGCTCATTCATGTATTTTCTAGAGTTCTATGCATGTCCGATATTCGTTATTTTTGTATTTTGTCCTATGAGCGTTCTTACATTTACGTTGAAATCGTCATTTACTCAGTATTTTTTAATAACGCATTAATAGTGCGTTAGGAACTTGGATTGGAATGAAAAGAGAAACATGGCATAAACGTTATGATTCTTAGAATCCATTTTAGATCGATGTCTCATTGTAATGTTGATGTATCGCAATGTCTGTTTTAGGGGCATTTAAATCTGACACTTTTCGTCTATTTAATGATTTAGGTGGAATGTAGATCTTGCCCTTTCGACAGATCGCTAATTGATTGTCACTTGCCGATTACGACTGGCTGTTGAGACGTGTAAATAATATATCGACTGTATTTTATTAGAGACTTAGGAAAATAACGACGGAAGACATATTTGTGTTTAGTTTAACAGTGGACGAAAAATAGCCAATTTAAAACTGCTTAAAAGTATTTATTTGCTACATATGAGTTTTACTTGACCACTGTAACAGTTTCACTGAATGAAATGTTGAGTTACCTGTTCAATAGCGGTGGCTGAGTCGTTTGTACTCATTGTGACGAGGATTTGTCCCGCATTTATTTTAATTGAACAGTCTGTGGACTCACGGCGTGTGTGACCGGTCAAGAAGGTATGCTCACACCTTCATGCCCAATGTTCACAAGATTTGTATATTGTATCCAGTACATTACGAAGATTAATACTTTTTATAGGTTAAACCTTATTTTATCTAGTTAATCCGAATAACCAATTTATTTTTTAATCGGAAAAATGCTTTCTGTAACCCATTTATTGAATATACTGGATAAAACCTACGTTCAACTTAGAATACCTAGATTTAACTGAGAACAGGGGTTTTCTCAATGGGTTTTTGCGTGGCATACATATCGGACAAATTTGATTGTTATCAGGTGTTATCCAAATTTGATCTTCAGTAGAGACTCATAGCAGGTGTGATAAATCAGCAGGGGATGCTCACTACATGACAATTGATACCATATCGAAGAGATCTGTTAGCTTTTATCTTTTCCAAGTGAAAAGCTTCATGAGTTTTTTGGTTCATTTATTCACATGAATAAGACTCCATTTATTTCATACTTATATGAATGAGATATCCCAGCTAATAAGGAATTAAGGACACAACAAAATCATTCACATACTCCTACTACCTATTTGGAAATGTGACTTATTAATAACTCACATGGATGGGAAATTAACAACAATCTAAACCATTAAAAGACGATATGGGCTTCCATATCATTAATTTTCTACACTTAAGTAATAATATCCCTTAAGCGCCGGCGTATGGTGTTTATGTATCTAAGATAATCCATTATACCAGGGCATGTCAAGATACGATACTTCTATATACCGAGGCAAACTAATTAATGATAAGTTGATGTCACAAGAAGTCAACATATTGCTAATTGTGTGGTCAGTATAATGAATTTCTTTGTAGTCGTTAAATCGTCTATAACAAATCATTCCACACTTTTGTTCGAATTTAACTGTGGCAACAATGTCGGTGTAAACTGAACCTCTTAACTGTTAGTACTTTGGTATCTTCTTCTTGTATTGGATTGACCCTTTTTATATTTTACATCTTCACGAACTAAAACATCTTATGCTAATATTTGTGTGTGTGTGTTTTTCTTGTCGTTATGCTGGAAACATACCCGTTGTTTGTTAATCTAAATAAGTCATGTTGATGTTAGCAATTACCCTTGTGTAATTTCTGAATATTTTATCTTTCATTTTGTGATTCCTTGTATTATGTTTCCATAGCCCTGTTTATGCTTCTATAGCCTTGTATTATGCTTCAATAGCCTTGTTTTATCCTGTGCAGATTCGAGCCGAGCCTATTGTCAAGACGCTTGCCAGTTTTCTTGCTGAAGGTTGGTAGTATTTTACTCATGTACTGTCTCAGCCACTTTTAAAAACTAGCCACCACCTCAAAATTAGAAATGAGAAATGACCATAAAGAATATATATATATATATATATATATATATATATATATATATATATATATATATATATATATATATATATATATATATATACATATATTGTTATGACACTGCACTGATTATCAGTTTTGTATTGTTATGTTATATACGACAACGTATGTACACAATCATCTTTCTTTATACCCATTTACGCCATGATGATACTTGTGGCACTGAGTCTCTTTTTATATAGACGATAGTCAAATATTTTTTTATCAATCGTAATCGCATAATTTCGAAGATAGTTAACGAATACTGATATTTACTACAAAAGATGAATTGTTTCATGCTTTCAACAAAAACATAAAATTACGAGCCGCCTTTTGGTAGTCGCAAAGTTATAAGCAATTTTGTCCAGGGTCACCAGTTCTAATTCTTTGAAAAAAATATCACAAATTGATGATGTCGTTTAGACAAACGCTAATACCTAAGACTTAAAACCAAAATTATCACAAATCTTGTCTTGCAGTTAAAACTTGATGTTGGAGTTTATTATTCGCATCATACGCTAAACTTTATCATGGTCGTCATGTAACCAAATATCTAAAAAGTCTCAAAATATCTAGGATGTCAAGGATATAGGTACAAATCTGGTAAAAATGGACAAACACGGTCCTCTTGATTTCAAGAGGACCGTGTTTGTCTATTTTTACCAGATTTGTACCATGTAATCATGTACCATGGAGGAGTAAGCAACCCCTTTCGTGAGTCCACAGTTAAGTTAAAATGAAACACGTGAGGAACAAATCCTCGTCATAATTGGTACAGACGTCTCAACAACCGCCATCGAACAGGTAACTCAACATTTCATTAGTGAATTATAAAAAATCTCAGATACCAAAGTATAAATCAAGAATATGCCCAGGGCATAGATACAAATCCGGTAAAAAACACGGACAAACACGAACCTCTGGAAACCAAGAGGTGGGATCAGATGCCATGAAACAGAGTAGTCGCAAAGAAGAATATGCCGACCGTAAAATTTGCGGAACGTTGATATCAAACGCGGTTTTTGATATCCCTGTGTGAATAATTCGTCTGTGCCTAGTTTACCTCTGCAAATGAAATGTTCATGGCATATCTGATCATTTGTTGAAGTATAAACTCCATATGTGAGTGATTAAGGGATATTACTGTTTAAATGTGGAAAATTAACGATGGCAAACCCGAAATCGTCAAGAACAATTACGCATTCCTCATCACATTCGCTAAATGTTAAGCCAACAAAATTTTTCTATTATCATCAAAATGTTTAATTTACCCAAATTCAATAGAATCTTGTAATAAAGTTAATCATCAGTATTATAAATACGAATGTCTGTGTTATTTACCATATCAAACTCGTGCACACTTTAGTTTTAAAAACATGTGTTTAACATGCCCGGGTGAAATGAACATATGTAGAACGAGGAAGTTAAATAAATTTGATATACGAGAGATTCCACAATCCTCGATTGTTTTCATTTACGACCAAAGGTGTTCATCAGATTTTACAGATAAAATGGATTATAAAACGTATTTCTATTTACATAAATATTACATTTTTTAACATTGCATCCTAAATTGATACACAAAGGTGAGATGTGCACCGTCTAATACGCTTATTGAGCTCCTATATGAAACACAAGTAGCAGGAAAAAATTGTGGAATTATTGGCTGTTTAGTTAGTTATTGTATTTGAAGTCCATGTAATTATGTTTACCACATCTAGAAAGTACTAAAATATAAAAACAATCTCAGATACCAAAGTATAAATCAATAGAATGCCCATGACATAGATACAAATCCGGTAAAAATGGACAAACGCGGACCTCTAGCAACCAAGAGGTGTGATCAGGTGCCATGAAGGAGTAAGCATCCCCTGTCGACCGGTCACACCAGCCGTGAGTCCACAGTCAAGTCCAATGAAACACATAAGGAGTGAATTTTCGTCACAATTGGTACAGACGTCTCAACAACCGCCAACGAAAAGGAAACTCGACATTTCACTTAGTGAACAAAACTATTATACCGACCATAAAATTTGCGGAACGTTGACATTAAACGCGGTTTTCGATATCCCTATGTCAATAATTTGTCAGTGAGCAGTTTACCTCTATATATAAAATCTTCATATGTTGTACACGCCCTGGCATATCGGATCATTTGTGGAATATAAACTCCATATGCGGGTGACTGAGGGATATTACTACTTAAATGTGGAAAATTTACTATGAGAAAGTGGAAATCATCGCGTTTGTTGTATAGCTTAGTTGCCAATTTCCCGTCTGTGTCTATATGTCTGTGTAAAATGTATGTTTACCCAAAAATAGACTTTGAACAAATACAATGCAATTTGAGAAAAAGCATTACTCTTTTTACAAAACATTTCCAATCCAGTACCTCATTCCAGATGACATGGACATAGGAAATAGTAGTGGAGAACAATGATAATACCAAAATAATTGTAATGATTCAAATCCTGCATTATAGAAATGGGCATAGATCGTAGCAATGGAAAATATTTGTTCAATGCATTTTAGATGGTATCCGGGTAACACAGTAGTAAATGCAATTGCTTCTTGCTAATGCGACTCGGTTTCGATCCTCCGATTGTACGGGGTTATATATGTCAGTCTCCAGATTGGGAACGGTAAGCGCCTTTCACGCTTAAATGTCGACAGACGAAATATATTTAAAGAGTCTCTTTAACTTGTCTGTTTTTTAAAGTCATTGTAAAAATTAAAATGTATAACTCAAATCATATTGACTCCAATTTCATAATTATTGTATCTTTTTGCCATCACTGATCCTCATGTTCACACCTGCCATGGTTAACACCATTGTCTAATAGTATTGATAAATAGTGCAATGTGAAATAATGTTTTTATTATGAATATAGAGTACAGTGCAATAAGTTTATGAACAAACAAAGTTTCCCATTACTTTATTTGTAAAATTATCTTTTTTGAAATCATTCACCATTGTATGTTTTTATACATTCTCTTACTACTTAATCTATACAGTACCCTCTCATAAATTACTGATTATTATATGATACTTAAATTCCCAGATACAATATATTTTCTTTACAACAAGTATTTTCTTGGAGTAATTTTATAATAACAAATAAGGAAACGATGCTGCGAAATTCATAAAGTAATAATTAATGTAATTAACTTCCTAATTAACAAACAGGTTCAACTTAAAATGTTATAATGTCCATTTGTATGTTGTATAATGTTATGATTGTTAAATATTTCAGAAAATAAATTAAAAAATGAAGTAATTGAAAACTATTTCAAAAAAGATCGTTTTATATAGAAAGTATTAGGAAAACGATATTTGTTCATAAACTTATGACACGTTGCTATGCATAGATGATAAGAAATGCTTCCAATAGGTTAATGGGCTATAATGCATTCCTAATAACTTGTGTAAACATATCATCCCTACATCACTATTCTCATGTATTGCTCTCTTTAGTTGGTTTTTTATAGTCTTGTTATCTATGATTCCCATTTGATTTGAAAAATCACATAGAGAAACATACATTTCCCCTATCATTTTATCATTTCTGCCACATTTCCATTGCAAAGCTCATTTGGCATCAGCTTTGTTCCGGTTTGTTGCATTCTATTCGTTAAATAAAGTTAATTTTAATCTTGTTATATCTCTCAAGGTAGCTACATCTGACAATACTGCTTGTGTATATGTATAAAAAAAGTCTTTAGAACTTATCCAAAACAAATAGTCCATTACAGATTCGATATGTACAGAAACCATTCGAAAGTATTCACTTGACGACCCAGATCTTTAAATATTTCAAAACTAAGTACATAACCTCTTGTCCCGTCCCTGTTTGTGCGTTCATATGATTAATTCAATATCTCTGAAATATGACTTGTCCGTCTACATGTAGTTGTTAATTCGATTTTTCGATTTTTAACTCCACGCACAGACAGATAAATATTGTAAAAGTGAACGTTTTACATCCCTGGGTGGATTAACTGATGACATAGATATATAGGCAAATGCGGAGAACATTTCTGAAAGATAAGTGTTATGAAATTTATTCTCTACTAAAGCGTCACTTTGAGCTTCGTCTTCCATTTTGTGTTTTAGCTTTTGACAAAGTTAATTCCTACAGCAACAGAAAGACACTGTCCATCGATTTGCAGTATATAATTTGTTTCTGTTAATTTTGACAACTAGGTATGTTTGTATTAACTTCAAAATAGACCATTAGGTTTCAGAAATTGAAATATGTACGGAGATGATGAAAATATGAATCTATATCTTATGTCTCTACGTTGAAATGTAAAATGTTTATAAATATTATAGACATTTGTGGAATAATGTGTGATATGCAGAAGTAATTTTATCATTTAAGTCAGTTTGAGCCAGACATGGTATAACAAATTTCATTACACGATATTTCTGATCTTTGTACATAAATATCAGATATCCCATTTATAGTTAATGGTGGTATTTGTCCGTAATGTTTTGCCAGTTTTTAAAATTATTTCCCCCTCTTTGATGTAATTAAATGTTCTGCAACGAGGATCACCACACTTTTGAACCCTTTTTATTTCTTTTGAAGAAAATTTGCCTAAGTTAATATTTTTTTTCAGGTTTAGTGGTTGTCGTCGGCTATTACTTATTTGTGATTGGGTAAATAACATGCTAATATTTTCCGATTGTTTCAAAATTGGGCAGAATCTTTTTGCAGCATATACATGTAGTATATTGTGGTTCCGTGGGTTGTGGGTAACAAAGAATGAACTATTATTTGGGTCCTTGTTTTTCCTTTTGTGAGTGTTGCGTAATGTGGGAAGTGGAAGCTGTTTTGCTGTGTCTATCTCAGAGTTAATTAGATTTTTCGGGTAATATTGCTTGATGAGATACATTTTAAGTTCCCGTAGTCTCTTTGCTTGAAGATTATCATCTGTAACAATGGTACATATTCGTCGTGCCATGTTGAACGGGTTGTTCCGTTTGGTATCCAACGGGTGACATGAACGGAAATCCAAGTACTGGTGTGTATTTGTTTCCTTACAATACAGGTCGGTAATGGTAAATTCACCATCCTTAATTATCACTATATCTAGAAATGGCATTTCTTGTATCACTCTTATCCATCGTGAATTTGATAGAATCGTGTAAATTATGATTAGATAGATTTGCATTTCATGCACGACTTAATGATCCTGTATGCAGGGATTAAAATAATATATTACATTTAGTACTTGTATCGCTGTCATTAATATTCCATGACAAAATCTGTCTAATGAGCATAGTGATTAGTCAATTGTAAATTTCTAAGGGTTATTGAATTGCATTGGTGACAAAAATGGTGTCTAATACTTAAAAATGATTATTGTTTATTTCCCGTGGGCACACTGGTAATTATTCTTTATTTTATGGGGCTGTAAATTGTCAATTACCTATACATATTTTAACGACATTTACGTGGCATTTCTCATATTTTCCCAGAAACTTGCAATAATGCAATGTCATTATATATCTAAGGCCGAGGTATATCACTTGCACGAACTTAATACAGAACTCACCAAAATTTAATAACCACCTCAACAAAATTTTAATGCATATTCTTATGATATATGACAATTATTCTTGAAATTTGTAAAAGAAAGATTATTTGACGTAAGAAATAAAAATATTTTGATTATTCTTTTCAGCAATATCTTGACATTTTACGTTTGGTACTTTTTTTGGTTTTCATTTTTTGTAATCCCAAAACTCATGTTTGAGAACTTATTTTGGTAAGGACCTGCACATTCTGTAATGGTAAGAATTGTTTTACACGAATATGATTTCAAATGTTTGTTTGAACAGTCATATAATGGCGGCCAGTCTTAATGGCGGAGGAAATAACCCGGTTACAATGCACCAAGGAATAGTCCACTGGCTTTCCGGAAAGAAAACTTTCTCACAAAATCAGCTAAGATCCAGCGAGGCTGTAACCCGTGCTGTCTACAGGCGAGATACTGTTTGGTTTGAAACATGATATTTCATTCACACGGCCACATTATTTCAAATGTAGTACTTGAATGATAAAAATCAACAGTTAAATTTGATTAAGCATTTGTGGGACAAACACATGTACTGGTTTTTATGTTATATTCATACATTTTTATACAAATGATTTAACTAAATGACTAATGACTAAATGACTTAATGACTAATCTAACTCAGTGCATAGATATATGGGAAAATAAATTTCAAATACTTAGGTAATTGTGCGTGAGTGTGTGCCATACTTACTTTTTGGAATCCAGAAAAAAAAAAATATCAATAAATATTTTAACTGAATTTTGAGATTTAATTTTGATAATATCTAGCAACTGAAAAAATAATTATAGATAAATCAATCAAAAACACAGATCCCATCATATTCCATCGATTGTTTTTTTTCTAGATATAACAACTGTAATCTCAAAATGGTGTAGGCGATTTCGTTTAAACTTATTTATCATCGTTTGTTTCCGAAATGTCATATACATGTACAACACAAAGTATTGCTTCTTGTTTTTATGGCATTAACAACAAGGAATTATGAATATAACGGAGTATGCATAAAGTAATTCAGACTTATTGTCTTGTATGGCTTTTTAATCTATATTTCTTCATTATTTAAAAGTCGAACGTGTAACACTGAAAAAGTATACAACTGTCTTTTTAACTGTCTAACGAAGCAAATGTTTAAACTGTTAATAGTGTATTTTCTGTAGCTGATAGTTTATTTCGTATGATTCAATTATTATAGTTACTTGTTTGGGGATATAAATTAAATAGTATTTTTTATGTGGAAATACCTGTAGAATCACGGGTGTAGGGTGGTGGATCGGTTTGCATAGGATGCTAACCCTCCATGACACCTAATCTAACTTCTTTTTTCTGGATATTCGTGTCTGTCCCATATTCGTCATCTGGGTATGTTTGCTTTTTATCTTACACTCTAGCGTTTTCCTTTTTATATGATTGATCTCGTAGTGCCATTTTAGAACTGTTAATAAAAGTAGCAATAATACTGTTTTCCAGCGAAATGTTCAAAAAAATGAATTGTTTTGTTTTAATACTGGTATAGTATAGTTTTAGTCGTACCCACAAAATGGCCTAACAGACACCGAAAAAAAAAACCCTGGCTCACGAGAGTAATCTGATGTAATTAATGTTTTTACAAGTCATTGGTAAGACCATTGATTTCACTTAAACACTGAGATGAGGATTTGGAGAGGATAATTACACCGATGTTTTCTCAATGTCCTAAAGTCAGAAAATGACATTTAGAGCATTCGAATTATAAATTTCTCGCACCATGCAGATCTTTATTTACTCTTGTGTGTTTTATGACTAAGAGTATGTATGACTTTCCTCTTATTCCATGCAGTAAAAGCCGAGGTCCAGTGTCACAGTAGGTGTCGGCACGTTATAGAACCCTCACTGCTCAATGGCTGTAATTGTCATTGGTTATCATGATACTTATTTTGTCCAACACCACTGTGATTCCACACATAATTACACTGAAGTTGATGTAAAAATGAAGCTGAAATTTCAGTAAACAATACATTTGAAATGAGTTTTTTTTTCAACAAACTGTCGGCATTCCTATGGGAATCAATTTTGCTCCTTTATTGGCTGACCTGCTCCATAATTCATACGAAGCAGACTTCATTCAGAAACTGCTACATCTAAAGAAGAAAAAGCTAGTGATGTCCTTTAATTTGATTCAGATATATCGACGACGTTTTGTCAATTAATAATGGCAATTTTCATACATATGTCAATTTGATATATCTCAGTGAACTAGAAATTAAAGATCCAACAGAATTAAGCACACACGCTTCATACTTAAACATTTTACTTACTCTAAACACAGGCGCGAAATTAACAACTAAGCTATACGACAAACACGACGATTTCGGCTTCCCCATCGTAAATTTTCCACATTTAAGTAGTAATATCCCACAATCACCCGCATATGGAATTTATATTTCACAAATGATCCGATATGTCATGACATGTTCAACATATGAACATTTCATATATAGAGGTAAACTGCTCACTGACAAATTATTGACACAGGGATATCGAAAACCGCGTTTGATGTTAACAAATTTTACGGTCGGTATAATAGTCTTGTTTGCGATTACTCTGTTCACTAAGTAAAATTTTGAGTTGCCTGTTCGGTTGTTTATACGTCTGTACCAATTGTGACGGGGGATGCTTACTTCTCCATGCCACTTGATCCCACTTTGATTTTTAGAGGTTCGTGTTTGTCAATTTTTTTCACCAGATTTTTACTTATATCCTGGGCATCCTACAGATTAATACTTTGGTATCTTAGATTTTTAATTCTTTTTTATTATACATAGAATTAATTTCGTAACCAAATGACTGCAGTTTCATAGAAAATGGTAATATATATGGATTTAAGGATTGTTTTTCACTTAAAACATGGAATAAACATACAATGGCTCGTGGAAAAAAATCTGTGCAGCAAGAAATGTAGCTGTACTTTTTATAATTGTATCTACTTGGTTGCAACAGTTAGACAAACGATTAATTCTTATGTTTTATACTTTATAGTGTGTTAATTTCTAGTCAGAAATTCTAATGTTCACCGTTTTCGTATCCGCAATGGTTAATTATCTCACAATACATCTCCAAGGTATGATCGATCACGTTCTCGCTAACAATAAATTGACCCGAAAGACCCGTCTAATCAAATATATTGTAGTATCAAAGAAAGTCTCGCGAGGTTTCACGAGGCTTGAAATGTGTCACGTTAACACTTCCTGCATCATTTTCTTGAAAACCGACGAATGTCTTTTCCAACAGAATAAACATTTATATTATTACTTTGAAAGAAGTTGTGTAAAAATGAATCTGATCAGCAAGCATTCTCTTCTGAGAACAAAACAATGATCTTTTTTTATATGTATAAACGAGCTGAATTGTTGTTTCCATATAGTAAATCAGCGTTCCATCGCAAAACGTAAAATTATACTAGCGTAATTACATCGGACAAGACAATTGTTAGTGCATTAGCGATAATGTAGAAAGAATATCTTCGTTCGTCTCAAATGACAAAGTCATCAACGCGTCGATTCTGGAGACAATAGTCATTAAAGAAGCGACGTACCATTGATAACAATATGACAGATTACCCCTTCTTTGCCTTTTGACTTATTCATTTGACGAATTTCTCTCTTTCTTGAATGACCCTGCCATTTTCAGTTTTGATATGGCTTTTAATATCAACTATATGATGTACGGTGTTTTCTGCTTTATATTTTTGTACGATAATAACACTTTTGTTAAAAATCTGCAGACAAATGTCTAAACTCTACAACTTATAAATAAAATCGAAATGACATTATTGTGCGCTCTTTAAACAAACAGACAAGATATACATATAAATACACAAATACCAAGTGCAATGAGGGACAAAATGTACAAAAATGTAAACAAGTCGAGACAAATTCAAAATGCATTAGCGTAGATCATTTATCAACACCGAAATTTTAGCAGGAATTTGTTTATGACTTAGAAAATACTAGGAATTCATATTTTGAGTAGATTGTAATACTTGATGATGCCGCGTCCGACTGTTTATTACTTCCTTAACCCTTTCAGCCTTAAATACCACATACAACTAAGATATTCAGGGGTGAAAGGGTTGTGGCAAGGAATAATATTATTTATATATATATATATATATATATATATATATATATATATATATATATATATATATATATATATATATATATATATATATATATATATATATATATATATATATAATTATAATACTTTTCTAGGTCGCGACCATTGTTTTTCAAGATTATTTCTAAACTGCAAATAGCAAATTACAACATCCTTTTCATTTCATGTATGTTAATAAACCGAGACATTATATTGATATGTAATCAGCATTTATGTTGCGTAGTTTATTATGTATACGTTATTGTTGCCAATATTTCTGAAAATTCAAATTAATGCTATTGTTAACTGTATTTTGTAGGAAAACATTTGATGATATATGTTTTACAATACATTTATTTCTTGTATTGTTTATCATTTCAACATTTTAGTATACAGTCAAAAAGTGTGTGTTATTACAAAATGTTTTATAGTATTTATTTCTAACTGATATCCCCATTCGATAGCCAAATTGTGCTTTGAAGATTTGTTTTATTTAACTTAAAACAAATTTTAATTGTAAGATGTAATTGGCAGACAATAATATTTTCTTTCAGGGATATACAAAATTGTTTAAGCCCTAAAGCGCAAAACTTACAGCAGCACAATATTTTAAACAATTTGAATTTTCTTCTTTTATCATATGATTTTTAGGTTTATCAGAAAACCGAAAGTGTAATAAAATCAAAATTCACTTATGAATCGGATTCGGTATGCAATCACTCATTTATGAATACCGTTTGCATCACAAACCGAGGACACCAAATCTGATTCCTAAAACTTTTATCACAAAAATGAATATTTTTAAATCACCTGTCGTCTGTGTGGAGGTATCGCATCTTTCAATATTGATATTGTTATAACTTGCCATTTTTTAAAGTTCATGTTGTTTTTAATTTATGGCAATCGTAAAATTGAAGAGCCCAACTGATGAAGTATGGACGACAGAAAAAGTAATCCATTTAAACCCTTTCTATTTCTATCACTTTGGCACTATGTTTATATTAGCATTTATTGACGTCTGCATTTAAAGTGAAAAGAACTGTTGAAGGAATATTAACATTTTTAGAATATTTTGTTTGTTTGGTGTTTGATGCCACTCTCAACAATGTTTCAGTCATGTGATTGGGTCAGTGTTTAATGGCGGAGTAGAGAACCCAGGTACAACTGGCAAAGTTTCAGTGATATGGTTGGGTCAGTGTTTAATGGCGGAGGAGAGAACCCAGTTACAACTGGCAAAGTTTCAGTGATATGGTTGGGTCAGTGTTTAATGGCGGAGGACAGAACCCAGTTACAACTGGCAAAGTTTCCCACAATATCGGCTTCGACTCCAGCAGGATTCCAACCCACGCTGATCAGAGATCATGGTTTAAATCACGATGCTCTTTCCACCTGGCCATGAAGGCCCCGCATTGTTAAGATAAATATCCACGCTATATCTTTATGCCACGCGATAATGATACTGGTTTAAGCACGATTTACGTGTTTTGTATCTTTGTTTTAGTTTTTATATGAATTCATTCTTTCTACAGATATTGCTTATGATATATATATATATATATATATATATATATATATATATATATATATATATATATATATATATATATATATATATATATATATCTATATATATCAATCATAAGCCCATATTTTCCCCAGCAAGAAATTCTAACTATGAAGAATGTTTATCATACAAGAAATCCAAAGGTCAATAATACATAGTGTAAGCTACAAATTATTTCTTCTTTACAAAAATCGTTAAGTACACACAATAATACAAAGTGGTTTCTCACTGGGAACGTAAGTATTGATCTAATATAATTGAGTACTGCATTTATGTGACAACTCTATTAAGCTGTTTTAGAAAATAATTTACATGAAGAAATCAGAGGTCACATATTCTTGATAATTTGACACGATAAACAAACTTGTTTGCCTTGTTGGCAATTACTATGTCTTACTAAATTAAATGTTGAGTTACCTGTTCGAGGGCTGTTGTTGAGTCTTCTGTAACAATTCCTCACCTATTTCATTTGATCTTTACACCCATGCTTACTTCTGAGTCGGACCTGATCCCTTATCTGAATTTTCAAAGTTCCTTGTCGTCCAATGTTAACCAGATTTGTATTTCCTGAAATTCCCAAATATTAATACTTTGGTATTTGTGTATTCTATATCAGATATTGATATACCGTTGTAGAATAGTCCCTATACAGATATATAGAGGAAAATGCCTATAGTTTACTATTTCGGCCACTGGTACAAATGACCTGTTGAAATTGACTGTTACAATCATCATTAGACCGCTTTCCGGAAACAGCCGATTAATTACGATGTTTTGTAAACACGTTTTATTATTAATTATCTTTTAATGTTTACTTAAATGAAATGGCGTTCAGTAAAGCTTATAGCAGACCATGTGGTAGAGACATGTTTGCCCTCGCATCCGAGCGCATACTTGATGACCGCTACAGAAGAAATACAAACAATTAAACAGAATCAAAATTACTGAAAATTTCTTTAGCGACTTCTTACTAACATATAATATGTCTCTTTGACTCATTACGGGACATATTATATGTTACGGGTTTCTTATACGAGGCTCTCAACGATTTACGCATGATTTTTATTATGTAGTTCGCAAAAAAGAGAAAAAAATTGAACAATGTATGTAAATTGAAGTAACTTTAGTATGAGAAGAATATAATAAACACGGTTATCGACAGGAATTTCGGGCAATAGATTATCTGATGGACCTCACACACATTTGCCCTCGGCCATTTGCCTTTGGGTCCAACAGACAACTGTTGCCCTCACCTGCAGTCTTTAATTATATACCATTCTGATTACATGTTAGTGTTAAACAATTTTTATTAGAGTTACGTGATTGATTTGTATTCTAATAGACATGAGTTCCGATTAGCAGTTGGCACTTCTTCGTTTGTACTTAAAATCTAGAATTGCTTTACAATTAATGTATAAAATGTGGTGGAAACCTTACTGTGGCTTACACCGAGTGGGTCAACTGAAGTGAAGTACCGTAAACGGTTTATTGATGCGTAAAATAATGTTTGTGGTTCCTATTGATGAATGAAAAAAAAAATTAAAAATTATTTAATATATTTATTATTTTCCAAGGTTTATATCCCATTATTGTATTTTTAGAAATCTTTACTTTGTTTAGATTTTGCAATTTTCGCCCCCAGATGAAGACGAAAATTAAATAATTAAAGTATCGACATTCATGCCGTATGGTAATTGAGGGCGAATTTAGGACTAGTCGAATTTGTTTTATCGTGAAAAGGCAAAAGTAACCAGGGGCAAAATAAAATTTTACTTAGACAGAGGTGAAATTGATATCTATAATGTCATCCTTTTCGTCTTTTGACAACAGACCAATGATGAAAATATATCCCTATTGAACATTTTATTATGATATGAATCGTTTCAATATCTCTTAAGCAAACGTATTCATTTTCAGACACAAATAAAACTATTTAAGTAGACCACTGGAGGTAAGGAAAGATAGGGTTAACTAATTATTGTGATTTCGGTGTGCTTTATCAGTTAAACTCAGTTTTTCTCATTTAAGTATAGTTATTCTCCAGTTAAATTTATTTTTTCTTAGTAACCACATTACCTGGAGAAAAACTTGTGCATCTAAGTTTTGTAAAACATAAATAGTCATGCTTTTACAGTGGTTACTCTTAGACTCTTAAATATACATTATAAGCTGGAGCTTAACCGATGAAGTCTTATTGACAGAAACGATTGTCTTGAGCATTATAACATTGGTATTATGTTTAAAATATGTGTAAGTGAGAACTAAGTTTAACTGCGCCAAAATCACATATTAAATGAGTTAAACCTAGTTTTCTCGAGGAATACCTATTTTAACTGTGAAAAACTAGGTTTCACATAAATGAGTTTCACAGTTATACTTACTTTTCACAATTAAACCTACTTTTTCTGCACTTAATGTGGGTTACGAGAAAATCTAGGATGAACTGGAGAACAAGTAAGTTTAACTGAGAAAAAAACTAGGTTTAATTGGAAAAAACAAGTTTAACTGAGAAAAACTGTTTAACTGGAGAAAAAATTAGATTTAACTGATAAAAACTAGATTAAACTGGAGAAATACTAGATTTTACTGAGAAAAACTTTAATTGGAGAAAAACTAGGTTTAACTGAGAAAACTAGATTAAACTGAAAAAAACCTCGGTTTAACTGGAGAAAAACTGGGTTTAATTGAGAAAAACTGTTTAACTGTAGAAAAACCAGGTTTAACTGAGAAAAACAAGTTTTAACTGAGAAAAACTAGTTTTAACTGAGAAAAACTAAGTTTAACTCATTGATGTTATTTTGGCACGCCATATGAAATTATCAGTTGAGCACTTTCAGGAAAAAACTGATTGATTACGTTGTTAACATTTTTTATCTTCTCTTATCGTTTGCACAACAAAAATGGCGTCAAGTAAGACTAATAGTAGACAACGTGCTAGAGACAGTTTTGCCCACGCATCCGAGCGCTTTCTGGATTACAGACCAAGGAAGGAAATATATCCCTATTGAACATTTTATTTCATTATACCTCTAACATGTATCTTTACTTCTGATTATTCAAAACCATATTGTTTTTCATATCACCCTGAAACATTTATGTTACCCTCTTTTCCGGTTTATGTCACCCTCCCGTGCGCAGAAATGGATGTGCGTACGGTTCGATTTTTTAGCAGGCTATGCGGTACTTAGGTTTAACCTCTACTAAAGCTAAGATAGTCATCTTTTTACAGCGGTTAGACGGATTTCGGCTATACTTTTAGATTTATCATTTTTCCTTGTACATTTTAAATTGGAGCTTAATTCCCGAAGTCTTATTGACGGAAACGATCGTCTTGAACATTATAACTTTGGTATTATGTTTATAACTATGAGTTATGAAATGGACATTTGCCCGATGCATACTGGAATGGAGAGAAACAACAGCCGAATTTTAATGATTTGACATAATTGTTACATCGTTGTTAATACATTCGCTGGAGGCAGCCTTAATTAAGGCTAAAGATTAAAAACCACGCAAAGAATGATAAAACATCGATAGTGTTGAGTATCGATGGCACTGTGTTACAATCGTTATGAACTTAGGTAGGCCAGTTTGTTCGTTAAGTTTTATTGCTTTTAGGCATGATAAAACAATTATTTCCCTTGTTTTGAGTTGACATGATATTTGCCCACCCTAGAGGTGTTATGTCACCCTCAAATGACACCCTCACCTTCACCCTCGGGTGACATAACGCCTCTCGTTGGACAAATATTCATGTCATCCTTAAACAAGGGCAATAATCGTAGCCTATAATGATATGAATCGTTTCAAAATCTCTTAGACAAACGTGTTCATTTCGAGACACAAATGAAACGAATTAAGTAGACCATCGGACGTAAATAAAGATACGTGAATGATTTATTGTAAGATAATTAAGACATATTGATTTTATTGTTCGTTTTTATTTTATCAACAATAGTCAGACAGGGGTGAATTACGAATTACTTGAATCAATGAAGAAAGTTTTGATAAGATTCATTGTTTGATCCATAGAGAATAAGTTTATTTCATCACTTTTAATTGGAAGTGTCGCAACATGTGCGCTTTTACAAATCCTTATTTGTGTTACTGTTGCACAAATTACATTTTTGTTTCGAATTTTGCAGTATCAACACCATGTAATGTGTAGTCTGAAAGTTTTTATGGGTTTTTTTCGCGTAAAGAGAGAAAACAAGGACTCAAGGGTATTTTTGTAAAAAAGATGGAAGTCATTCAGAAATTTATGTAGCATTCTGGTCCGATAATTAGATCACAATTATTTCACGGTGACGTAGAAAGATTACAGAAGATATTGGATTATCCTGATGGATGAGACACTCGCAGTATAGAAAATTCTCTCCTGAACTGAATTATGTCCAATTGAAGTTTTGTGTTCCTTTATAAGTAGTCTCCAGTGGGAAGCAACTCTCATCACATTCTGTAGTACATGTGTACTGCTTCGAATATGCTAAAAATATCACACTAAAACATCGAGCAGCATTCTTAGACGACGACTTAAGTCAAATTAAAAAAATGTTTAGATTTCATGGATGCTTTTTTCCAAAGTATTACCGTACATCGTCTTCGGAAATTAGACGCAGCTTATAATATAATAATACAAACCAACATACAGTTATCCTGTTTTTTTTTGTTTTTTGTTTTTTGTTTTTGTATCTAATTACAATTATTAAGATTCATTAATTTCTGACGATTTCAGTTGTTAAAAAGAGAAAAAACAGGATCAACTGTCAATGACCTGGATGTTAACTAGTCACGCCCGGGTGAGGCGGTTGTCATGCACGACACAACAGCATGTTTTTGCATAATCCGTTTTGATTCTGGATTTTCGTATGCCACTTCAATTTTGTTAGTCATGTGCCTTCAAATTGATAAAAAAAATGTAGTTAGAGAAAAATTTCGGTGTGCGAAAAGCGTTGAATTGTTGTCTTTTATTGAAGGGGTTTATCTCGCATACTTAATATCATGCACGAGATAATTTGCTTCTAACAACTAGCAACGGATCTTGATTTAGAAATTATTGACTCGCATGGCAATTTTGAAGACATGGATACGCGAAAACAACCGGTTGTATCTAAAGGACAGATTATTTTGTTATTCCTGTTTGGTCAATAACCAATTGGCGTAAACGTCTGAACAATTTATCAGAATTGAAACCCTGTGACATGATTTATGAAATAATATACCTGCTATGGTATCCTATATATGAAACTTAAACCGGAAGTATCGATGGCTAAAGTATAAGGTCAAATGATACCTGCATAGAAAATGTGGAATAATAAAAAATGAAAATCCGAAGAATCGAAAATATGCTGTTTGTGCGCATCCGTTCAACTTATTTGTTTTAGTTATTAAATAATATACATGTACATAGACAAAAATAAGTAAACAGATGTGACCGGTCGACAGGGTCTGTTTTCTTCCCAGTGATCTTCTCACACCATCTCACTTCAGGATTGTCCCGATGTCAGTATCTGTCAATATCCATTGTGTTTGTAAGTTCCCTGGTATACCCTTATGGTTAATACTATACAATACACATCTTACATTAACGTAATAGCGATTGTCCTGAGCATCAATATTTGTAATTACAACATCGCTCTGACACTTAGAAAGGTGTATAGTAAAAAATATTTAAAACTAGTACCAAACATTTATTAGTTTTAACTTTTCAGGTATCCTTTTTGATGTTTTACTTAACTCTCTTACAAAGTTAAGATGAAGTGTCATAGTAATAATAATGATTTTAGAATAGACCTTTTTCACGTTATTCCATTCCGTTCAGTTTCGTCAGAACAGATTGTACTCAGACCGTGTGACTTTAGCAGAAACTCGTGCAAGGTCACTTCCGATTTCGTAAAATTTTCATTGACGACATAGTTTGATAAAGTTTGATTAATTATTTCACTTATAAAGATGGCCAGTGTCCCCACTTTCTTGTCGGCTTGTTTTCAAATTTGACACCTATTTCTTCATGCTATTCGCTTTCATGTAATTGATAAACTGCTTAACCGGAAGTAAAAATGTCCTGCCTTTCTCTGTATACTATCTATCCCGAATAATCCAGTCGTTATATTTTGCTCACTTCGATCACTACATTAACTGGAGGGACTTTCACCGGAAGAGAGCGCTGTAATCATTCGCGTTACATATTATCATGAAAAGCAGTGACGGAACTCTAAAATGAACCAATATAAAAATTGTATGATCTTCAATCTTCCAAACTCTTAGACACGGAGCATCTATTTCAATCATAATCCAGAAGACTATCGACTTTTTTTTCATATCCAATACTTTAACCTAACCTTGCTTTGAACTCAAAACTGTCAGTGTGCCAGGTCACCACCTTATTGGTAGCTACTTGTAAAGCATATATAATAATAGGCTCATAACTGCAAACTTTGAAGAAGGAAAACAGGAAAAACAGTAAAAACACACTTAAAAACAGAAATGTAAATGTAGGCCTAAGATTGTAACTTAGTACCCAGAATTGAGAGACAGAAAATAACTCCATAATGGGTAACGTTGAAATAGAACATCTATGTATATCTGTCACATTTTATCGCCCAAAAATGTCAACAAGCCGGGATATGGGCCAAATTAACAATTCTGTGTAAACTAGTCAGGGGTCCGATGAATATCAAATATTGGATTGATTTTGGTTTAAGTAAAATGTACCCTCCAGAGCTATAGTTCTTATTTGGTACAGTACAATAAATATTGTTTTAATACACTATGTTATAGTTTCAACTTTGTATCGATAGTTTTATTTTACACTTAATTATCAATGAATATTTATAATTTGTCGCCTTTAATTAAACAAAGCTCAAGTTTATACTTGTTATGATCGAACAGCTGTTTAAGCAAACAAATCAAATTAATCCTTCTGTGCAATCATCGTTGAGTTTTCAAATATAAACATGCAATATTTCCTGATAAAAACAATATGTTATACTACTACTACAACTACTACTACTACTACTACTACTACTACTACTACTACTACTACTACTACTAATACTACTAATACTACTACTAATACTACTAATACTATTACTTCTGTTTTGTTTCTACAGATCCAGTTATGTTCTGTTTTGTTTCTACAGATCCATCTATGTTCTGTTTAGTTTTACAGACCCAGTTGTGTTCTGTTTTGTTTCTACAGACCAATGTATGTTCCGTTTTGTTTCTACATATATGTTCTGTTTTGTTACTACAGATCCATTTATGTTATGTTATGTTTATGTTTTGTTTTGTTTCTACAGATCAAGTTATATTTTGTTTTGTTTGTACAGATTCAGTTCTGTTCTGTTGTATTCCTACAGATCCAGTTATGTTATGTTTTTTTACAGATCCAGTTATGTTATGTTTTGTTTTACAGATCCATCTATGTTCTGTTTCGTTTCTACCGATCCAGTTATGTTCTACGTTGTTTCTACAGTTCCAGTTAAGTTCTGTTTTGTTTCTAGAGATCCAGTTGTGTTTTGTTTTGTTTCTACAGATCCATTTATGTTATGTTTCGTTTCTACAGATCCAGTTATGCTCTGTTTTGCTTTAACAGATCCAGTTCTGTTTTGCTGTGTTCCTCCAGATCCAGTTATGTTCTGATGTGTTTTCGGGCTCATTGAGAGATGTGTTATTCTTAATTGATTTCCTTTTCTATTCCGTCATTAATTAAACTTAATGGATTTTCTTGTCGCCGCAGGAAAATTCTCCAAATTACTCGAGTCTAGTTTCCCTTAAGTTTTTATAAACAATTATCCCACATTTTTTCAGCAATACAGTAATTTACTTTTATTTTGTATGTGAAGGGTTACAGGAATGAAACTAATTATACGTGAAGGTCTGCCGTCGTGTAAGAGATGCTTATTATGGGTTATTGTTTGTATTTCATCAAAATATCCATAAAGTAGTCAATTTTCAATGTGAATTAGAAATTTAAGATACAACGGAATCAAGCACATGTATTTCACATTTTGATATTTCATATTTCAACTATACAACAAATGTGATTATTTCTATAGATAAGCAGTTACAACTGAAAATTGTCTTTCGCGAAATGCCTGACATGGCAACTTTTGGCAGACTTTTCCAATATGATATCACAATTGAATGGTCTGTCAAACATTTGTGTGTAATGACGTCACAATCCAATGACGTAAAAACGCACACTGAAAGTCACGTGTAAGGCATTTGGCGAAGGATCAATTACCTGTCTATATTTTTTCTATACTAATTCGACATGCCAACACATGTTCAACATATGGTCATTTTATTTACAGAAACAAACAATTTATTGATAAATTTTAGTCAGAAGGATATGAAGAATCGTATTCTAAGGCAATACTTTGCATATATAATGACATTGTTTGCATTGAATTCAGTGTAAGGCATTTGGCGAAGGATCAATTACCTGTCTATATTTTTTCTATACTAATTCGACATGCCAACACATGTTCAACATATGGTCATTTTATTTACAGAAACAAACAATTTATTGATAAATTTTAGTCAGAAGGATATGAAGAATCGTATTCTAAGGCAATACTTTGCATATATAATGACATTGTTTGCATTGAATTCATTAGATTAATTATTTAAATAGCAATAAGAGATGTGGTCAGATAGCCAGTTTTTCTATTTCCATCAAAATTAAAGTCGAAATTCAAAATTGTATTATTATTGGTTATGACCAAAATATTTGTGGTATAGGTTTAGAGTGTCCCAAGCAGAAACAGCATCGAATAAAAGGAGCATTAGCTGTATTTATTTTAAATCCTTTCCTTTTTTACATTTATATTGATATACAATAACAAAAAAGAGATATATTCAGAATACAAATTATTAAATTCCTATATATATTTTGTGAAATTTGCTTCAGAAACCGAGGTTGGCAAGTCTTCACTTGCATTTGACTAATTCAACCTTCTGAACCTGATGTTTCACAAAATATACAGGGATATTAGATTTGTTATGCCTGTGTATAGCTCGTGTTTGTTATTGTACAAGTGAAAGTAGAAAATTGAAATATATCTTAATGAACACAGCTAATGCCCCTTTAGATCTATTATACCATTTTATATGAAAATGGATTTGCACCGTTAATTATATATAGTCATATACCTTTAAGTGACATTTATGTGAACATTGCATTTGAAATAGATCGCAGGTAAATCGAGGAAATATCTGGAAGCTTAATTAAAAACTAATGCATTCTTCTCCTTCCGTTGGCATGGGATGCTCAATAATTCATGTTTCCTTATACAAAACCTCTATTAGGCTGTATGCTATGTATACTTTAGCATTATTTAAAATTTGACACGTTTTGAGAAAAAATGGTAAATATATATCAACATACTGGGGTTTTGCAAAATTTCATTTTTTGCAAATATTTTGTACCGACTGATCTATTATCACGTGAAAAAAAGAAAGAGTATAACATTCAATTAGCAAGAAAATTACTTTAAGTAATACACTTTCATTTCTAAAGTTACGTTTATATACATTTTTGTATGATCTGCATTTTGAAAATTAATATCCTATAGCCGTCGGAAATGTTTAAATATTTATGTTGTTTTTTCGCATGACACACCCGGCACACATAAATTAAAGTGCCGCTTCCTGGTTTTGAGTCACGTTATATATCTTTACAGGTGTATAACCGCAATTAAAATAATTGGAAAACATGAAAAGACAAATGAGAAACCTATAGATGTGAAACGATGTTTGAAAAAAAACATACGTCTTGCTTAAACAAATGCATTCAGGTTTGCAGAATATGTGAGCGTTTTCAGTGTATGTGAATTCAAACGTAAAATTAAAAACATGAAATTGGTAAAATAGATTAACTGAAATATAGACACCATATGTACTTTGTAAACGTACATTTAATAGCGTGCGAAACACGTGACATAGGCCAAAGATAAATTCCGGCATTTATTCACCATTTTCATTTTCGGAGAAGCAATTAAGTAATGATACTGCATATGCGATGTATGTGAATTCGACACAGTTAAAAGTTCAGTTTTTACAGAACATGGCTTCGTAATTCAGTTGTGTTTAGTTGTTTTACTATTATAGTTAGGTCAAAGATCTAAACAAGATAGATAGGAATTTTAAAGCCTATATATATCATTTTATACTGGAATTTTGTCAATCACTTTTAAAAGAAAGGTAAGTAAAATGAAAACCGTTCTTTTACTTGAATGTCTTTTAAAATGTAAGGTTGTGACTGGTATAGCTTACACACAATGATAAAATCAAATACACAAAATACCACAGTTATGACTAAATGTTGAGAAATTCAAAATCATTACAAAGTGGTAAGTAACTGAGAAAAAATCACTCTTTTAATGCTGGTGGATGAAAGGTACATTGTATTATGTTAGTTGAGCGAACGAGCATTTTGTTAAATAATTCATCGTTAAAAGTCCTTTAGAAAAGAATCTTCAGCAATATATTTTATTGAAAATAAGAAATCATAAAATTAAATATGTCTGTTTAGATTTACATTAAAATGATCATTAAAAGTTCTAATTATTTGTTTTATTTTTCAACTTACTGATAGTCCATTTAATTTTCGTCATATCTTGAAATATAGGAATATTCGGAAGAAACTATATTTGTTTTCTGTCGTTGAAAATTTCATTGATCTACTTATCTAGATATATATTTTTGGAAACATGGTGCTTGATTCTGGATGAGTTATAAATAGATGAACAGATGATAAATTCCTTCTTCATTTCGGTTTAGTTTCACGCCAATGTCTTTTCCAAATAACAATACGGGAGTACATAAAATGCAAGAAAATGCAATAATTTCTTTTTCTTATTTACATTTGCCCAGAAATATGCCTTAATTGTCCGTATGCTTTGATGATCAAGCACATGTCAAGCTTATATAACACAATTAAGTATAATTCTAAATACATTCTTAACAAATTGAGTTATTAGAAAAAAGAAACAAACGATAGTATGAATATTTCTATATATACACACACATACAGCAATTATCTATAGATATTTTAAGATTCACAATTTACACGTTTATGTAGATGAACTTGATGCAAATTCAATTTTATTAGTTTTATGTCTGAAAATCTATTGATGTTTAGAGTACTTGACTATTGTAACGAGTGTATGAACCTTCTTCTTAATTCACATAGTAATGAAAATTCGAGTTTTATTCTGATCCGAGAACCGTTCCTCTTATGAAATATTCATATGATTGAAATGAAGTAAAACACGAAACTAAAGCGTGAATTATATAGTTCAAAGAAAACACGTATAACAGATATTATGTAATTTTTCTGCTTGGAAGATACAGCGATAGTCAGTACAGTTTTGAAACTCGCAGTAGGCGAGGTAACTCTCGGAACGACAGTATAACATTATACAAAGACAGAGACCCGGTTAAGGTTTTAATATATTTCCTTACCATTCACTGGAAAATACTCGGGTAGGGACATGTATTGATTCACTGATACTTTCAGAATAATTGTTTATTTTGATTATATGATGTAGTAATATAGATGACGACGACGATGATGACGACGACGACGATGATGATGATGATAATGATAACGATGATGACGACATCGATGATGGTGATGATGATGATGATGATGATGATGATGATGATGATGATGATCATGATCATGATCATGATCATGATGATCATGTTGATCATGTTGATCATGATGATTATTATTAATATTTTGATTATCATTATAGAAGTATTTGCAGAAGTTCAATAAATACTAATGATCTCTCACTTACTCTAAATGCGTGTAAAAGTATAAAAGTATTCAAAGACCGTACCTGTGTTTTTAAATATACCTGGCATTTACATTGGTCACTAGGTGTACGTTATATTTCTGTATCATAAATTGCATTTTCACTTAGATCATTCACTATGAATTTATTACTTATTTATACATACATCAGTCGCACTTGCTTTTTATATGTTATCATTCAACTGATCAATGGAGGGTCATACAATAAAGGATTGTTTCAAAGATTACCTTTAAATTGTAAATAATTGATTGGATAGAATGTTGATGCGCTGACTCTTGTATCCTTAATTTCATTAATTTAGAAATGACATCTACAATAACCGGTACTCTTCTTCAAAATTTTATGAAATTTGAATTATTAATTTGTTATTTATATAAAGTGTATGCTGCTAAAACAGGAGAGTGGGGGAACTGCATCAGGTCTATCGCATTTTTAAAAGTGGAATCCCCAGTTAAATTTAACTGAAAAAAATACCTTGAATTTACCAATTTTATATGGCGCCCTCAATATGTTTAATCGACATTGACATCGATAACAAGTATATAACGAACTTATTTGTAATTACCGTGCTTCTCTGATTGAAGTGTTGAGTGTTTCGCAAATGATTTTGATAGTTTTTGAGTTGCTAATGTTGATTGTGACTAGCTATCAAATTTTACTTCATTTTTTAATTTCAGTCCAACTAATCGGTCACATAGATGTTGGTGGTCGGCAAGACTTAGATACTCCTCCATGAAACCTGAACCCACCTCAAATTTCCCCATGGGTCCGTGTTCATCAAGTGTTCACCTTGTCTTTTCATTGTAATTTGAACTTCCTTTTTATATCCATGAATTTCTTGAAAATAAATCCGTGCCAAAAAGTGATCTCTTAATGAAACTGTATATTGCTTATGTCAATAATATTGACTGTTCCCCTAAACTGCCGATCTGTTACTTTGGGTGACAAAATGATACATATTCCCGTAAAATCCCAACGATGTCACTGAAACGTCATTTAAAGTGACTCTATTTCACTTCTCGCAAAGGGCGTACTTAGTCAAGAAGTAACAATATTAGTTTTATATTTATTTATATAATTACAGAGTAAATGATATGAAGAACAAGAAAAGGTGAAGTAAAGTGGTCAAAGTATATAGAACGTAGATGTCAGAAAATCCGGAAAGGAAAATGCATTACGGAAAGGTAGTCCGTGTTACTGGTATAGTAGTGTTTAATACATCTCTGTAGATTTTGTATTAGTCACTATGTATATATTGTCTGTTTTTGATATAATGTAAATACCATATTGCTCAGTTCGGTTGGATATTTTGTCATCTCACTATTTTCTGTCATTTTTATTCATTTGATCGAAATATTTCCTAAGTTTGCCTATGTACGCTTTGGAATGTATTCTTCGAAATGTCAACTTACATTCGCTGGCCAAAGAAAATAATCGTATTAGTACTTTTCTTCTATGTTCGATATAGTGATAAATTGATATGGCGTTTAGTTTTACAGGACACCACTTTGCTAATTAAAATGCATGAATATATGGGATGTCTAGAAGCTTTTTAATCTGTATCTATGCGATAAGTTTACATATTGCATGTTATTTGTGTAATCTAGGCCGATGTAGCAGCCAAATATACTCAATACCAAGCGAAAATGTTTTGATGCTTTTTACGATGAAAACACATACATCTTATGCTGAAACGTGAATTCTTTTTTTTAAATATTACAGCAAATGATTTTAAATAATGATGTGAAATATTTTGTTCGAAGGAAAAAAATAAATACAGCAATATTTGACTACACATATAGTACCATGTACCAAACTCAAGGTATTTTCATTTTTATAAGGAAATAACAGATTTGGTTCAATGTATTTTATGTGATAAAAATGATTATATCACCTATTATCTCACATCTAGAAGTTTTACAAACAAAATGATAAAAATAAAAGTTGAACTTGATCACTGAGTATATCGTTACTTAGGGCCCTGTGTTTAGTGTATGTTTATCTGTATAATGTATTTATTTATCAATTTTTCTTATACCACATTTTCGCTTAGTCCGGTAAGTGACTAACAAGTGAGTATTTTATATTTATGAAATTATTCACATTATGACATTTTTTATCATCTTTATGTAATTATTGAATATTAATATCGCAGTTCCTGTTATCCGAAAAGTAAAATACAATTTAACTAGTTAGAGATTTAATGAAAAGTTCTAATAATGCAAAACTGAGTACTCAATCTCTGAATATCACGAATCATGAACATTTTCGATTCTTATTTCGGAGAAACATTCGAGGTATCATATTCATCCTATATATGAGTTTATATAAGTCTATAGTACATTTTTGTAGTGAAATATAAGGATTAATGAATTAAATAAATTTGTGAAAAATAAAACTCTATGCGAAAAATATGTAAGTTGTGTGTTTTTTTCACTCGGCCATTTGGGGTTACGTTGCCATATTTATGAAGATTTTATTTTCATCTTGTGAGAAAGAATAATAGGTACTTAAAATTCGCGTTACGTACTCGTGTTAAATATTATTTCTCTGCCCACGCGATGAAAATAAAAACAATTTTCATAAAAATTTGGCAAATACTCTTTAAATTTCTTTAATTGTTATGATAAGTGTATATTACGAGTTTAAATTTTTAAAATGTTCTTATGGGGTTACAGGTCATACAAATTAATTATACTCGGGTATTTCACAACGAACTGAAATGGTAATTGCCATGTAAATGAAAATACTCCGATACCGTCATTGTGTTTTACTAAAATATTGAATGAAATTATAAATTCATTGCGACCATGAGCTCATATAGCAATTATATGAATCTTAACCTTAAATCATCAACAGCTAGTGAATTCGTTACTTTCTTTTGCGCCAGGGAATTGAACCGAGCTATGGGCAAATTTTAGTTAGTTTTGCATTTTATATTGCTTCTAAGTAGAGGATAATGAAAATAATTGATAGATATTTGTCAGTACATAATATGCAGTGATTATCATTACTTCATATCCACAAATTGATGAAAAACTAATTTTGATACAGAAGAATAAAACAAAATTAGTACATACGTACTTTAAAAATACAGTTAAAAGGACATTAGCTGTGTTTGCCAAAAGTATTCTTTGTACTTTTATTGCTTGCACTTGATATACAATAACAAATAAGTTCATATATATATATATATATATATATATATATATATATATATATATATATATATATATATATATATATATATATATATATATATATCTTTGTGAAAATAAGGTCGGGTCCAGTGTGGTATGCATATACAAAAGGTAAGGGTAAAATAATCAATTACAAGTAATTAACTGCCAAAAAGGCAAAGATTTTTTTCCTATTTGTCTTTTTTGTTATTGCATATCAATCTAATTAGTAAAAAACGAAAGATTGTTTTGAAAAAAAAGTTTTAAAGTGTTGTGTTCAGTATTGCTAAAATACTGTTTTTCATCGAATAACATTTTGTAGTTACGAACATTTTTTCACCATATCCGGAATATTATTGTTCCCGAAGGACTACTTTTCCATCCTATAATTATGGCATCGGCTAAAAGTATTATATTATGATGTAGAACACCTCTTCTACATCATTTATCTGTGAAAGCATCTACACCAGTTGATAACGTTCGGGCAGTATGTTTTCATGTAACAAATGTAACAAAAACGGATAGGAAGGCGTATGGATTTTTTAACAAAGCTGTTATGATTTTAATTGATATGATTTAGCTCTGACGGGACAATGAAAGCTTGCCGTGCATTTACGTATGTTAACAGACATCGACGGATGTGAGAGTACATATAACGGTAAGTAGTATTTTTAAATCAGTAGAAATTGATTTATGTATTTACTTATATAACAATCTCAGATACCACAGTATAAATATTCATGATGTCCAGGTTACATATACAAATCTGGTGCCGGGGAGGAGTAAGCATCCCCTGTTGACCTGTCATACATTAAAAACAATTCAAATTTTATATTTGAGGAACAAATCCTCGCAGATAATTATGGAACAAAATAAATAAGTGTATGACGTTAATTTGAAATTACAATACAATATGAGCTACATATGTAAACCAAAAAATGCTTACAAAAATATGAATGAAATATTGATAGATAATGGCATTTCTTAAAATAAAAGTTAATATGTAAAACATAGATACCACACAGTGTAAATTGTAAAATAAAACATCATATTGGACAGACACAATACTCAGAACTTCAGAGGTGTGATCGGGTGACATGGTGGAGTAAGCACTTCTTACCATCCGGTAAAGCCTAATGTCAATCAGCCAAATCCAGTTCGGAACAAATAGGGATAAATCAAGGTCACATTTGGTATAGAAGATTCAACAGTAGTAGTAGAGATAAATCATGGTCACATTTAGTATAGAAGATTCAACAGTAGTAGTAAAGATAAATCATGGTCACATTTAGTATAGCAGATTCAACAATATTAGAGGAGATAAATCATGGTCACATTTGGTATAGAAGATTCAACAGTAGTAGGAGAGATAAATCATGGTCACATTTAGTATAGCAGATTCAACAATATTAGGAGAGATAAATCATGGTCACATTTAGTATAGCAGATTCAACAATATTAGGGGAGATAAATCATGGCAATGGTATAGGAGATAAATCATAATCACAATAGCTATATCAGAATTAACAATAGTAGTATAAATACATCATGGTCACAATTAGTATAGTAGATTCAACAATAGTAGGGGAGATAAATCACGGTCAAAATCGGTATAGAAAATTTATTTATAGTAGGGGAGATAAATCATGGTCACAATCGGTATAAAAGATTCAAAAATAGTAGGGGAGATAAATCATGGCAATGGCATAGAAGATTCAATAATGAAGGGGAGATATATCATGGTCACAATCGGTATAGCAGATTCAACAATAGTAGGGGAGATAAATCACGGTCACAATCGGTATAGAAGATTAAAAAATAGATGGGGAGATAAATCATGGTCACAATCTGTATAGCAGAATTAACAATAGTAGTAAAGATAAATCATGGTCACAATTGGTATAGCAGATTCAACAATAGTAGGGGAGATAAATCATGGTCACAATCGGTATAGAAAATAAAAGAATAGTAGGGGAGATAAATCATGGCAATGGTATAAAAGATACAATAATATTAAGGGAAATGAATCATGGTCACAATCGGTATAGAAGATTGTTTTTTTTTTTTTTTTTTTTTTTTTTTTTTTTTTTTTTTTGTTGTTTTTTTTTTTTTTTTTTTTTTGCTTTTTTTTTTTTTTTTTTTTTAAAAATAGTAGGGGAGATATATCATGGTCACAATCGGTATAGCAGAATTAACAATAGTAGTAAAGATAAATCACGGTCACAATCGGTATAGCAGAATTAACAAAAGGAGGGGAGATAAATCATGGTCAGAATGGGTGTAGCAGAATTAATAATAGTAGGGGAGATAAATCATGGTCACAATCGGTTTAGCAGAATTAACAATAGTAGTAAAGATAAATCACGGTCACAATCGGTATAGCAGAATTAACAAAAGGAGGGGAGATAAATCATGGTCACAATGGGTGTAGCAGAATTAATAATAGTAGGGGAGATAAATCATGGTCATAATCGGTATAGACAATTCAACAACAAGGAAGATACCCCGTGCTAAAATTGTTGTAGAAAATTCAAAAATAATAGGAACGACAACCCCTGGTTAAATTTGTAAAGAAGATTTAGTAACGTCAGGGGAGACAACTCCCGGTCATAATCGCTATATGAAATTCAACAATTAATTATAGGGCAATAACGTTAGTAAATTATGTAATTGCAAATAAAGGCAAATTTAACGATTTTTGAGTGTCTTGTGCACCTAGTTAACCTCGGACTATATGACACCAAAAAGTACTGTTTATCCTTTCTTTATCACCATTATTGTAAATGGTAAACCTTCGTTTAAACTCCTTAATGTGCATTTGATGGTTGTGTTGAATTACTTTCATTGAAAGAGCTGTGTGAATATAAATAGCAGTTTGACTCACAAAACAAATTAAGAGAAATCCAGAGATTAGGTGAGGGATAATTAAATTTAGGTCAAACTGAAATAAAGAATCGATTTCTCATGCAATCGCAGCTTTTTGTGGGTCTTCACTGATTGTAATTTTGTTTAATAGTCTATTTGCATGCTTAGGGACATTAAAAAGAAATCATTAGTAAAGATGGTACTTATTTTTTTCTTAACGCACTAAACCAAATTAGCTAAGAGCAGGGTGAAAACTTTGAAGTTTTCACAGTGCGAGGTTTGTGTGTAAATACTGCGTAAGGTTCAATGCAACTCTTATTGAGGAAATGGTAGGGGCCTCCGTGGAAATGGTAAGGGCCTCCGTGACCGAATGGTTAGAGCATCGCTCTTTGGATCATGAAGTCTCTCACTTCCTTCAGCGCTGGTTCTAATCCCGCTGGAACCTAGGCTGAATTTTGAGAGAAATTAAAAAAAAAAGCAGTTTACTTACGGAAGGCCAGTGGTCTCTACCATACATTGTAACCGGGTTTTTTCCTCCACCAATAAAAACTTGCCGCCACCATATAGCTGAAAAATTATTGAGTGTGGCGTAAAACAACATTCAAAATTCCAATTCAAATTTGAGGAAATGGTAAATACTAGTAAATGAATTGTATGTGGTATTCCGTGCCCGAAGTCATCACCAGATTTTCTCAAAACTCAAGCTCAACATCTATTTTTTCTACATATATTTTTTTTCATTTCTATGCAGTTGAAAAGTTTTTTTTGGTAATTTAAAGATTCTCATTATTGATAAGTCAGGTTAATATGTTTATGAGATAAATGAAATTGGAAACATACTCTTGATGTTTTAAAAAGGCATTAGCTGTGTTTTTTTCCTTTTTCCTTTTATCGAAAAAAAGGTAAAGACAACTAATGCCCCTTTAAGTTAACATCCATTTGCTTTGAATGATAATGTAACGACACAGGTATTGCATGAGAGGCCTACTTAAGCTGTCTTTCTTCTCTAATCACGTGTTAATGCTGTCTTCGTGTTGCATGGAAATTATTCCCAGAAGCAACATCTTCGTCCGGAATAAAGATCAGTTATAATCGTTTTCTTTGAACCACTTATATCTAATGACACAAACGTGCTTGACAAATTATCGTTTGATAGAAATTGTACCATACTTGTTGGCTTAACTTATAAGTTCATATGACATTGGGAAGAAGTCTCAAATATACTTAAGGGATAGACTGTGAATCTTTATGATATGGCAGTTTTATATAAAGTTATATATGTAGGCGTATTTGTCTGAATAACTTTTTATATCTTAGCAGTGGTATTTGTCCGTCGAGTCATGAGTGTGAAACTGCTGATATAATTAACAATTGGGGGAATGTGACTATTGCAATTATTTATATTTATATTATCTATACGTCTAGTAACTTGACAATTATACTATTACGTAATATAAATACACTTTTTCAGATTTACTGAACCAAGAAAAGCTCTAACCAGCCTAAAAATAAAGGTAAGATGATTTTATTTGATAGTAATATACTGTAAATCCTGTAAAATTCACGTTCTAAATCTATTCGCGAGATGATGTGTTCCAGTTTCGAATGTCAATTCTGTCACATTATTATCATACCTCGTTATGAGATATTTTTTACGCGAGCGAGAGAGAGCTCTTGCGAAATTACGCGTAAAAAACAAACAGATTTACAGTGCTTTATGTAATATTTGGGACGGTGTACATCCCGTCATACATGTTGGCATATCTAAATATTGAGCAATCTTATTTGTCTATGAAGTGCATGGTCGAAGTGATAATAAAATCCCTGGGTATTTGTTTTCTTCTTTGAGGTTTTAGATAGCGGACTATGCTTTTCAATGGTATATTGAAAATAAATTTGAAATGAAGGGTATTACCTACAGTTAGTCATGTTTCTTGATTTAGATTGAAATATGAATTACCTAGAGAGCACAAGCATTCAGATGGGAATATAATACAATTGAATAACAAAACGTGATATAATAAGTAACAGGTTGCTATATTACAAGACAAGGGAGTTAGCGAATTATGACTTTGAACTATTCAGTTAAAATATTCTGCCTACACGTTTTACTGAAATCACCTTGAAATGATTGTTAATTTAAATGCTTAAATACGACCATGATATTTACTGGTAGGATGCAAATACATTGATATGGGTACATACGGACACTGCTATGCCGTATATACTGACACTGATATGTTGTACATACGGACACTGATATGCCGTATATACGGACACTGATATGTGCACATACGGACACTGATATGCCGTATATACTGACACTGATATGTTGTACATACGGACACTGATATGCCGTATATGTGGTACATACGGACACTGATATGCCGTATATACGGACACTGATATGCCGTATATACGGACACTGATATGTGGTACATACGGACACTGATATGTGGTACATACGGACACTGATATGCCGTATATACGGACACTGATATGTGAACATACGGACACTGATATGCCGTATATAATGATACTGATATGTGGTACATACGGACACTGATATGTGGTACATACGGGCACTGATATGATGTGTATACCGACACTCATATGTGATACATACGGACACTGATATGCCGTATATAATGATACTGATATGTGGTACATACGGACACTGATATGTGGTACATACGGGCACTGATATGATGTGTATACCGACACTCATATGTGATACATACGGACACTGATATGCCGTATATAATGATACTGATATGTGGTACATACGGGCACTGATATGATGTGTATAGTGATACTGATATGTGCACATACACTGATATGCCGTATACACTGAAATTGATATGTGGTACATGCGGACACTGATTTATAGAATATACTGACACTGTATGTGGTACAGATAGTAATTTATATGCCGTATATACTGACATTAATATGTGGTACATGCGGACACTGATATGTAGTACAAATGGTAATTGATACGTGTACATGCTGACTCTGATATGTTGTACATACTGACTCTGATATGCCGTATATACTGACACTGATATGTACATTCGGACACTGATATTTGGTACATACGAGCACTGATATGTGTAACATACGGACACTGATATTTGGTACATACGAGCACTGATTTGTCGTACATACTGACACTGATATGTGTAACATACGGACACTGATATGTGGTACATACGGACACTGATATGTGGTACATACGGACATTGATATGTAGAATTCAGGAATTTTCACATACATTTGTCTTTCTAGAACCATCATTGGTGCAAAGAAAGTTTATTACAATGAAATGGATTTTGTTTAGTTTAATTCACTTTTTCGAATCTAAATGCAGGCTATAAATACATTTTCTGATATAATTTGAACTTCTATAATTAAAGGGGAAATTTCACAACTCATCTCTTTATGTGATGCTTATATGTAGAAATATATGTATTCTTTAGTATTTAGTATTTCCACGTACATCACAAGTAACTGATGTGCTAAACATAATAGTTATGATGTAATTGAACGGTGCGACATACACCGCGGATATACTTTAAAGACTTTAAATCCAATTTCTCACATAACGTTACGAACAAAAGTCACTCTCACGTTTATCATTTAGTTAAAGATATGCACTATGTATCTCAAAAATCTGTATTTATAGTTGATAGATTTCACTAGTCAGTCTGTAAAACTACACATAAAGACGTCATTATATACATTTACTACTTTGACCCTATAGTTTATTTTTAGTATCTTCCTATAGTATCACGGGTTCTATGGCATCGCGGTATTTACATTTTATTCGATTCGGAGTTATAACGCCATCTAGTAGACGTGTTATGTTTAGAACCTATCAGACGTGAGCAGTTGCCACCTTTCAAAATCATCGTGACTTTGTTATTTCTGTCAAATATTTAATTTTATATAAATTCCCTCCATTTCATACAAGTTTCCTTTAATATCCTCAGTTCTGTATTCACCTTCCATACAACCTTCAACTAAAATGCATCCAACAAATTCATTCCAATGACTTTTCAGCAACAACAAATGTATCAGTATTGTCTAATTACTTGCTGTCAAACTGATGCTAAATGAAATCCTACTGGCTTTATAAATAGAATGCCGTCGATGAAAAAATCTAAGAGAATTACTAATATCGCTATATCATAGTAACTTCCCTTTAATGTCAGTCACGACCGATGATGTTACGATCTATCAATGTTAAAAAACTAATTGAAAATGAAATAATTACTTTATTCAGGTACGTTTCTGCTTTCATTATTTTGAGGAAAAATGTTGATTATGAGGTAGCATAAAACCACATAAAACGTTAAAGTTCTGAGGTATCCACGCTGCATCAACAACACATTCTTAAATTTGGTTATTAATGAGTGATATCGAATATATTTTATAATAAGTCGACTAAAATGTTATAATGAGTTATGTTATTATATATATATATATATATAAAACGTTTCCGAGCGGGGTTTTAGGCTATAATGGTTATGATCCTGGTTAAGAATTTAAGGGTCCGGACAATACCATATACATACAAATATATACAAATAAGGACCAAACAGTACTTGTGTTTTATGACCAAACACAACAACATCTTTTCTAACAAGAATTGTCATTTAACTACAGTAATGATTATCAGAGTTTCAGTGATTCAAAATACCTACATGTTATAACATAGACTGAAATTTTTACAGTGGGGTTCGAAACTGGTATATGTATTTAGGCTACACTGCCAGCTAGTATGTGTTTTCAGCACTAGAGTCTGATACCTAGGTCTCCAACACCACTATGACAGTCTCAGCCTTATATACAAACTATTCTTTTATGAAACTAGCAGACAATAGTCACTGTTTATCTATAGTATTGTTGATGCTGTCACTTCTACTCGCAATTTACATACTGGACCCGAGCGATCTCGACACTTTTATTTATATAAACGGATGTCATCACCGATTGGTATATAATTCTTGAATTTCATTGGCTGCTGCTTTGCAGATTTCATTCCTACTTTTGGACAAAAGTGAATACAATAAGATTACAAGCTAACTGGCCTATTTGTATCACGACAAAGATAAAATATATGTGTGCAGTTTTGTGGAGACATAAATAAAGTAAATATGAACTAAAATAAGTATACTTTAATTAATTCCAGCGTCTTGGAAATATTTTTATAAATCTAAAAAAAAAAAAAATCATTTATGAAACTGTCACACTACCCACGCCTCTAATCTCAATGCGTTCCGCATTACAAACAAAACTAAAGTTAATGTCTAGAAATGAACATAACATGTGTATGAAGCTACATTCTACCCAGAAAGATGGTGGTCTTGACGCCGACAATTTCATATATAGTATTGTTCACTTTTTATTTTGAAGAAGTCATCTTGGACACTTTTGTCACTCATTATTGTATCCGAAATTGACTCTGTATGAACTTCAGCATAGACCAGTCTAATACTGGTTCCTATTTGTACACCTACATCGGTAACCTGGGGAGAAACTTGTTGTGTAACAGTTCTATTTGTCCTTTGTAACTTGGTTACTCTACTTCCTTGGAAACCCTTGTTATCAGACTCAAATATAAGTGACTTTCTCTTTGTGGTTGCTACTGGGGCTGGAGTACATGACTTTCTATAAATCCGTCTCAAATCAAATTCTCACGGGACTCGACTCGACCCCATCAGGCCTATTTTAATCATCACATCTTTGATCCCTATTACATACATCAAGCGTAAATGGGATATCTTCCGTTGGATCATGATCCTAGTCAGGTAGTCCTCAGCAGACGATTCTTTACCATCATCATCAGAAATGTTTTGTGTCTGCTTTTGGGTTTCTTTATCAGTAACAATACAAGACTGATCATCAGCGCCTACTGTTTGGTCTATACTTTCCACTGTAGCACCAAGACCACCTGTTAGACTTTGAGCCACCAATAACACCTGTTTTCCTTGGGGGAATTTTTGAAGGTTATGATTTTCTGAAAGCTTATCATAAAGGCTACAAAATAAGCCATGTTAGCAGTTTGGCAATCGGGGCGTTTAGGAGTTTTGGAGTAAAAACCGAAATTGCTAAAAACTGGAAAATCTCAATTAATCCCTCATTTATGGCCTCTGTTTCCAATTAAAGTACTGATTGTATGATAAATATCTTAAATGACAAGAATGAACCCATTTTTCAACCATTGTTTATCAAATTGGGTGTTTTGGGGTAAAAGATCATTTTTGTAAACAGAAATCTGTGAAAAAAGTTCTAAGCTTTAAGCCACTAATAACCTATGTTTTTACCAATTCGTGTTTTTGAGGATATGTTTTTCAGAAAGCCTATCAAAAATACTACAAATCAAAATTTGTTATCACTCTGACTACTTAGGGGTTTTATGTGGTAAAAACCATGGAAAATTGACAGAAATCGCTGAAAATTGGAAATATACAATTAATCAGTCGTTTAAGGTTTTTTCTTTTGCAATAAGAATAATAATTGTATGGCAGATTGCATTAAAGAGAAATATGGACACAACAAACAATAAACAATAAATTTCTTTTATTAAAATTGGTGTTTTGAGGTAAAAACCATGAAAATTAATCAAAACCGCTGAAAACTGGAAAAACCAATGAATCCTTCAGTTATGGTCTCTGTTTGCATTAAAAGTAATGGCTGTTTGGTAAATATCTCAAATGATAAGTATTGATCCTTTAAACAACAACTGTGTATCAAATTTGGTGTTTTTGGGGTAAAACACCAGATTCTTAAATAGAAGTCTGTAAAAAGACTAGATTTTTTGGGCAACTAAATACCTCAGTTTTTATCAAATGGGATTTTGAAGGGTATGCTTATCTGAAAGCTTACCAAAAAAGCTACAAAAGGAGCCATGTAATAACGCTAGTCTCTAGGGCATTTGATAATTTTAAGATAAAATCATACAAAAAAACAAAAATCACTGAAAACGGAAAATCTATATTAGTCCTTCATTTATTGCCACTTTTTGCAATGAGTTTGATTATTACATGACAGATATCTAAAATGAGAGGTCTTGGCACATTATAAAGGCATTATTTTACGGTGTTTTGGGGACTAAAAACTATTTTTTTAAAAACAAAAATCTGTATAAAAAATAATAGACTGGCACTTAAAACCATAGTCTTTAACAAAAGGTATTTTGGAGGGTATGTTTGTCAGAAAGCTTAATGAAAATGTTATAAAATAAGCCATATTATCACGCTAGACCTTGGGGTTTTCAAGAATTTTGAAAAAAAAAACATAAAATAGTGAAACAAATCGATGAAAATTGGAAAATCACAAATAATCATTCATTTATTATGGCTTTTTGCAATGAGTTTAATTGTTGTATGACAAATATCTAGAATAATATCTATTTGTCTATTAAGCAATCATTGTATATCAAATGTGTTGTTTTAAGTTAAAAACCAATTTTTAAACAGAAATCAGTGAAAAGTTTATTTCTCTTTAACCCACTTAATACATGTACCCCAATTTTCGAAGTTTCGATGGTATGTTTCTCTGAAAGCCTATCAAAATTCCTACAAAATGAGATATATAATCACTTTTGCCATAGGAGTTATGGAGTGTTTGTGAAACATTAGTAAACATCACTGAAAATTGAAAAACCAGAATTATAATACAAGAAATTGTGGTATAGCAGATATTTTAATTGATATTAAGTACATAAAGCAATCTGTGTGTGTCAAATGTGGTGTATGGGGGTCTAAACCCAAATGGTAAAGCAGTAATCCGTGAAGTAATATTAGATTTATACCACTAATAACCCCAGTTTCAACAAAGGGTACGTTTAGGGTATTTTTTGCCAAAAGTTTATACAAAAGATACGAAATGTGTTATGTTAGAACTGTTTAAGAGTTTAGGAGTTGTAAGGCAAACATTTTTTTTAAAGTGAGTGTTGAATATTAAAAAGCTAGTAACCCTTTGATTATAGTTTACTTTTGTGATAAAACTGACTCATGTTATTTTTTCATGGTTTTTATCTCAAAACAACAACTGTATTCTTTATTATGCCCATACTGAACATTTAAGTCATCTGCCGTACATTTTTTATTATAATTGCGAAAAAGAACTTAAATGAAGAATCATTTGTTTCTTTCCAATTTTCAGTTATTTTTGTTTAATCTATATGGATTTACCCAAAAACTCCTAAGTGGCCAGAGTGCTAACAAAGCTCAATTTGTAGCATTTTTGATAGGCTTTCTGAAAATTATGCCATCCAAAAACATTTTGGTAAAAGCTGGGTTATAAGTGGCTTGAAGTCTTATGCTTTTTTCACAAATTTCTGTTTCAAAAAATGAATTGTTTACCCCCAAAACACGAAATGTGATACAAAATGGTTGTTTAATGGGTCAATACCTATCATTTAAGATATTTACGATACAACCATTTCTTTCATTGCAAACAGAGGCCTTAACTGAAGGATAAATTGTGATCATCCAGTTTTCTGCGATTTTGTTAATTTTCTATGATTTTCACCCCGTAACCCCTAAGTGTGTAGAGTGCTAATAAAGTTAAATTTGTAGCATTTATAGGCTTTCTGAAAAATGTATCCTCAAAAATACAAATTGTTAAAAATATGGGTTATAAGTGGCTTAAAGTGTAATACTTTTTTAACAGATTTTTGTTTAAAAAATTGATCTTTTACTCCAAATCACAAAATTTGATAAATAATGGTTGTTAAAAAGGTCCATACTTGTCATTTAAGATATCTACATACAACCAGTACTTTCATTGCAAACAGAGGCAATAAATGAGCCGGGATTAATTGAGATTTTCCAGTTTTCAGCGTATTTTGTTAATTTGCATGGATTTTACCCCAAAACACCAACTTTAATGAAAAAAAAAACATTGTATATTGTGTCCATACATATCATGTAAGCTATTTGTCATACAATTATTACTCCTATTGCAAAAATACCTTAAATGCATGATTAATTGTATATTTCCAATTTTCAGCGGTTTCTGTTAATTTTCTATGGTTTTTACCGTAAAACCGCTAAGTGGTAAGAAAGCTAGAGAATCTCAATTTGTAGAATTTTTGGAAGGCTTTCTGAAAAACATACCTTCTGAAAAAACACCTTAGTAAAAACATGGGTTATAAGTGGCTTTAAGTATAGTACTTTGTTTTACAGATTTCTGTTTAAAAAAATAGATTTTTTACCCCAAAACAACAAATTTGACAAATAATGGTTGTTAAATGGATCCATACTTGTCATTTAAGATATCTACCATACAACCAGTACTTTCATTGCAAAACAGAGGCCATAAATGAGGGATTAATTGAGTTTTTCAAGTTTTCGACAATTTTTGTTAATTTTATAGAGTTACCCCAAAACTCCTAAACGCCCCAACACCCAGAGTGCTAACACGTCTCATTTTCTTGCATTTCTGCAAAGCTTTCAGGAAAACATAACCTAAAAAATGACCCCTTAGAGAAACAAACACATTATTAGCCAGGGGACTATATCGCCAGCATAGGCATCTCGTGATTCTTCTTGGCGTGGTTCCGTAGATAAGCTTGCTTTTTTAACGTGACTTCGACAGGTGTTGCACAAACAGCGGGTATTCATACATGTTACCAAATGGGCACTCAAGTATCCCTCAACAATTTTTGCAGAAAGGACAGAACGTTTAAACCTTTTTTCGTGGTGTAGTCTTTGTTATCTGTAACCGTGTGATTTCGCGTTCCACATCATTTAACTCCCTATTCATCTCCATCTCCTCTTGAGGATCATCACATCGCCTTGATGAGTTTGAATCAGTATTGAAACTAGTCATATACACACCATTGTTAATAATGTCTATTAGTCAATAATTATATTAACCGAACTCAAACCCCAGGATCCCACCGCGGCCAGCAAATAATTGTGTAACGTTTCCGAGTAGAGTTTAAGGCTATAATGTTTCTGATTTGGATCCTAGTTGAGAATTTAAGGGTTCTGGCAATATATAAATAAACCATATACATACAAATATATACATATAAGGACCAAACAGTACTTGTGTTTTAATGAGAATTCCATTGGCTGCTGCTTTGCAAATTTCAATCCTGGTCTATTTGTACTACGACAAAGATAAAATATGTGTACATTTTTGTGCAAACATGAAATAAAACGTAAATATAAACTAAAATAAGTATACATTTATTAGTTCCAGAGTTTTGGAAGTATTTTTATAAAACTAAACACATAAATAAATTCCATTTATCATTATCATATTGAAACCGTCACACACACACACACACACACACACACACACACACACACACACACACACACACACACACACACACACACACGCACACACATTCAAACTGTCTACTGGTTTAATATGTTTATGCAAATTGTTGCTATAACAATATGGCACCGAAAACATGTACCAGGACTAGTATCGGATACCTTTTATGTGTCTTCTGGACATTTTATGTTCTGGCTCCGAAAACTGTACTCATAATGACAGAGAGAGTTTTACAATATTAAAACGGTGAATTGTTGAATTCAGACTTCAAATTGATCAGCTATCGATTGTCATTTTGTTTATCATGTTTTCACGTTTTTTTATCTAACATGGAGATTAACATAGAACGATTTTTGCTTTTTAGCATATGTAACCCCCAGCAATTAAAAAAATGGAGACATCATAATCAGAGTTAATATATATTGCAGTAAGATTAATACTCTTTTTTGTATAATTGGTATTATTTTCTCCTTTATTTTTACATCCCATATAAAAGAGCGACTGTTTATTTCTTTCTGTAGGCCTACCCATTTTGGTAGTTTAAACCATTTATTTGTTTAGCCATAGGAAACCAGTTTTAGTGTCATAACTGGTTTGCAATCTAGTTATAAACCATAAACCAAACCGAAATTAGTTTATTTGCAACAAATGCGATGCGATATATACAAATACAATCTTTTAAAAACTGGACATCGGTATATTTGTACCCCTTGTTCGAAAATGGGAGGACATTATTTTGGTATATATATATATTATAAACATAATACCAAAGTTATAATGCTCAAGACGATATCGTTTCTGTCAATTAGACAGTTGAGCTCCAATTTGAAAAGTATGTGTATTTTCTAAAGATAAAGTGGTATCATACAAGGCTCAATAATATCTCTAAAAGTATAGCCGAAATCCATCTAAGAGTAACTACTGTAAAAAGAAATGACCATCTTAGCTTTAGACAATTTTCGAATTTAAACATTGTTTATAGTGCCAAATATTACTTTAGTATAAGATGAACAGCTGGTACCGAAATACCAGGTACTAGGTTTATGTATACCCTCAGGGACTCAAACAGTCCACCAGCAGTGGCAACGACATAGTGGTTATAAATATACTGTTTATCTGTCTACTAGCCTTTTATTTCGTTTGTCGTCTTTCAACATTCTGCAAAATGGCTTAAGTTTCTCCCCTATAAAGCAATATGAGCTGTCCTAGGTAAATGCATATAATTGCAACAATCTTGGCAAACGTACACCGTAATATCAGTGGGTTTTTTTGTCCGCCATTACTCTGAGTATTGTAAATTAACTTGCAGTATTTTTACCGACGATTACCGGATGTCCAATAAGCACGTGCTATTTGCAGTTGATATATATTTCATTTTTATTACCTTTGCGTTTATTTTCGTACATTATCATTTCATACCGAGATCAGGCAAAATCGTTCATTCATTTTTGAAATTGTCCTCTTGCTAGGTAAATGAGGTGATCCCGACCAATGTTTAAGTCCTCCTATCGCATTCTAGGCCCAACTCTCCACCGGACATTACCGCATGATTGTAAAACATGAGGTACGCATAGTTTTCACGGTTATATATGGTTTTATTTTGGCAATGTGAGCATTCATTTCAGGGTAACATTAAAGATTTGAAAAAAATTCTTTTAGTGAACTGATATTTTTATTCATATATTCATCCAATTTTTCTTCAGATATTTAAAATAGTGTTGAAAAGCACATATTTTAGCTATACATGCATTTTTCAAAACAAATCACGTCCTGTATTTTAAAAGTTAATATAAAACACATAAAATTCGGCCGATTTTAACATACGCCGATTGTGTCCAGGTCGAGATTGCTGATAGACCGAGATCCAACTGACCAAATTACGAAGCACATTTGATATGGCGAAAGAATTTATCTGAAAGGTCATTGCATACGGAAATGCGGTCGGATTTTTCAGGTAATGGAAAAATTTAAATTCTAATAAAAGAAATAACTTCGAAAAGAATATCTTTTACAACGCTGTACGTGCTTGATGATATATTTGAACACATATTTTTTCATATTCTTATGGGACAAAAATCATCATTGTGACAGCTTATATTGCTTTAACCTAACCATTAAGTCTAAGGCAATGAGGCATAGTGTAAGTTCGATTATATGACCAACAATGAACTGTATTGGCAATAGTTATAGGACTGTTAAATATAAATGAAGTCTTGCTATCTGGGGGTATAGTGTTTCCCAAATAGATATTTGTTACCTCAAATGCTTTTCTCTATAATCCATATCCATATTTAATATCTATTTTATATTATTCCAAATTCTGCTTCCTGAAAGTCAGTTTCATTAATCAATGTACACAAACATGGACATATATGCAGCAGTTGTGTTTTTCCTCAAGGACACTTTCATCAGAAATTTATATTTCTCATTTAGGTATTTTGGCCTATTGTTGATTTATCTAACGTGAGATATGATATGTCAATGTACATAATTTCAAAGTCCCACTAACGTATCGTATTACGATATACATGGAAAGCTTTTTGTTGTAGAAACATATTGTCTTTTATATTGGTCTAAAGAGACTGAATTGAATGAAGTAGAATGTATTGTATTTATCCTATATACAGACAAACATTTGTTTAATATCGAATTTATTCCACGTATCATGGTAGCTAGAAGTTAAATGACTCATTAGATTATCAACTCGCATTAGCGTGTAAATATCATGTGAAGCCATCGAATTAAACGATTTTTAAGCTTTGTGTAAAATCATGATACGTTTTTCTTATAAATGTTATAAACATAATACGTAGGTTATAATGCTCAAAGCGATCGTTTCTGTTAATTAGACTAATTCATCAGTTGAGCTCCAATTTAAAATATATTATCTAAAACTAAACATTTAACATACAAGGCCAAATGATAAATCTAAATGCATAGCCATATCCATCTAAGAGTAACAACTGTATAAAGATGATTATCTTAGCTGTTGAAGAATTTAGAAATTAAAAGTAAAAGGTGTTATCAGTGCAGTTGTTACCACAATACCAGGTACTATGATAAACATATTCTTTTAATTAAACCTAGTATTTCTGCAGTTAATGTAATTTATTGTTTTAACTGAACGAAACTATGTTCGACTAATTAGTGTGATATAGGCATGTCATAAATTAGTATATGCATGGATATGTAGTGGATATACATAACATTGTTTATTTTTACAAACGTAGGTTTCTTGTTTACAAAAAAACCTACCCCGGAGGTATTTGAGTTGTTGAAAACATTGACCTTTTAGACAGCCAAAAAGCGTCCGTTACCATCAGAATAATTCCATGTAAAAGTTTGCGTAATGCTATGAGTTGTGATGTAAATGATACGCTGTTCTGTGACATTTGTAGAATAAATGCCAAAGATATATCTAGTTGATATCGTAAATGTTTTGTTTTGTAAAAGACCACTGTATATCATATTTAATGATTAATGACAGAACTATTCTTCAATCGATAGATATGCACTTATGTAGATATATGGTAAATTTTTATCCACATTGTTTTCATCAAATATCAACGTAACTAACGTGAAATCATACTGGAAGAATTTCCACAATCTTTTACAAAACAAGATATATAACAATTAATCCAGCTCTAAGAAAAGGGTCCTTAGGTCAATTTTTGGGGTGTGTGTGTTGAAATTTCTATGTTTTCATAAACTTGAACATATGTGATTTAAAAATAGAATATGAGAATGAGCGCTGGGGAAGATAACACGTGTAGTTTCTAACACGATAAATCTAAAACAAATAGACGGAATTCCTTCTTGCAGTCATTACAAATATCGTAAGGACTTTTTCACGGCCGCTGACTAATATTATATCACACTGTATGATATTCATTATATGTAGAACACATGCTTCATACTGACACAATAAACAAATATGATATATTTCCTTTAAAACATAAAAAAAAACAGAAAAAAAATTAGGAAATGTATACGTTAGCATTTGAATGACAATTTGATAGTATGTAGGTTCTAAGGAAAGACATTTGAATTCATTCATCTATCTAAAAATATATCATCATTTATTTTTCATTTATTTTTTATTTTCCATGAATTCATGGTTGCCATCATTTATTTTCATAATTTTATAATTATATTCACACAACATTTATACAAGTAATTTAAGAAGAAAATTGATCGTTTTCTTAAATCACTTTCAATGCAAGATATACACAAGATGTAATTGGATCAAACTTTCATAACGACAAATTTAAATTCTCTATAAATCATAACTTACGTAATACTATATAATGTAATATATTTTTGATTCTAGTTTCCCTTGAAAATGGCGTCTCATCTTTCAAACAAGAGAAAAACATTTGCTATGAATCACACTGACAGAAACAGTTCCACGGAAGAAAACTTTCAATATGCTTTTACAAGATTTAGGAGATGAAACCAACAATTAATTTTTTTTTCCGTCTTAATGTTCCAAGAAGTGACAGGATTTGTGTTGTAATCGGATATACTAAAACAAAACAATTTTAAGTCTGTTTTGTGTAATCTATCCATGATTCATATGATTTTATTTCACTACTGACATTGTATTTGCAAGTTTCCAATGTAGAGAATTTGCAATTTAAAATTTAATATTTTCCAGACGTAACAGTACAATTTAGGCTCGAACCTATTCTTGTCACGTAGTCATTTCTGTTATGCATTTTCACTTCCGTTGACTCCTCGCTGAAACAGGAACTATCTAATGATCCCTGTAACTGTCTATATCATCCTGTAATCTTGCATCATGATACTGTTTAAGAATTTTGAAGGTATAAAAAAGTTTTCATTCCATTCTGACACTGGACGTGCAGATCGGTCAAATGTTATGAATATCATCAATTATTTTGTTTATGATCCATTTAAGTACGTTGTACTTACCTATAGCATAGCTTTTCATTTAATAATATAAAAATCTCAGATAGTGAAGTATAAAATTGTCCCGAATACATATAAAAATCTGGTAAATATTGAACTAAAACGGACCTCTGCAAAGTCAGAGATGGGATCAAGTGCCATAGAGGAATAAGAATCCCCAATTAACCAGTCACACCCGACGTGAGTACACAGTCAAATTCAAATGAAATGAGTGGAGAACAGATTCTTGTCACAGTTATTATTATTATTATTGTTATTATTATTATTATTATTATTATTATTATTATTATCTTCAATCGCCATCGTCAACATCATCCTTGTCTTCTTTTTCTTCTTTTACCTCCTTTTCATCTTCATTATTACTATAATCTCCAGTCTACTGATATTTGACACACATTTAGAATCTAATAGTAGTTTTTTAGATAGAAATAATTAGACATATTTTGTACATGACCTCTTTACATTTAATGTTGGATAAGAACAAGGAGACATATTTCTCATTGCGACGAATTAAAAGTTTGTAAGTATAATTTTGCAACTGATCATATTGTTCAGAAAACGCACAATTTCATACAATTTTCCAGAAGAATCACGTGGGGCACATAAATACTACGCGGATTATGTTGTATTACACATTATGTGCAAAGAATGACCAGGCTCAATACTTTTTGACGCCGAATCGGAATTTTGTCTAATCTTTTATTATACGTACGGCTCTCTTTCAGACATGTTTTGATGCTTTTTTCTAATTGGATTTGAAATACAGAGATCGTAACGTATAGTCACAGATCTGTGAGTTTTAGGTTAGTAACTTAAAGTGATTGATCGTGTAATTATACTCTGTGTACAGTTGTACATTGTATCTTACAATTACCCTACTGTGATGTAATCTTGTTTGCAGATTTAAAGAGAATCGAAGTAAAATACCAATTTTGAAAAAGCACTTGACTTAAATAGATGGATAGATAAATAGATAGATAAATAGATAGATAAATGAATAAATAGATAGATAGATAGATAGAAAGTTTGATATATGGACAGATAGATAGAAAGACAGACAAACAGACAGACATACAAGAATAAAAGACATTGGTAGATGATGTATAGACAGAAATGCAAAAGGGTATATCATAAAATAAATGAACAGATAAATAAATAAATAAATAAATAAATTAATTAATTAATTAATAATAACAAATAGAAAGAGAAACAGATGAGTAGATTCGTGAATTTTTGAATAAGTACAGATATAGATTAGTATATCAATGGATGGGTGGCTATATTGCAAGAACTTTCACATTAATACTTATTCAACATTAAATATCCTGATATTGAAGACAAACATACCTTGATTGCTTCATCTGTTGAGGTGATATAACGCCTTTTTATTTTATTTTTCATAATAGTTTGGTCGGGTTATCATACCATTCTTTATCAACTTGTTTCTATCATGTATATTGTCTGAAAACACATTTGTGACACAGTTCTTTCCCTGTAGTTCAGTTAGTTTAAAGATTTACTTTTATACTCATGGATGAGACTTCGGGTGACATAGTTCATGGTATGATGTCTTATAAAGGAAAAGGGAATCTGTTGTAAATGTTATCCAGTGAAATTACATAGAAATGTAATAAAAATATGTTTAATGATTTCAAATCAATTTTAGACTTAATATTAATGATTTCTTGAGCATTGTTTATCCCAGTATCAAACAATTTACATATTTACAGTTTAAACTTAATGTTCCAGACTGAAAATTTTATTTATGTCTGATCCAGCTGTTTGCTTTTGCATGCCGAGCGGAAAAATCTAAAATTTCCCTGTTGAAATTTTTCCATCACAATAACTAGCGAAAGATTTTATTAGTATCTATTGAATTACAGTATACACTAGTATTGCATGGATAACGTCTTATCTGCACTGGCATTGTTTGGTAATCTAGCCTTTTTTGGCGGAGGTGATTTAGCCTTTTTTGGCGGAGGTGATAGATACATCTTAAAGATAATTTAATTACGTTTTTCAGGAAGCTGCAATCATATACTAGATTGGTGTCATGCACTCTGACTGATTAAGCAGACTGTTTAATATAGGTTCAACGATATTACCTGACGTCACTACTATGAATGATAATGGAAGTTATTCCTACTGCAATTCTTCTAGGCATAAAAGTAAACCTATAACACAGTGCAACTTTGGATGTATATACAAATGAGTTTCTTTTACTTTTCATTGCAATATTGACAATGAGAATCCGCTAGAGTATGGAGAAGAATTGATCATATATGCCGTTACATGTCAGTAGCACGTGTGACAGTTTCTCCCCTCTAATCACCACGAGTCCCGCTGGAGTACGGTGGTACATTGTCCCAAAGTTCTCTCCTCCATTGTTACGACTGGCCGCCACTATTACAGATGGCCGCCACTATTACAGCTAGGCTGCCACTATCACAACTGACCGCCACAAATACAACTTGCCGCCACTCTACAACTGAAAAAGTATTAAACGTGGTGTAAACACCTAAACAAATAACAGTCTTTGATTTCTCTTCACACTCTGTGTGTAGATATTTTGTACATGGTAGCAACACGTGTCTCTCATTAATTTGATCGAAATAATATTTTGGATCAATGCACAGAATGGCTTTCATGACCAAGTAGTCGGAGGATCGAGCTTTAAACCATGAGGTCAATCACTACTAGTCAGCATTTACTTTCGAAAGGTCTCTGAATTCCCGGGTATAATGTAAGCGGGTTCTCTCATCCACTAAGAAAATGACCTATCGCCAAATGCCCGACAAGGCAAACTTTTCCATTATGACGTCACAATCAAATGACCCGTCAAACATATGTGTGATTTTGACGTCACAATCAAATGACGTCAAAACGCACATGGAGAGCCACGTGTCAGACATTTGGTGATAGGTCAATAGCTATGTTTATTTTTAATTTATTTTTCCTCTTTTACTGCTTAAATTGATGCAAAATAACAAAATGATATATTCAGAGGCATAAAAACTCTTAAATTCCTATATATTTTGTAAAAATTGCCTGAGAAACCAAAGTTTGGCACTTATTTACTTACAATTGATTAACTCAACCTTTCTATTTGTATATAAATACAACACCGGACATGACTTTTTTCACAATATGTATAGAAATAGAGATTTTTTTTATAAGTATATAGCTCCTATTTGTTATTGTATATCTAGTACAAGTGGGAAAAGTAGAAAAAATTGAAACAATTTTTTTTCTAAACACAGCTAATGCCACTTTAAGTGTGGCGTAAAACACCATTCATACACACAAAATAACAGAAGTCACTTAGTTTTGACTTCATTTTGGTGTCAGCAATTTCCACAAGTATGTTTCAAGTCTGGTATATACTTCAAATATACATTATTTAGATTAGGACGTATGTGTTTAAACATTTAGATAATGGTAAATCCGTCATTATTGAGATGGTGACTTGTGTGTTTTATCATCGAGTTGACGACTAATGTCTCTACATCTTTGATTGATGACCACTGTCTTATTTTCTCGACTATTGCTTATAATTCAGACGATGTCTAACGTGTCATATCATCTACATAACGGCCATTGCCTCCAGTCTTCAGCAACACTACAGGTGCAACTCATGAAAGTTATATTTTCAAACCTCTGAAATCTTTACTCTATATAATTGCGGTACCCATGAGGTATTCCTGAAATAACTGTATTTCATTTTGTGGTTCTATATGTACGTATACTGTTTTTCGTTTTGTCTATTTCTATTCCACTTTACTTTGCAATATTTTGACAACATAAAAGGAAACAACTATTATCAACTTTTCTTTAGAACAAAGGTAACTATTACTTGATGGTACTATCTCAAATTTGCCATTTTCTTATATGTGTAAATCCAAAACCACAGAGATATAACTGATCCTTGAACTCAAGATGAACTTCATTGGTCCAAAGTAATTGTTTACAAATGTTGTATTAAGACTTATATTCATTGCCATAAATAGTCGTTTACTTAATGATATGTCCTGGAAAATCGAAATGCATCGGAACACATAAATGAATCGTTTAATTGACATTTCTTTTACTGAAATGTATTTTTTTTTAAACATGTTAATTTCATGACAATATGACGTCTGCAGTCTCACGTCCTGTTAACTACTCCACTCTACAGCCAGGATGGTCTTACAGACAAATACCATATCATTTCCTATCCAAATGACATCAGGGCTGTTATTTTGTAGTTTTATTGAGTTTATGTTCTTGTCGTATGGAGCGTGTAATTTGTTTAGCTTGACAGTAGAATAATTAACCAAGCTAAAAGCTATTTTTGTATAAAACTAACAACTCTTAAAACGGCATATCAGTAATCAGATATAATGTCTCAATAGCCGTGGATAGATCTCTACTTATCGTCCTAGAGGGCAGATCAATGAGTGTGAACATAAACTAGTCTGTGGATATAAAAACAGTGTAAGAACCTTAAAAATCGCTTTCCCCGTAAATGATTTTTTTCTTGGCAATTTGCCAAACTACACGGTCTTGATAAAAGTGTAAATTATAAAGTCGCTATGCTATCATGTTTACTTACTTTATACAGTATGAAATTAATAAATTCTATAGTCTGCAGCACTATTTATGGATGTTCTGATTGCGACATATTCAAATAAATCTACATAGAGAATTATGTATAGGGGAAGTACGGACAATAAATTTACATTAGGCACGGTAGCAGACCTCCATTATTACCATATGAATATTGCTTGTCACTAAAACACTCGTAAATCGCCTGAATGCATTTATATTTTCAAATCTCTCATCAGTGTAAGTGTGAAAGTGTTGTCGAAAGATATTATTTGTATCTGAAAGAAAAAATCTAATTGTGCTTTGCTGTTATGGAGGCTTAAATAAGTATGTTAATTACGAATTACATGTCGGAACATTAGTGTGCACTGGACCGGGTGATTTATGTCAGTGATAGAATGATTATATTTATGCATTATAGATCTAATCACCAGAACATCAAGTTACCGTATTCTTAACATACATTTTGGTGTTTAGTTCTTTGGTATCTGTTTGGAGAATCATGTTTGCTTAGTTTAAAAATAACGTGTCAAAATTATCAATATGAGAATATAAGAATTTTTCCTTAAAGCGAACGAACTGTGATGTTTATTGAATTGTCTTGTTTTTATATGAATTCTAGCGAAATAATTAAGGCAAAATTAAAAGCGAAAAAGAATTTTTTTCTTTAATTGATGTTCATTTTGAAGTTTCGTCTTTGCCTATCGCATAGTGTTTGTATACTTCTTGTATACTTTTTTAAGTTTTGATATTTTACTAAAGTCTATTGACAGAAACGTTTGTTTTGTTTCTGTTTTGGCCTTTTTGATAAGCTATAACCTCAGCATTACGTTTATAATATTTACAACCACTGTGTCGTTACCACTGCTAGTGAGCCGTTTGAGTCCCCGAGGGTGTACATAAATCGAGTACCTGGTACCAGATGATTATTTTATACTTCCACCACCACCACCACCACCACCATCATCATCATCATGGTCATCATGATCATCATCATGATCATCATCATTATTATCATCATCATCATCATCATCATCATCATCATCATCATCATCATCATCTCATTTCTGGATCGCAGTTTTTAACTACACCAATATCGATGATGCCAAAATTTTTTCGTTTTGTAACTAAGTGATACACTACGTCATCAATCGAGCTAGGAGATGTGTTTAAAGAAATATATTATGTTATCATTCAAAATTAAAAGAGCGGGGTGTTCTCCAATTTAGAATAACAAATAAAACATCTGTTATATATTTGGGAATTCAACATAAAAAATCTTACAAAGCAAAGACTAAATCTTCAGGACGTCCAGGATATATAGACAAATGGACAAACACGAACATGGAAATCAAGAGGTGAGATCAGTTGACATGGAGGAGTAAGCATCCCTAGTTGACCGATTTCATACGTAATGAGTCCACAGTCGAAATGTAATACGTGAGGATCAACTTCTCGTCACAATTGGTACAGACGTCTCAACAACCGCTATCAAACAGGCAACTCAACATTTCATATAGTGAAACCGAGTAATCGCAAACAAGATTCTTATACCGACCGTATAATGAGCGGAACGTTGACATCAAACGCGGTTTTCGATATCCTTGTATCAATAATTTTTCAGTGAGTAGTTTACCTCTGTATATGAAATGTTCATTTGTTGAACACGCACTGGCACATCGGAACATTTGTGAAATATAAACGTCATATGCAGGTTGGATATTACTCTTTAAATATGAAAATTTACGACGGGAAAGCTGAAATCCTTGTGTTTGCCGTATAGCCTAGTTGTTAATTTCCCGTCTCCGTCTATAGTAGGTATATAGCCTCAGTAGGAAGCGTGTATGATTGATTCTGTGGTATCTTTTATTTCTAGTTCGTTGGGATATATCGCATTGACTTATGTATGAACATTGTCATTATTGATTGACAAAATATTATATTTCCAGCACATATGAGTACAAATTTACTTAGTAGTAGAAATTCACAAAAAGACAACATTTGTATATGTCTTAATTCTTAAAAAATTGATTTTCGTATTCATTCAATGACCGTATTGCACTTTCATCAATGGTAATAAGATTTTATCATATTTTGATGTAACTGTTATGTATTAATTGGATGTAGATATGATTCATACTAACTGTGTCACTTCACATTAAACATCAAATGATTTAGTTTATTAACCAATTTACTTTTTTCAATAATTCATGACCTTCTCGGAAACCAATAATGCACATACATAGTATATCAGATTCGTCATTGCATTTAATCTAATTCGTATAAAATTCGGCATGGCTGAATGCACAGAAACACAGATGGTTATATGTGTATTTGACCAGTATAGTTAATTCTATTATTGCTATTAATGTATTAGCCAATCCGTTTTATCAATAAGTATCCCAGCATTCCCTCTGTCACTATCTCCGACAATTTATCAATTGGTATTACTGAACATTAGCGAGCATCGTCATACAAAATCTCTGGAAATGCCAAATGCCAGTGAAGGGCCTCAAATTTTGGCCTATACTCGGCACTTACGGCGAGTATATTAAGAGCAGTAAGTGTTCTTTAACATACAAACACCTACTGTGACACGGTACCTCGGTTTTTACTGTTCACTGTTACGAATCGAACATTCTACCGCAGAGCCACGACACCCTTAGCATCTAAGTAATTGTGAAGTATATACAGAATAATAACAAACACTGTCAAGTCGTCAGTTAATTTACTGTGGATTATTATCATCAGTAAAGAAAGTTTGCAACATGTCAGAAAATGGGCGTGAACTAGTCGGCATTTCTCAATGTCATATGAATATTAAAGTATAAATGACATCGATTGAGTCTGATTAATATTTAGTGAATTTTATGTCTGTAAACACATATGGGTAATTGAATATAGACTAAACTCTTTTTAACAATTCAGTGATTATACATATGCGATATACGATATACATATGTTATGGGTCAGAATTACCCTAAAGTATGCCAGTAAAAATCAAGAACACAGTAAGGTAAACTAATAAATTTTATTAACAATAACAAAAACACTTAATCTAAATGATGTTTTGCAAATAATTAAAACTCACAACTCAGTCCGTTGTTGTTCAGTTTCTATTATCAGAGATCCACTCGAATACACACATAAGTAATATTGATTTGCACTACTTTCGTATAACTTAATATATATAAGATGTTGTCTGCCCTCCTATAATGCTGTCTTTAAAAACAGGAGGAGAGTATCTGAACAGTTATAATTTAGATATGCCATCTGCCTGTATATATACCCTAGTACAGTTCTAGAAATCACTATATCAGGAATAATCAAGAAATTGACCATTCTAGCACCTTCAGGTTTACAATGGAAATTTCCTATGGTTAAATATAGTAACATTATGGCACAGTTAGACTGACCTTGAAACAAACACAATAACAACTGATCCAGAAAGGTCCAGATGCAATAAATTCAACAAATACAAATTATGAGTGAACAAGCACCCATCAAGCCTCATAACACCACCCCCTTAAAGATAAGTTTAAATGTTAATGAAAACTTTGATACAAAATAACACAGTCAAACAATTACAATCACATAGATAAACACTTTCTGTGTGATATAAACAATTATATGCAAAATCCATTACATAAGTCATATACATTTAACTCACTCGGGACAAAGCATCTGCCAAAACATTGTCTTTTCCCTTAATTTGATTAACGACATGGTCACACCCTTGTAACAACAACTCCACCTTGTAAGTCTCTGATTCTTCTTTGACATTTTGTTAAGAAAGGTGAGAGGGTTATGATCTGTATGTGCAAGAATAGGGTGCAAAGTAACACTCAGATAAACATCAAAATGTTGTAGTGCCTTCAACAAATCAAGGCACTCTTTCTCAATTGTAGAATGATTTCTTTGGCTCTTTGTCAAGGTTTTAATAAAATAACAAATAACTTCATTTACATTGTCACTACCGTCTTGAAGTAAAACGGCCCCGACTCATATATTACTTGCAGTTTAAACTGTTTTGAAATGTCTGGGGCCGAAAGAACTGAACTACTGATAAGTAGGGATTTAATTTTACTGAATGATTTGTCACAATTCTTGGTCTATTCAAACTTTACTTTATTTTGCAAGAGCTTTGCAAGTTAGGTTAAAACTGTGGAAACATTTGGGCAAACTTTTCGATAAAAGCCCACCATACCAAAAAATATCAGTAACTCTTTCTTATTTGTAGGAATCGGGAGTTTTTGAATCGGTTGCACCTTGGGTCTAACATAAACTTGACCTACTTTGTGACCTAAAAAATCTAAAGTAGGTGGGACATTTTATATTCTACAGAAAATCTCAAAAAATAAAAAAATAAAAATAATAAATAAGATAAAATATATACAACAATTGTGTAAACAAAAGTGAAACACTCTATTATAGATAATAAAATGTAATGAATTATATCTTAAAATATCTAATTCATTTACCCATTTTCTAACCCTTGGTATGATACAGTTTTCCAACTAGATTCTGACTTTGGAAGGATTAAAAATCCGTACGTCTCTCTATGTTATCGATATATCTGACATAAACACATTTTACTTCCTATAGACACAGACGGGAAATTAACAGCCAGGCTTTACGACAAACGCAACGATTTGGCTTTCCCACCAACATTTAAGAAGTAATAACCCGGAATCACCTGCATAATATACAATGTTTAGTTGGTATTTATATCTCGCAAATGATCCAATATTCCAGGGTGTGTTCAGCATATGAACATTTCATATACAGAGGCAAACTAATTAATGATAAATCACATTGATGTCAACGTTTTACGGTCGGTATAATGATCCTGTATGCAATTGCTAAATGAAAGATTTTTGTTCCTCATTTATTTCATTTGATTTTGCCTGTGGATTCGCGGCGGTGTGACCGGTCCACAAGGGATCCTTATTCTTTTATGGCACCTGATCCCACATCTGGTATTTCAGAGACCCGTGTTTATACATTGTTCACCAGATATGTATATACATGTTGTCTCCTGGATATCCTGAAAATTAAAAAATTTGGTTTCTGTGATTTTTATTTACTCTCTGAGTATTTCTTTGCCAATAGGTTATGTCACCGACGGATGTGTACTACTTTTCGCGGTTAACGTATTCTACAGAGTTGTTGTGGGGTTTAAAATGTTATTTTATGGCAATCTCCATAAGCGAATTCGGCAGCAAGCGATTGTGTACAAATATGACAATTACATGACGTAGACTTAAACACTTATACATTATATAAAGCATTGTCATGGGAAGAAAAGAAACGGCACAATTAGCAAATACCAAATATTCTGTATATTGCAACTTTTTATGCATGGGTTTTAATATTTAATGCAAAAAACTCAGAAAACGTTTTGGAAGTATAGCTCTTTTTCACAAATGTATATTAATTGGTAATAAAATAATTGCAATGAATAACTTTTTTCCGTGAAAAAATTAAAAGTTACTAAAATATTGTTAGTAAAGAATGATTTACTAAGTAGGAGAGTGTCTTTAGAAAAAATAAGCGTAATGATACTATAACATAGGTTAATTCATTCTTAAAATAGAGATTGGTAGTTAAATTGCCAATATCGACATCGTCTTAAAAGAGCAATAAGAGTTATACAGAGGCAAAAAATAATTATATTCCGATATAGTTTGTCAGGTCCAGGCTGGTATTCGTATACAAATATTAAGATTGAGTTTATCAATTGCAATTGAAAAAGTGCCAGTTCAGGAGGTCTCAAGCAATTTTCACAAAATATGTAGGACTCTAAGATTTTTATACTAATATCTATTTCGTTTTTTATCAATCTAAGTAGTAAAAAGGGGGGGGGTCTGAAAAAGCTAATGCCCCTTTAACTATTCGATATCAAAACTTACCTTATTGTAAACATTTTATATGACAGTTTTACAGTTGGTCACGACTGTCCCCGATTTCGTATTATTTTAGATACTGAATGAAGCGCCCATTACCATTAACAGTTTCTTCTATTTGCTAATTGCATCACAACTGCATTTTCAATAAATGTATTCGAACCTGGTTCTTCGTTCGACAGATATTTCATTTGTGTTACCCTAGTGACTAGAAGTATCTCTATCTTTTTCTATATTTCTGTATTTTTTATCAATCGTCTGATCTAAATCTATATCTATTTGCAATTCATGTACGTATCTAACCATTCGTTTCATCTATTACATATTCGTGTATGAATGATCCCTTCTTTAGCAGTTAAAACATCGACAAATAAAAGAAAAATCACAAGCATATTTAAGCGCGTAAAGATTAAAGTAAATCACATTCAATCATTTGTGTATTCTTGAAATGCACTGCGTTTAATACCAATTTTCACGGAAGCTTTTCAATAAGTTAAGACCTGGGATACTGACATCATTGCTATTGCATCAAACGTCTGTTGTTTGTCCTCTCTTGGGACTCGTAACGTCCGTGAGATCTTTGTGTGTGTGAGGCACGAGAACCATCATCAGAGAAGATTCATTTCTGTATTATATTATGTGATGCTATGTCGGCACAAAACATAAATATTTTCAACTCTGCTGTAAAACAGTAAAAGATTCTGTAAAGCAAGTACATTAATTCTTACAGAATTATGAGTGACCACATCTAATGGAAAGTAGAATTTCGTGTCTAGCAAAGAAAAAGTATGAAAGAGATTGATTGAATTGAAATAGAAGCTTGTATTGTTCTGAGCTGACTCCCAAAATCAATTCTTGTTAGGAGCTAAATATAAAGCTGCAATAACATACATTCAGCGAGCATTTCTCTGCAAAACTCGGTATTGTCACAGGATTTATTGCAAATAGCCGTACACAAGACTGACGGTAAGAATTTAATCAAATTGTCTCTTGATTAATAGCCAAAGAAAACAAAAGTTTGTTTTGTAAATCGGGTTTTGTATTTGATTATGGAATCTGTGAATGTTGGGTTAGTATATAATATATTCTTAACGTTAATTTGAAAACACCTGAGACAGCGGCTGTAACTTATTCGTATTTTTACTAAATTAGGTGCTTTTGATCCTGTTTGAAACAAAATTGATTTGATCGAGAAACTAGATTCCAAGGGCTTTCAAAATTATAATTAATTTGCGATACATTAGAATTTAGAAATAGAACCGTATACCATACACACATATGTATTCTGAAATTTATGCTAAGTTGACTGGTGATAAATTGTCTTTTGTAGACGTATTTTTTATTTTATTATTTTTTTAATGAACAAAAATGAAATTATGTAAAAACGATATAGTTTTGGGTGTAAAATATACTGCAGTTAGTTGTAAATGGAGACTTGTTGCATTTGCATATGCTGTATTAGACAATATATAGATATTGCCCCGTTCACGACTTATGTTAAGTACTGCGCTAAATTCCATTTACTGACCAATTAAATCGACGAATTGTGCAGTTCAACAATTCGTCAACCGTCCAACTGAGTTTTTTTTTATTAAATAGCAGAATTGACTTGTTCAATTCCATTAAACACAAAAGAGGTGTTTTTAATATAAAATCGACTTGTACCTTTCATTGACTAAAGACGGGTTTTGTTGAATAGTCAAACTGACTTGCTCCTTTTACTGACTAAAAACGCGTTTGTTAAATAGTCAAACTGACTTGTACCTTTCACTTTCTAAATTAGTCGTTTTCATTCATTTGTAATGTAAGCAAGAAGTTAATGAACTGAATACTAGAGCGTACTGTATAAATTGTTTTCCTTGTGTTTTTATCCTATTTTACGATAATAACAATATCTGACATTGTGTATTGTCAATACATTTTCGTCCGTGATTTTTCCACCTCTAATCAGACTGGCTCGAGCTGTGCTGGTGAGAAAGATTGCGAGTTTACTTGTGGAGGCCTGTGGTCTTTTTCCCGGTACACTGTAACTAGGTTCTGTCATCCACCATTAAAACAGATTGAAGATATATAACCGAAAAGTGTTGAGTGTGACGTAAAACACAATTGAGATAAGACAAGACAAAATGTACTTTGAACCTTTAAAATGACTGAAGAGATTGAAGGTCAAGTAAATTCCAGTGACTCATGCGGCCTATAAACTCGCTGAAAGCAATGGAATCCTATATTTCGTGATGTCATTTGTGATATGTCTCAACTGTTATATCATCTTGTAAAATGATATCGGTTTCTCTTTTAGTCAAAATGCATTTATCAAATCAATTCATTTCTATCTAGTTCAAAATTTAACTTTCCAAGGCCTTTACTTGTATATTGTGTGTAATGACAGATTATTTTTGTATATTTTGCTCCAGAGCTTTTCCATATGGAAAGCATTCAGAATAGTTGTATCATGTGTGAAAATTCCCTATCGGAGGCATATATACTTATATACACAAAATCCAATACCTCTATCTATCCACAGGTGTTGAACCTTCATTTTGTTTTGATGAAAGGACGGGTCTTCCCATTTTTATTTAATCCATGTCGTTCATTGTAATGTTTTATACGTACATCAGTATGTAGGATGTGTATGTTTTTGTATGAATAATTATGGTGGCTTTGTGTGAGGATGAATGTGGATGTATTCATGTTGCCCCCTTAGTAATTAATCCTACAAAAAATTTAATTCAACCATAACATCTATCATGTTCTCACTTTTTGATTTACAAGATATTTTGGTGGAATTATCATATTCCCACCTTTTGGTAAAACCCCTGGTAAATCAAAAAAGAATTTGACCGTATATTTTGCTCTAGTTACAAACAAGTTTTCAACTAATCCTTAAGTATTTAATTTGACATACTCATTTCCTGATAGGTTGTTTATTATCAATTTTTATAGCAAACGTTATACATTTTTACTATGTGTATTTTCAATGTCTGCTACAATTTAGTGAATCAGTTTCTTTTATCATATATTATATACCTTTTGGTAAAACTTCCTGGTAAATCAAAAAGCATTTAACCGTATATTATGCTCAAATTACGAACAAGTTTCATTTAGTTTTTAAATATTTCATTTGACATATTCATTTCCTGATAGGTTGGATTATTATTAATTCCATAGCAGACGCTATACATTTTTACTATGTGTATTTTCAATGTCTCCTACAAGTTAGTGAATCATTTTCTTTTATCATATAGTATATATAAGGATTTTTATTCTGTAAATTAAATCTGATTTAATTAAATATTGCCTTGTGTTTACTAAAGGAAAATAAGACTTAGAATACTTAGAGTAACTATGGTTCACGCACAGTAATGTAATAAATAAAAACATGAAAAAGTAAAAAAAGAAAATCTACCCTTATTGTTGATTAATCCCTAAATGATTCCTAATCAACATGAAGGGAGATATACTTTTAAATTTTAAATGTACCTTTAAATTGATAAGTAAATCCAATCTAAGTCCATTTACCAAGAATTAGCCAAAATTTGCTGAAACCTGAATTTGACTCTTGTGTTTATTTAGTAAGTAAAGGTAGATTTAACCAAGATTTACAGGGGAAAACTAAAAAATAATTATATCCTATATAAAAATTCTCAAATACCAAAGTATAAATCAATAGAATGTCCAGCACATAGATAAAAATCCGGTAAAAATGGACAAACACGGACCTCTGGAAACCAAGAGGTGGGATCAGGTTCCATGGAGGAGTAAGCATCCCCTGTCGACCCGCCGTGAGTCCACAGTTAAATCCAAAGAAATACGTGCGGAGTGTATCCTCGTCATAATTGTTACAGACGTTTCAACAACCGCCAACGAAAAGGCAACTCAACATTTCACTTAGTGAAACAGAGTAATCGCAAACAAGACTATTATACCGACCGTAAAATTTGCGGAACGTTGACATTAAACGCGGTTTTCGATATCCCTGTGTCAATAATTTGTCAGTGAGTAGTTTACCTCTGTATATGAAATTTTCATATTTTGAACACGCCCTGGCATATCGGATCATTTGTGAAATATAAACTCCATATGAAGGTGACTAAGGGATATGTTATAAAGGAAGATTTTTCACTAAATTGTAGCAAAAATTGAAAATACAAATAGTAAAAATGTATAACGTCTGCTATGCAATTGATAATAACCAACCTATCAGGAAATGAGTATATAAAATAGAATATACAGAAATTAGTTTAAAAATATTTGAGCAAATTATACAGATAAAATACTATTTGATTTACTGGGGGTTTTACCAAAAAGTGGGAACATGATACATCTAAACAGCAACAGACAATATCTAAATGAAATTTAGTTTAATAGTCATACTAAATATATATACATGTACAAAGTAATTTGTAAAATTACATTTTGGATTTTCTTACTAAGAGCAAAGTCGTCCACACCATTGTGTATACATGTACACACAAACAATTATAAACATACACAACCTCAAGCATAAATAGCAATACCGTGTTATAGTGGTGCATTTCCTGGCGCTTTTCTAGAACTAAAATCAATCCATTGTTTTAACAAATAAGTGACAAATGTAGGACATACTTACACTAGAAAGAATTTCGTTATTTTGACTACAAAGTTTTTTGTTAAATCTCTAGGTATTTTCTTTATTCATATAAAAAAATCTTTGCAAATTGTTTTATGTTCCCGTAAAGAAATACCAAGAGTATTCTTGTAAAATTTGAGTACGTGTTCAAACTGCAGAAAGAAAATGAATGCCTGAATTATTCTTCAAATTAAATATACCTATATATAAATATCGTCAAAACCCGATCGGTAAAAGCACGGGGGTATAGGGTTTGTCAATGAGTACGCCAATCTGTCCGTCAGTCCGTCTAGTACTCTCTTGTCTATAAATTTGTAATTGCTCAAAATACACGTAATTATGGTTTCAAATGTAGGCTACAAATATGTATACATCCATCCCGTGCGAATGCTTGTTTATCACCGTGCTAAGTAAGTTTACCGTTATGTCCAGTTGTTGTATAATAATTGTACGGTTTCACCTGGAAACAAGAAAACTTGAATCCGATAATTGTTTTAACTTTGGTGGCGTCATGCCGTACTAAAGGCTGAAATATATGTTTTAAATGTAGCAAATGAACATATTGTATATATGTAACGATACATATGCATAATTTACTGTCAGAGACGTCCTACATTGAACACAAGATGTAATAACACGGTAGCACGACAAAATCAATTTGAAATGTCATGCTATGTTCCTTTTTCTGAAATTACTTTTACATAATGTATGTAATTAATCATTCGGTTCTAGTAATGGACTCAGTTAATCAGCAGTATGGGACTTAATTTTCCTGACATGTAATTAACAGTTAAGAATGGAAGTTGACAAAATACATGTGTGTGTGTTTGTATTAGTTCTAAATATATGTGTTAAAACGGTAACAATGTGAAATAATCATAAGCTTAAATGTATATTCCAGATGATAACATTTTAGTGTCTGTGTGACTACCATGCCATATACCGAAGCGACATGAATTGTCTATTGCAATAAAAACAATTTTTAGTACGGTAGAGGCATACCTGTTACAAATATAGGAACATTATAAAAACACATATACAAACTAATAACTGCAAGTTACGGCAAAGTCATACCTGTGACAAATATAGGTACAATATAAAAATAGATATTACACTAAAACCGCCAGATACATCAGAGTCATACCTGTGACAAATATAGGTACAATATAAAAACACAGGTACAAAACTAATAACTGCCGGTTACACCAGAGTCATATCTGTGACAAATATAGGTACAATATAAAAATAGATATCAAACTAATAACCACCAGTTACACCAGAGACATACCTGTGACAAATATAGGTACAATATAAAAATAGATATCAAACTAATAACCGCCAAATACAGCAGAGTCATACTTGTGACAAATATATGTACAATATGAAAATAGATATCAAACTAATAACCTCCAGATACAGCAGAGTCATACTTGTGACAAATATATGTACAATATGAAAATAGATATCAAACTAATAACCGCCAGATACAGCAGAGTCATACTATTTACAAATATAAGTACAATATAAAAATAGATATCAAACTAAAACCGCCAGATACATCAGAGTCATACCTGTGACAAATATAGTTACAATATAAAAACTCAGGTACAAAACTAATAACTGCCAGTTACACCAGAGTCATATCTGTGACAAATATAGGTACAATATAAAAATAGATATCAAACTAATAACCGCCAGATACGACAGAGTCATACCTGTGACAAATATAGGTACAATATAAAAACACAGGTACAAAACTAATAACTGCCAGGTGCAGCAGAGTCATGTTATTGACAAATATAGACACAATATAAAAACACAGATGAAAAGACTAATAACTGCCAGTTACACCAGAGTCATAGCTGTGACAAATATATGTACAATATGAAAATAGATATCAAACTAATAACCACCACTTACCCCAGAGTCATACCTGTGACAAATATAGGTACAATATAAAAATAGATATCAAACTAATAACCGCCAGATACAGCAGAGTCATACCTGTAACAAATATAGGTACAATATAAAAACACAAGTACATACCTAATAACTGCCAGTTACACCAGAGTCTTACTTGTGACAAATATAGGTACAATATAAAATAGATATCAAACTAATAACCACCAGTTATCCCAGAGTCATACCAGTGACAAATATAGGTACAATATAAAAATACAAGTACATACCTAATAACTGCCAGTTACACCAGAGTCATACTTGTGACAAATATAGGTACAATATAAAATAGATATCAAACTAATAACCGCCAGATACAGCAGAGTCATACCTGTGACAAATATAGGTACAATATAAAAACACAGGTACAAAACTAATAATTGCCAGGTACAGCAGAGTCATACATGTGACAAATATAGATATAATATAAAAACTCAGGTACAAAACTAATAACTGCCAGGTATAGCAGAATCATACCTGTGGCAAATATATATACAATATAAAAAAGATATCAAACTAATAACAGCCAGATACAGCAGAGTCATACCAGTGAGTGATAAATATAGGTACAATAGAGCAATACCTGTGAGTGATAGATATAAGTACAATAATAGAGTCATAAATGTGAGTGATAAATATAGGTACAATAGAGTCATACCTATGAGTGATAAATAAAGATATAATAGAGTCATACCTATTAGTGATAAATAAAGATATAATAAAGTCATGCTTGTGAGTGATAGATATAAGTACAATAATATAGTCAGACATGTGAGCGATAAATAAACTAGTAGGCACAATATAATCATTTCTGTGATAAATTTAGGTACTATAGAATCATTTCTGTGATTACATTAGGTATACAATAGGTATGTCTGTGATAGATATGACTACAAATGTCATACCTGTGATGCATATAGGTACAACAGAAGTATACCTGTGATAAATATAGATACAAAAGAGGTAAACCTGTGATAAATTTCAATACAACAGAAGAATACTGGTGATAAATATAGAAACAACAGAGTCATATCTACGATACATAAAGGTGAAGTACAGACACAGACGAGTCCTGGATTTATCAGATTAACATTACTAATATTTCGCCGTAAACACTTTGGCGGCATTATGTAGTCAGGTCGTGATGTGTTACTGATTAATCTTATACGATGCACCAATCTGTTTTAAATATCTTAACCAAATTTAGTTTACTTTTATTTTTAAAAAATCTGTAGATACATTCAATGTTTCTTTTATACTGTGAACCAATAGTGAGATAAACAATGACTGGGAACATAACGATCATGTTGAAGACTTTTATTATATTGAAAAATTACTATTCAGCTCAGAACAAAAAAGTTCATTTCCAGTTCAGTTATACTAATGCAAAGCTAAATGTCATTTCCATACCATTTCATGATTGACATTGATTCAGTTTGAAGCTGTAGGATCTCAGTTAGAAGATTACCTCGTATTTAGTTCGTTATGAAGCAGATTTTCTTACTTTCATCCATTATTTTGTCATTGTAAGGTGTAGTATCTTTGTAACGAGTTATTGTTTGCTTAGCTGTGTGTGTGTGTGTGTGTGTGTGTGTGTGTGTGTGCGCGCACGTGTGTGTGTACCTGTGTGTGTATGTGTGTATGTGTGTGTAAGGGGTTGACGTTTTTTTATTTTTTTTCATAGAAATTTATCTGTGTTTTAGAACCATTTTATACATGTGTATGCATATTTCTGTGCATGGAATTTTGCTAGTTTTCATACAAATTTTTGTTTCTGCAGAGTGACAAAACGCTTACACAATCAAAATAAAGCCGACATAAATATAAAAGTGAAAAATATAAATGACATTTCTGTGAATTTATACAGATTTGTGTTCCATTTAGTGTATGTTTTTGACATAGCCATGACTAAATATATTAGAGTAAGACAGAAAGGATTAGTTACCCGAGAGAAAATTTCATCAATAGTCTTTTGAACGCTTTAGTTGTGGGGAATCCATTGTCTCTGTAGGTATAGAATAGTCTGCATGTTTCACAAAGAGCTCTATAAGAAAGGAACGAACAATACAGAAATTCTTAAGAAATACAGTGTCGGATGTTAGTTTGTAGAATACATAATCTGTTTAACATACTGCTCGGAGGCGTTCAGTCTTCGGCGTTTTATCAAATGCATTTGCGATGTTTATATTTTGAGTTTTTAGCATAATTTACCTATCGCAAAATGTCCGACACGGCACCTTTGACAAACTTTTCCATTATGACATCACAATTAAATTGCCCGTCAACCACTTTTTGTGATTATGTCATCACAATCGAATGACATAAAAAAGCAAATGGACAGTCATGTTTCAGACACTTATCGATAGGTCAATTGTCCAATTCAAGATTAATGACTGTGTGTAGTATTTGTAATCATGTTCATTTTGCGTAAGATCACTAAAATTAAATGTAAGCTAAAATTTCACGTTTTACAGAATACTGTTAGACTAATGTTAGTAATCAAATTTCCACAATGTGGACGATTTGAAGATACCATTGATGTAGGCGGATACTAAAAGTGTTGATGTATGAACGAGAGCGGTATAACGACTATATCGATAAAATAATAATAATAAAATTGAATCATATCTGATTTGTTTGAACGTGTAGGTCTACCAAGGTAAAGTGGTACACCGCGCTTGAGTCAAAATAAAAAACAATACGGTATACTTTCCAAAAATAGGTTGTACAGGTAAACCATATTGCATTTCACGGGTCCATGCATTACTGAAGCTCTAATATTGTTGGAAAGTCAAGTAGCTTGTCACCCCTGTTATGATTTGATTTAGACTCGTGTGTTTGTAAGCATGTGCCAATTTAACTTGGTAGACCTATAAAAATGAACATTTATTCAAAGTGTATCATTTAGGATTAAGGTAAAATTATTGTAAGTTATAATATGCGTAATATACATAGCAATTGATCTATTTACAAAGATGTGGTAAAGTTTGGTGTAAGATTTTAAATCCTTTGTTTGAAATATAAAGATGATGTGAGATATTACCATTAATAAGCTCTCTCTCTCTCTCTCTCTCTCTCTCTCTCTCTCTCTCTCTCTCTCTCTCTCTCAGAGTGTTATGTTATTATCATTTTAAAACTTTATTTAAAGAGCCATTAGCCATTTTTAAACATTCTTTGCTTTTTACTACTGAGATTGGTATACAATAACGAAAAAACCATATGCACAGACATAACAATAGCGATTCTTAAATTCCTATTTATTTTGTGAAAGTTGCTCGAGAAACCCAGTTTGGCAATTATTTACTTACAGTTGATTAATGCAACCTTACTTTATGTACATATACAGTGGACCTGTCTTTAATTTCATAAAATATATAGGGATATTAGATTCTCATGCCTGTGTATAGCTCTTATTTGTTATTGTACATCAAGTACAGGTAGTAAAGTAAATGCGTTCTTCGTTAGCACAGCTAATGTACCTTTAGTTTATTTCAGTTTAGGAACAGGGATATGAATTAAAATCAGTTTCATAACAAATTGCACTATTACAATAGCCATATACAGATGGCAGTTTATTGATATAGGTTAAAGCCAACTATATATTGCCATAATAAGACATTAGTTATTGGAGTCATTTAATTCATGTAACATCGTATAGTAGGATCATAATGTTTGGGAGTCATTGTATTGTCTCAATAATCATGAATAATTCAAAGTTTTCTTATAAAAGCTGTTAATATACATCATTCACATAAAGTTATAAATAAAAAGTGATATAAAATCAATATATCTAGCTGTAATACCATGGACTCTAATAAAATGCAAGTACGTATGGGACACAAAATGGCGTTCATAAACAGTGTAAAGTATCTGTTTACGTATGCAAAATTGTCTTCAAAATCTTGACAATCACGGTGAATTCGTTAAAGCATGCGTTAAATTGGGTAAATCAGCAAATAGAGTTAGGTATCGTTTGTTAGATGGAATGAGATTTTTAATTAAAAAACACATTGTATACTAGTGTTTCCAGGGGTGAGTTTCATTGTACAATGAAATATGAGCATAAAATGAAATAGAATAACAAATCATTAGAATATAGTCTCCTGTTAGTAGTTCTACCGTCATGTGCTCGAGAAGATTATATTGCCTATTACTATATTGTTATATACATACATTTTCCCTACAAATTAGCTGTTTGAGAACGATATCAATACACACTTTCAGTTAATGTCAATGTATAGAACCCATGGTTTTACAAATAAAACAGGTGCTTGCCTTTTTGAAACAGACATATTTTAGAATTTGTTTACAACGTCAATAGGAGAATATATATTTCTATTCACTCGTAGAATTACCCTCTCTCTCTCTCTCTCTCTCTCTCTCTCTCTCTCTCTCTCTCTCTCTCTCTCTCTCTCTCTCTCTCTCTCTCTCTCTCTCTCTCTCTCTCTCTCTCTCTCTCTCTCTCTCTCTCTCTCTCTCTCTCTCTCTCTCTCTCTCTCTCTCTCTCTCTCTCTCTCTCTCTCTCTCTCTCTCTCTCTCTCTCTCTCTCTCTCTCTCTCTTAACAACTGTAAGTGTAACCGTAGCAGTTCCAGTATGGCTGAATTCTCTTACAACATACAGTTTCTTTAATTACCCTGAGACCACAATATCAGTATGTTTAGCTCTGAAAATTAAAATCACCGCGTGATAAACAGCGGAATTGGTATTTCTGAATGATTGAAATATCACCATCTTTCAAAAGTTTTAAATGTATCAATACTCTTTAAGTCAGTTATTTGCGTGACTATTTCAAAGAATGATTTATTTTACCCTTCAAAAAGCACAAAAACTGAACTTGTTATCAAATCTGTTTGAGAGTGGTTCTATCCATCAAATAACTTGAAGATAATTTGACTTTGTGATATATACATTATGATACTGTGAATACCTTCCAAGCGTTATTTTCCGAGGAAATGAACCGATCACAACAATTAAAATAGTTTACTGCGAGTGTTTCATCCAAGCTGACATCAGAAATCGTGAATGCGAGAACGATGTATAATTGGAATCGAAAAGCTCTCTCAATAACCATTTGTTATGGATAACGGATTATGAAGACACAGTGATGTTTTATTCCAGAAGGAATATACTTTTTATATAGCAAACGTGACACTGGAACTACACAGACATCGCAATGACAACCATAATGAGAAGTGCTACAGCTTATATTTCATCGCAATAGTTAAGTAGGTGTCATATTTGTGATATTAAAGACCTTGTATGAAAAAAGACATACTGACAATACAATAAAATGCATGTCTTTAAATTACGATAAAAAGGGGGAACGTCGTTTTGGTGTCAGATTCTTGGCGCGAAAATACATTTCCTTTCTAAAATAAGACATTAATATAGATATGTATCTTGTGCAACTCTTTCCTTTGCGATATTTCTTGAATCACTGTGTTCCAGTATTTCGTTATTAAATTAAGTAATAAAATAGTTTAGCCAAAAGCGTGCATTACAAGAAAACATCTACTTCCCCGGAACAAAATTAGGTTACGGACATCTGCATGTTTTATTTAGGACATCATCTGACAGCTGATTCTACTTCGAATTCAATGGTAAAGTACTGCAGTGATACAGCATTACCAACGGACCTCATTTAAAGTCCATATAAACGCTTATTAAAACATATGTAAGGTTTAAAAATAAATTGATTTGTCCTAAATGTATTTTATAACGTTAATAAAAAGCTGAACGACTATATTTTCATTGATGTGATTTTTGTTATTTTGTGTATGTTTACGTTTTAAGCTTGATTTGTTCGTTTTGTTATGTTTGCATAACATCACATGAACGGAGGTTTCTCATTTGTTTAGTGAGTATACGATGTGTGCTTGATGTATTCCTTGGTTCACTTTTAAACATGACCGTAATAATAAAACTGAAAAAAATTTAGTGTGACGTATAACATCAATAAAACATTACACACAAATATCTGTACGCATGTACTTTGGACCCACAGCGGGTGTGACCGGTCAACAGGGGATGCTTACTCCTCTGTGACTCCTGATCCCTTATCTGGATTTCCAGAGATCCGCGTTTGTCTAATATTCATCAGATCTGTATCTGAATACTGGGCATCCTGAAGATTTATACTTTGGTATCTGAGATTTTTATACATATATGTGTATTTCTTTACAGATCGTCACTGTCATATCCATAGAAAACAACCAAACCGATCAGGATTGCTAGTTCACAATTTTTCACAATAATAATCGAGACTTATTATGTTACGCTCTTGTCTCTCCGTCCGTTCGTCCGTACCTATGTCTGTACACATATCGTAATAACTCGTTTTAATTTGACATAAGCCTTACGAAATTTTTGCATAATATTTGGTTCCATTACAATTGAACACCTCACGAGTTTTTCTACTTCTTTCAGAGAGAGAGAGAGAGAGAGAGAGAGAGAGAGAGAGAGAGAGAGAGAGAGAGAGAGAGAGAGAGAGAGAGAGAGAGAGAGAGAGAGAGAGAGAGAGAGAGAGATTATAATCTTTACTTTAAAATTCTGCTGTCTAAGTATCTATGTCTGGAAATTCCAACTTTATACTAAGTATAAAGTAAAAATACTGAACGTAAACTTATCAATACTGCATCTCTTTTGACAAAAACTAGTCTTTCCTCCACAGCACTGCATGATGTCTTACTCAGAATGGATGTTAATTGATGTTTACCTCCGACGTACGTGCTTCATTGCTGAGGATTTTAGTAAAGACACTTTCGAAAATTCACTTAAGTGATATCTTTTTCATATGAACGGATACAAGCCCACAAAGAAAATTATCTTCTCTCGTCAAATAAAGTAAGGATAAAATGGTCGTTACAGAAATCTATCCATGCAATAAGCAGCTCAACGGAAGTTTCCAATCACTTCTTCAATTAATGATGTTTCCTATCTATGCAGTGATTTTATCAGAGACAAAATAAATTTAATGGTGTAAAATAGTGTGCTAATGTTGTGTAGAAACACTAGATGATATTAATGCTCTAAAATAAAAAAAATGACTATTTTGGTAATAAAGACGAGGAGGAGGGGAGGAGGATAGGTACTTCAAGAACAATTTTACTTTGGTTTCTGTCTTTATTTAAAAGATCATGAATTGTACATTAGTCAGTATTTCAATTTGAAATACATACATTTCATTTTTCAAATTGAATTATAGAAAACGCAAGAAATAATTTCATTTACTTGCCTAATGAAAATCATAGAAGTGATCACATGTTCTTAAAGATATGATATTCTTTACGCGATTATGAATTTAGCACGTTGTTAAGAAGTATATGATAATGAATATAAGATGTGATAAATGGCTTCTCTTCCCTACATATTTCTCATTTATCAGTCATGACCTACAAGTGTTAGAAAGTCCTTTGGAACACGTTATAACGTGATGTGTCAAATCACCAGAGGACATTCCTGTGAAATTTGTTCCCATAGCTTCAAACTAAATTCACTTGGTGAATTGAAGAGGTCCTTTAGTGAAGTACAGATTACCGATACACTGCAATTACGGACAGCTAATGTGACAATCCGCGGATCACATATGTCAATGCTGTGACACCTAGGCCTATTGAATTATTGTGGAACACGTATGAAAAGTAATTTATATCTCATCTGTAATGCTGACTTCCAATGCGTTATCTGATATAGGTTCGTTAAAGAATTATGAATAATTTTAGCAGAATGAATAATTGATATTTTTCAAAATAGATGCAATATATATTACAGACATGCGGTACTGTGAACTAGGGGACTTTTATTGATTTGAAAGTGTTTATTTTAATCATTAATCATGAAAAATACTACGAGTCGATAACTGTTCTAGAAGGTTGAACATTCATAACCATTTACTGTTACCAATATCGAATCCCTCAACAAAAATACTAAACCATAGTTTAATTTAGAAACTATTGTTTATTAACCATATCGAACTCCAATTACTATAGTAAATGCTATGCTACAGTTATCGTATTTTATTGGGACCTTTACAGTTGCAGTCGAACCCAATTATATCAAACCCTATTACAGTGAAATATCTCCTTATTTGAAATGGTTTTGATCCCTGACCAAATTTTCTTGATTACCATTATAATCCGGCTATTTTAAAACCAATGTTTATCTTTAAGAAAAAAATCCATTCGATTTCAATAAATCAGGGTTCGACTGTATACCTATTTACCATTTTCACATCAAAACTTAAATATTGCTATCACCCGATAGATACACTTCATTGATTTGTTTCATTGTTGCATTCCAATTTAAAACGCACAAGTGTAAAATATCTATGGCGTCATAAAGTCTTTACGAGTTTTTTATGTAACCTATGTAAACAAATACTAGAAATTTATTCTTGTTGTTCTAAATCAATGTCATATTTCTGAAATCGTCAAGTAACTAGATGAACATAATTTTGAACCTACGTACGCCAATGTATGATAGAACTCATACCAGGAAAACAAATAAAATATGATTACAGTCTCCAGAGCTCTATTTTGAATCGGCGTGCATGGATCAAATTTTAAGTTAAAATTCAATAAGCATTAGTGAATGGATGTACAGAACCCGTTGAAGGCATTTGGGATGTGATTTGAAAGTGTGTTGTTGTTAAATGGTGTTATATTTACGATGGTATTGGTGATAAAGACAGAACGAGAAATTTGAAGGTGAGATTGAAAAATAAAAGTATTGCTTTTTTCTATTGTTAAATGCTTCTTTTCACAACATCGTCATTTTTGTTGTTTAAAAACAAACTGCATCTATAGTTAGACGTATGGGAGTGGAAGTGACCAATAGTGTTTTAAGACTAATGTCTTATAATTTCCTCAGTTCAGTAATCAAACCACAACACTATAGTAAACCAATGACTTATACCAGTCCAAATGTTTCTTTAAGGGTGAAGAGTTAAAACTATGTAAACATTTCACACAGTGAAATATAGGGTCACAGTTACATTGTATTAATTATTGCAATTATGTGTAGTTTATGTGTGGTAATTATCAAATTGTTTACGCAAAAAAAAACCAAAACAAAACAAAAACAAAAATAAAACAAAACCAAAAAACACTTTGTCCCTACGCGCGACAAATTGTGAAAGATCACCATTTATGTTAGTTCTTAGCAAAAGATAAGACCTTATGGGATGGTGAGTTTATAGCTATAAATAGCTGTATTTTATGTCATAAGTATGGCGGCAGTTATCAGATCAATCGTCTATTTACAGATCTGTAGAGTGCTGGAGTTATTTCTTTTTTCATTTTCTATCGTAAGACAATCATAATGAGATAACGTCGAAACGTTAACGATTGAACAATGTAAATACTGGGGTACAAAAGAGTAATACAGATTTCATGTTTATGGAATGCATATCTTAAATTACTTTACTGTCATATTCTAGTGCATAAGCAGCAAATTATCAGAATTAAATTTGCCTTTGGTAAGTAAATTGATATAAAAACCACAGGTACCAAAGTATTAATCTTCAGGATGTCCAAGATACAATATAAAAATCTGGTGAATATTGGACAAACAAAAACCTCTGGAAATCCAACGGCGGGATCAAGACCCCTATTGATTGGTCACACCCAACTCAAGTCCACAGTCAAATTCAAATGAAATTAGTGAGGAATAAATCCTTGTCACAATTGATACAGACAACGCAACAACCGCTATAGAGTTTTGCTATAAAACTACCGTAAACTATGACATTGTGTTGACCAATCATGACGTCACTTACTATTTTATGATAAAATATTTCTATATCTGTATTACGGTTATACGATTTTTGGAGGAAATATGGTCCTGTGGGCTATCTGTGGATGCTGTCTGTATGGTTCGCTTTTTCCTTTTGTTTTGAATAAGATACTAAAACAAATATTTATCAACATTAAATAATTATCATTTATTTGCTTCAGCACCAATTTCAGTGTACAACACAAACTACCACTAAAGGAACCCAGTGTTCTCTGAATCGCTGTAAAGCAGTTCTATATGATTCTGTGTATAACCCGCGGGCAATCTAGCGATGCCGGTTATCCGGTATGTTTTTTTCAAAAACAAGGATTTTAGGTCATTGCAGGCTATATGGTGCAAGGGGCCATACTGGGAAAATTACTGTAATTGTCTGAGATATCAGAACCTTCACTTTACCCACAATGCATTTGTGTTCATCATGGTACCTATGGTGTAAACTTATTTATATACCTTATAAAATTCTCAACAACTCTTCTTGCATCTAAAATAGAATGATAAGAGATAAAAATGTGATAATCATCAGGATATCCATCAGACAATGTAAAACATGGTTATCATAGGGTAAAATACAGACACGTTTTTGGTATAAAATCTGTTTATTTAACAACAATTAACAAAAAGTTTTACAACTTAAATTAATGTCTCTTGTGAATACTGATGGTAGATTCAGGGATGCTTATTATTGGAGGAAACCGAAGTATTCGGATAAATACCAAATTGTCCGAGATGGCGACCACCCTACAGTTTTGCATACTTCCCTGTTCAATCCGATTGTCGAACTCAGGTCGGATAAGTGAAAAGCGGGTTTGCTTACCACTGCGATACTCGATTGTCTTTAAAATCTAGGCGTGGGAGCAGGTGTTATGGATGAATTGGAATGTGATGGCGAAAGGTAGTAGGAGTTGAGAGTCCGCAGTAATGTCCAAATTAAAACAAACAAGGATAAATTTCACAAACTAAATCGTGTAGAAACAGTTAAGTACTAATCGAAAGTTATTAGGAACCTTAAACTATGTTGCTTATTTAGATCAGATCTAGAGGATGTATATATTTACTAAATTTATGTTAATATACATTGTGCAATTCGTAAACGTTCAAAAGAGACTATCAACAGTAAATTCATGGATTAAAAGATATTTATCTAATCTGCTTTCTCATATGCATGTCTGATATAAACTACAACAAGAAGGTATATATGAAATATAATTTTATAATTTAATAGTTATTTTAATTTTCTTGCCTAAATCTACATAAGAAGAACGAAATTAAAGTATTTTCTTATACTGTTTTGCAGTCTATCGACTTCATATATGTAAAGGTAGCTTATATCCCTAGATATGTTTGTGTTGACAGTGTAAAAGCTTAAAATAGTGTTATTTGTCTGACGAAGAAAATACGATTCATAAGGGAGTGCTGAAATATTTTAATTATATTTTCCCAGCTACTACTAGAAGGAAATCGATCATAAGATGGCTAAAGAATTTTTATTTAACTCCTCACGTTCCTGTGCTCTTTGATCTGTAAAAATGCTAACAACAGCATTTGGAAAGAAAATATCATTTATACTCACAATAGGTGATGTTATACTGACATTTAAGCTTAAATAACCTAATCTAATTAATTGCAGTACTTTTTGTCTACAATGATTGCATACATTCCGTCAACTTGTTTCAAGATCTATTAAATCTATGGACTTATTATCCTACCAACAAAATGTTTGTCATAAAAGCTTATCAGTGCAGGTAGCCTAAATATATAATCTTTTTGGAATTATTACTGTTATGTTTGCGACACTTTAATTTTGGTGATACTGGCCATGGATAAACAACGCATTAAATACAAAATGAAAATTATTTAACACGAGTTACGCATCTCAATATTATTAAAAATACCTAAGTTATAGTTTTATAAATGACACAAGAACAAATGCTCAAAATGATCTTTTTTGTCAATAAGACTTCGATAACTGAGCTTGAATTGAATTTGATTGTATATTTCCGAAAATATGACTTGTACGTGTACTTGTGATATTGTGTTTTTGTAATAGGTATTATCGAATTCAACTTTAGACAGGTGTTAAGTGGTATGGGACAAAGTCAATTCTGCCACACCATTCACAAAATGTACATATATCATGATATTTATACAGTATGTAAACTAACCCAAGCAAGCAAAATAAGTTACATAATATTACATGTATGTAAAAAACATTTGTTACCTAAATAATTTATTGATCTGTTACAAAATCTTACTACAGATTAAAAAAATATCATTTGTTTCATTTGCAGGGCACATTTTTGTCTTAGTGCAATAGTAAGGTAAAGTTATTCAAATAAGTGGGGCTTCCTTATAAATCTTAATTGTCCGTCTAATTAACTCTTAACGTAACTCTACTCTTCTGCGTAGTATGTCCAAAAGTCCGATATTGTTTTTGTGAATCGAGATAACTTTGATAAGACTGAAAATTACAAATGTCAAATCGGTAATTCTAATATTGATTTTTTTCTGGTGAAAATGTAATATTACCAAAGTTCTCTCGAAATGACACGCTTTGTCTCGGGGGATGGTCGCCTTGATGAAATGTTTAGAATGATCCTGTGTGGAGCTTGTCTTTAGAACCTTGGTGAATATTGTTTTTATTTTTCCTAAGAAGTATTTCCTACTGTTGTGATTAACTAGATCTGTCTATCTGTGATGTACTGGTGCTGGTCATATTTATACAGCACTGCCGCGCATGACAGGAAATGCTTTCATTCGTCACGTATTGCATAGTTTACATATAGTGTGACTTATGTTAACAGTCAAAATTGTGTCATAAATATTTACAGTAGAAATATGTGACTGTATATACCTAAATTTATTTATTTCATTTTTATTTTGAAGTGTTGCGCCACACTTAACATTCTTCATTGTTGAAGTAGAATCCCGCGGCCTTCCGCAATTAATTTGGCAAACTTTACAAAAATCAGCCAGGGTCCCAGCGGGGCTCAAACCTGTGCTCTTACCATTTGACAACGGTGGCCCTTATATACCTATATAAACATATTTTGATGGTAAACAATATAGCTAATTTCGATTAGTTATTAATTGTTTCATTTTGTTTCAATTATTGATGGAGTCAGTCCACTTGTGGTTCGAATCCAGTACAGAAATAGGATATCGCCCTTCAAAATGTCTCAATATCCTAAACAATAGAATCAGGGTTACAATTTTATCATATAATTCAGGTGTAAATTTAGACATTTTGTCGTCATGCTACCTTGGCAATGTTACTTCATGTGTGTGTTGTATGCACTATGTTCTGTGACTCGGTTCCTCTATTACATGCACATCAGAGCAATTAAGATATCAAAGGATAGCAATGGGAATGAAGATGTTTCTTTGCGTGAGGTATCTTCGTCCGTAATTAGACGACTATGAATATTTTACACGATCACATCATCATTATTGTTTTATTGATACATTTCCGGTTTATATATTACCATTATTACTATTTTACCAACTCTATAAACGAAATAATAATTCACCATGGAACTCTTATATTACCTTTTCTCTATGTTTTTATATCCTTATCAATGCACCAATGATCACAAATCACTTTAAATCATAATAGCATAAAATACCAAATAATATACGATATGATTACTACAAAATACACACAAGTATTAACAGAACCTCAAATCGGTTCTGGGTGTATACATAGGAATGAATGCTCTATCGATGACAATTTAACTTATAACTCTTATAAGTAAATATGACGTGACTCTTATCAATCTATATCTGTTTTAACCTTCATGGGATAATAACAAGTTACAACACTTATAATGTTTTAAAATCGTGGAAATATGTATTCAAAGAAAAACATGTATATTTAGCGCAATGCTAGGGCTCGTGTCTACAGAAAAGATTAGCAGTTTACGTAGATATCGTCGTCTGACAATCAGTCGTCCCACAACACATTAATTATACGTCAGTGAACACATATCTATTTTTTCTGAAATATCTTGAAGTTTAGGTTAACAGGTTCTTACAGCTCTAAATACATTTGTCATAAAAAGTTCTAACAGTAAAATCGAAAGGAATCGCATCAAAATAAAGATTTGCGTGTATGCTTATGTAGTGTTCTCCTGCCGTTGATAAATAATTCACAATATTATTTATCCCGTAGGAAGATAACATTAATGAATCTCAGAAACAATGATTTTCTCTGACAATGCAAATTTCCCAGGCTTACCACAATCTGCCTAGAGTAATGATTCTGATAACAAGGTCAACGAGAAATAGAGGGGGTTTGTGTTATATACAATATACTTATATAAAACACTTTTCTCGTCTGTTTTGTTATTGTTTTAAGAAAATGACTTTAAAGTACAATGTATTTCTTAATCTATCACTACTTGGAATCGAACACACGACGTTGTAAGTTATAGGCTTCATCATTAGAATATAAAAAATTTCAGATACCAAAGTATAAATCAAATGAATGTCAGCGAACGGTTAAGTACATTGTTTATTTGTATCTAGTGTCAACAATTCGCAACATTTACGGTCGGTATAATGGACTTGTTTGCAATTTCTGTTCCATTAAATGAAATATTGAGTTACCTGGCGGTTGTTGAGTCGTCTGTACCAAATTTGACCAGGATTTATTCCTCACATATTTCAATGGAATTCTTCCTTTGACTCACGTTGGATGTGACCGATCAACAGTGGATGCTTACTCCTCAATGACACCGGTTTCCACTTCTGCAATTTCAAAGGTCCTTGTTTGTCCATTGTTCACCTGATTTGTATATTGTCTCCTAAACATCCTTTAGATTAATACTTTGGCATATCTTACTATTATTTATCATGTCAAATGTTTCTCCATTCCTTTATTAGTATGAATTCATAGGTTTCATTTAAAGTGACGGTAATTTTGTAGATGGAAACAAACGGTTTATAAAATTCCAAGTAACATAAAATACTATAGTGTTCAAGTAAAATAATTAGTCAAATTATTGTTTGGTAGCAGACGCAATGTCCAGAGTGTGTCCTCATTGACATGAAATCAATACATCTGAAGTAATTTATAAATTCTGTTTTATTAATAAAATGTCAGGAACATCTACTCTCTGCCAGCAATTACGCAAATTAAGTGTCTTTGGACGAGCTTCCATTCATCTTATGAAGGAACTTATACGGAATAGATTGTTATCTTATGTTTATCAGCTTCCGACTGAAACTATTACAACCATGTTACTACATCCTCTCATTTATAACTGATAATTCATATCCGATACAAGTAACAAAATAATATTTTCGCATCAAGTGCACAAGCATTACTTGAAAACGTCCTTGAGTCATCCTTACATTGTACAAAAGAAAGGATAAAAGTAAGTGATCAGCAATTGAAATGAAAAAATAAAAAGTCGATATTCTTGACACGAATACAACATAAACACAGAGAGAGAGAGAGAGAGAGAGAGAGAGAGAGAGAGAGAGAGAGAGAGAGAGAGAGAGAGAGAGAGAGAGAGAGAGAGAGAGAGAGAGAGAGAGAGAGAGAGAGATAAGAGAGAGAGAGAGATTCCCCTTCATTCATTTTTATTGTAACTAATGAATTCATCAGAGATCTACATAACTGGAAAGTAATTTAATTTAGATTGCATTCAACAGTCTGCAATATACCTTCATGACAAATAGACCTATGTATTTCATGTTATGTTGCCACTTCCATCACAGCGTTGCCACTTCCATCACAGCGGACCTAAGTGTTGTCAATGTAAATCCTATATACCCCATGCTCTGTTGCCACTTCCATCACAGATTACCTAAGTATTTTCAATGATCTAGAAAGGATATCCTATATACATCATGCTTTGTTGTCATTTTTATCACAGAGGTCCTAAGTATTTTTAATGTAAATTATATCTAGAAAATACATATTATTCTGTACACTTACGTACCCTATGTTTTTTGCCACTTCCTAAGCATTTTCGATGTAAATGATATCTAGATAATACATCCTATGCTCTTCGTGTTTTGTTGTCATTTTTATCACAGAGGACCTAAGTGTTTTCAATTAAAGTGATAGAATGCACATATTGTGTTACATCATTGACTTGAAACAATAATATACAAAATACTATCTGGAAAACATCAATGAGCAAACAGCGTTTAAAACATGACAGTCCACTGTACTGATAACCTATACTTACATTTCATTGGATACGCCGAGTATCAAACTGATGAAAAGCGATATCGGTAAGCGTTGCAATTTATATTGGGCCATACCTTGTTTGGATAATGTACTTTGATGTATGTGTTAAGATGGCGTATTGTTAATGTGTACTTGATATATAACTGAAGTTGATCCGTCGCAGATAATATAAATACATGAATACATCAAACAAAACTCAAGACAGATTGTGAGTATTCATTACTTAATTAAACTTCTTTCTCTCATCCCTCTCTCTTTCTGTCTTTCGATATATATATCTTTTACAAAATGATACAATTTAATCAAAGCGTTGTTTTCAAATCACGTCTCTTTGGTTAATTTTCGGTAATGAAATGATTTCTGAATCAATTGAATTTCCTTTGAAAGGAAAACGAAATTTTTTGTAGCATTGTGAGGAATACTAATAAAACGAGATCGCATATTTGATTAAATTTGATTAAATAATCAAATTATACTGCAGTGGAGGGGGATCTTATTTGACACACATTTCAATCAATCCTTTTTGGTAATTAGCGTGTGATGCGTTCAAGGCTGCGGAAATAATACATTTCCCGATATATATATATATATTCGAATCTGTAGTAGGAAAAATCACCTGTGATGTTTACAATATGGTTACAGCACCCAAAGTTGTGCGGATGGGGTAATGAGTCCTGTCATCTCACAAAAAATATTTTTGCTGTCAATAAGTAAAATTTAAAATGTGATTTTGAGACCATTGCTATTTGTAATATTGTATAATTGTCTGTATCTATAATATCAAATCTTCATGGGCTGTATTGACTCATTAATGGTTCATTCCCTAATCCGATACTATAGCATACCAAAGTTTACTATTATAAAAACTTTTATCTATTATATTTACTAAATTAATATACTGTAACTATAATTATTTAAAGTGAATCAAATTATTTATGTTAGTTACTATTATAGTAACAACTTATTCTGTCTAAACCGTCGTAAAATTTTAAGTTACTACAATAACTGTATAGTATTTTTGTTAAGGCTTGTACCTTACGTGAACGCTGTATGCGGAATTTGCGAAGCTAAAAACGTTCGACGTGTAAAGTCAATCGTTAATGAAAAAGTTGCCTCTGGAACAGAATAACGTTACTGATAATGTCATTTTGATGTGTAACGTCAACCACTAATGAAATGTCTGCTTCTAGACCAGAATAACGTTCTTGATGTCATTTTGACGTGTAAAGTCAACTATTAATAAAATATTTGCTTCTGGACCAGAATAACGTTCCTGATGTCATTTTGACGTGTAAAGTCAACCTTAAAAGTCTGCTTCTGGACCAGAATAACGTTCCTGATAATGTCATTTTGACGTGTAACGTCAACCATTAATGAAAAATCTGCTTCTGGACCAGAATAACGTTGCTGATAATGTCATTTTGACGTGTAACGTTTACCATTAATGAAATGTCTGCTTCTGGAGCAGAACAACGTTACTGATGTAATGTCAATCATTAATGAAAAATCTGTTTCTGCATCAGAATAACATTCTTGATGTCATTTTGACGTGTAAAGTCATTAAAGGTCTGCTTCTGGACCAGAATAACGTTCCTGATAATGTTTATTTTGACGTGTAAAGTCAACAATTAATGAAAAATCTGCTTCTGGACCAGAATAACGTTAGTGATAATGTCATTTTCACGTGTAAAGTCTATGTGTGATGTAGAAGTGACGTTAATCTGTTCATTAGTAACCCAAAAGCGAGTTGTTAATGTATGTATTCGTGTGTGCGTGTGTTGTATATGTTTGACAAGTCAATAATATATTTTTACAATAATCAAATGCTTTGCTCGCTATATATAAGATGACCTAACTGTATTATTATTACTACTACGTTTACTACTGCAGTTTTGTCTTTGTTATTATTGTTGGTGGTCGTGTGGATGTTCAGAGAGACAAAATGCAAGACCTTTTACACCACAAGCGAAAGATCATAGTCCGATCAATGATTCAGATAAAACCTGAAACTATTTTAAAACAGATAGTGATTGTTTTTTCGACAAACTCTAATTATTAAATTGGTTAATTTCGTTGGTTAATTTAATGGCGGTTTACACCACGTTTAAACAACGTTCTATCATATATCGAGAGGTCGGTTTTCAAAATTGAAGGACAAAACACGGTTATGTACCCGGGAAAGAAAAACCATCTCACAAAATAATTTAAGGTTCAATCGGGACTCCTCACTCACAGCCATGGGTCTCTCTGGAATAAAACAACAATTACAAAAACATTACTTCTATTATTATTTTATATGCCGCTATTTCGATAAATGAAGAAATATTAGATGCGATTTTCTCTCTTTTTTGTGTTTGGTCGGAGAAAACGTTTCACATAATCTGTAAAATATTATATCCTGTCAAAGAAATACTGACATAAGTGATTATATACATTTCTATACAATACTTTTTTGTACATAATTCTAAATAAGAACAAACCTCGTCAATAGTTTATGTGCGCAATACTGCTTAGCCAATCACAGTTCAACAAACCACATATATTGTTAAAAATGATAAAATCATTTTACACAGCAGCATATGTATTGATTCCATATGTAAAAAGTACTTTGCCTAAAAAACTTTTTTCTTAAACAATGTAATGCAAAGGCATGAAATTATTTGTATCTGAAACAGAAAAAAGATTTGAATTATTAAAATGAGGTAAAATGTAACCTTACACATTGTGTATCATAACGTGACTCATTTGTATCTCGTTACAACTATATTTTTGAATTAATCCTCAAAACCTTTCATTGTATTAACGCTCCCTTATATATTCCCGGTAGTATAAACCTTCATTACGATGATGTAACTGCTACCATATCTATGTATAATTCAATCCCATATCTCCGGTGTATAAGGTATGCAGTATTATGAGAATTAGTGACACGGACTGTTATATCACGTAATTGTAACCAAACATTCTTCCAGGCGAACTAATGGCGTTTTATCGAATGCTTTGTGATAAAATGATCAATTTTCATGCGTCAGTTAACAAGAATTATCTGCAATGAACAGTATTGTGTTTTGAGTTTATTCAAATTTCGATTAATATCGAGAAGCTGTTTTATCAGATCCGCTGTGTTCTTGGATTTTAAAATTATTTCATGTTTTGATATATTTTATGTTCTCTATGACACATGCAAAATGCAAAGCAAACATTTGTGGTGAAAGATAAAACACTTAAAAGGTGTTTGCTGAAAGAGGTTTCCCAGATCAAATCTTGAATTATTCTTTCTTTAAAACCATGCTGCGATGTTTGTAATAAGAAACACTGATAAGATGAAATGCAACACAGCAGAACTGTCGATAGTGAAAACTTCAAATTTTGAAGATACATGGAATTGGTAATAATAAGATTTCCTTTTCCGTCGATCAACGATTAAAATAAGTGAAAAAGAAATTGTATCATTTTTATAATGATGTTGATCATAATAACCGATCCTACAATTTGCTATCAGTTTGCGCGATCTCAATCACCAAAGTCGTTCAAATCAACAATATGGAAATGTTATAATACACGTCCGTCCAATTGTTGTGACATTGAAAATTTGGTTTTAAAACTTGGTTTTAATCAAATGCCTTTAAAGTATTGTTATATTATCAATGGGTACCAAATTCATATTCAGTTCTAGGATAGGTTCGAAATGATAGTTCATATATACTGAAAACATGGCTAGCCTACTCATAGTTAGAATATTGACTTGCTGAAACAAGCTTGATTCAAGGCTTGTTCGAATATGAACATAAGATTTTTAAAATACTAAAATGACTATAAAACGCCTTTTCTGTTCTTTTAGCTAGTTTACATCTTACGATAAAGGAGTATGTGAGTGAAATTGTAAACATTTACAACTAAATGTCTCATTTCATTTTTTACAAAGGTAAAGCAGAAACACAAAGTATACACACGGTCTAAGAGGTGTCCTAAATAATATTAACTGATTTACATGTTCTCACATTTGACATATCAGTCACATTAAATACACCTGTATCATGATCGCATACAAAACTTTAAATAGTCGAGTAGTTTTTGGACGGTTTATTAATGCTTTGTGCCACCAAGAAAAATGATCAATTTCGACATACACGTACACTTTTCTACTACTACTACTACTACTACTACTACTACTACTACTACTACTACTACTACTACTACTACTACTACTAATAATAATAATAATAATAATAATAATTCTTTAATAATAATAATAATAATAATAATAATAGTAATAATAATAATAATAATAATTTTGTCAAATAATTCTTGAACTATGATATAATGTTCATCGCTATTTGCATCCTTATATTCATAAAGCATTTTCAAGAAGAAATCAAAAGCTTCGTTTAAAACATGATATAATTTTATCATTGAAAGTTTCTAGTTTGTCATTACTGACAGGAATAGGTATGAATACAGAACAGTCTTATTGTTGTGTCACCTGGGAAAACTTAAAAACTTTGTTTCCTGGATATCCCTACGATTTATACTTTGGTATCTAAGATTTTTATATCTTACAACATCATTTAAGTTTTCAATTCCATTTTAGATTGTGAAACCTTATAGTTGTGCAAATAAAATACTCGTTTCCTCGGACTGTGATCGTGCTTACTGGAAATGTAACAGGAAATGAAAAACTTGAAGATGTTACAACAGTCAAATGATTTATAAAAAGATATAATGAAATCAATAAATACGAACGCGACACCTGTTCACGCACGCACACACACACTCACAAGCACTCACACACACATACACGCACACACACACTCACACACACTGATCTATTTCTGTTTATTCGTTCATTTATTTATTTGAATTTATCATCTACGTACAATATGTCAGAACAACAAAAATTGCAATAACACGAAAGGTTTTGTTATTAAAACGTTTCCTCTTGGTATTCTACTAGTTAGATAGTTCATCTGACCTTTCTGTCTGTTAATATTCAGCGGTCGCTCAAGCGTCATCTCGTCATTTACCTGGAAGACAATCCTCAGACGAATACAACATTTTCACAATATAGGGTGCGGATCCTATGAATTATGAACAATTCGCACTCAATCACATCTTTGATATCGAGGGAAGATACGAATGGCTTGAGGTACTGTTGTGTATCAGACTTCATTATATACATAGATGAACTTGTCAAACAGCGGCGATACTCAGAAATGAAATACACATGCACGAAAGCACGCCAGAATTGGAAAATTGCACTGCATAATTGATATGGATGTACCAGTGTATAAACGTTGTATAGTGCGATATGCAGATCACATCAGAAAGTCACATTTCATTTATTATCCGTCTGTCTACTTTATTTCATACCTAAAACCAGACATAACGTACTCTAACCAATACATGGGCAACATATTCCTTGTTTTTGTAAAGCATTATAAAATAAAACAGTATAGCAGAGTTTATTCCATTCTGATAAAATATTCTTTATATCTTCATTTTAAAAGATTATGTCACTACTTTATTTGATGCAGGCGGTTTTTTTCTATCATGAGGTATATCGGAAATGAAGATCTTTAAAAGCGGTGATCAATAAGACTTTACGTAGCCATTCGTATGGTGAATAGCTGTTTATAACAAAATTGGTGATTTTAGTACCGAAACAAGGGATTGAGTATCGACAATAGTAATCTCCTTTAGAGTCTACTATGATAATCAAAATCAGCCACAAATAAAAATAGTCTCCATGTTTTATTTTTTCAGTGTACATTTTTCAGTTAATACGAGTATGTTTTTCAGAGACATGATAAAACAACTTGAAGTATAATGGAACTTCAATTAAAAATGTCATTTATTGACAAGAATTACCTTCAAAGAACATAGTGAATCAACATTAAGCACTGAGATTATTTCCTGCTACTATTGTCTAGGGAGACGCATTGAGAGATTCATTAAATGTTATCAAGAAACACTTTGCGGTTTGTTTGGTGAGGGACTGTTGTTTAATCAGTCAATATGTTCCAGACATATACGAAATGCTCACTCTGTAAAATGAATAGATATACTCAAATCAATAGACTTAAGTCAGGCGCCAAATCTAAAAATAAATTATATATATATATATATATATATATATATATATATATATATATATATATATATATATATATATATATATATATATATATATATATATAATAAATAGAATAATGTAATAAATAGAATACACGCACTCGTGTTAAATATATATTCTCCTGCCTTACTCGATGTAATAAACATGTTTTTCAAAAACGAATTGTCAAATATCATATATATACATATATATTATTATTATTAGTATTATTATTATTATTATTATTATTATTATTATTATTATTATTATATTGATATATATGAAAATGGAATATATGTCTAATCAGTTTAAAAAATAATGAAAAATGACAGTGAAAAGTATCACTGTTCACCCTCGATATATCGTCACCTTTCGTTTTCTTGTATTTTGGCGGTATAACGGGTTTGAGGTTGACTATTTTCGAGGTGTCTTTAATCCCTGTTGTATATCATATCCTGTTTACTATTCAATCGTTAATTCGGATATTATGTCTAGTATTCTTTAAGTTTGGACAATTTGGCCCCCTATCAAAATGGCCAAAATTAAATCGTCAAAAATATGTAGCAGTACATGTCCGACTGCCGGAAAATCTATATCTGTTTTTAACATTAATCCGGAAGCATTTTTAATGTTAGATTTCATCGTTTTTTTGTTTAAAATAACTCTTTGACAGGCCGGTAATACAAAGGCTTTAAGAATATATCTTATCTACTCATAAATATTGTGGTGAAGTGCATTAGTGAGGATTTATGAATAATTGTTTAGTTTAAGTGAGGGATAATATAATTGGTATTACTTACCGTAAGGGAGTTGTGTCGACAGTACTTTGGACAAATACGTCTGAACGGTACTAAATTTGGACGACAACTGAGCGGGATCACTCCAGTGAGTTGTAACTCACCGATCAGCTGTTCAGCATTAGGTTTAGTATACCGTAGTCCGAGCCCGAACTACTAAATATTTCTTGGCGTGTGATAATTGCTGTGTAAAAACGCTACGTGTTGATTTCTTCCTACTGTAACGGAAGCGAGATTTGAAAATTGTGACACTCGTAAGCCGGTCTCCGTCTGACTTCTACACTTTATTCATACCACCGGATACCAGTATATGACACTCGATATTAAATTTTATCTCCTGTTGCAGTCGAAGTATGAAGTAAACAAGCTACCGCCGGCTAACAGTTTTACTCACACCTGTTTTTTCATCTGGTCTGGCGATATGATGAGGGATTTAACATGTATAAATGACCATTTGTACTGGAGAATCGGCGGCAGATGGCGGTATTCGGGTTTTGATGTTATAACGAGGGATTTATACACGAGGAAATCCGTTCTTCCAAAAATAGCGGCGTTATGCTTTTTTTTCGACGGAGGGAGTTATAACTGGAGTGAACTGTATATGTTACTTAACAATAACATATTTTTCACATTTTTGTATGATTCAACCAAAATAAATTTCACATGTTTTTAAATATAGCATATCTTCGATATCCTAATTGTCTAATTCTCACCTTCATCAAGTTTATTTGGTGCTGTCCCAAATAAAGGCACAAGAAACTGGCTGTTCGTCTTTTTCTCCCACTTTTTGTATATATTTTGCATGATTTTATATACGGAATCCATAAGGCGTATTAAAAGATAAAGCTTTTGGACTGTAAATTCAAATGCAACTACTCAAATGAATACTTTAAATCGATATGATAATAATGAATGCATGATGTACTTTGCTTAGTTATCTTTCCTGTTTATTATTTTTATATACTATAGCAAAAAAGAGATTTAAACATTGTTAAACTCATTTATGCATGTATTTTGTGAAAATTGCTTGAGAAACCCAGTTAGACGATTATTCGTTTGCAAATGATTAATTCGATCTTACTATTTATACATACATGTATACAATACTGAACCTGGCCTTATTATCACGATATATATAGAGATATATGAATGTTTATGCTGTGTATATCTCGTACTTGTTATTTTACGTCAATCTAAGTAGTAAAAACTAAATACATATTTTGAAAAAATAGCTTATGCTTTTCTTTGCATATGCGAAAAAAATCCTTTAGAAGTATTGGTTCAGTGGATTTCATAGCAATGTACTGTTTTATATATTTTATATTCTACTGTGACATATATGCATTAATTGAAAATTCATCATTATCTACAATATTTTATGGCCTTGTATGATACCAATTTCTGTTTCGGAACACTGCATCTATTTGAAATTCGAGCTCAAGTGATGGAGTTCTATTGATAGAAGCGATCGTCTGGAGAATTTTATTTGAAAAACTGTAACTGTGGTGTCATGTATATAACATCTGAAAGCTGCGTCCATGTTTAGGGAGGATCGGATTGAAGAAGAAGTGTTATTTCAATGTCTTTACAAAACGCTTTGAGTTCTTCGTATATTCTCCCATCGTTCACAGATTTTTTCCTTCATTTTGACGGGGAATAATTTCATTGTCAACTCCAGGGCCTGGCACCATAAAACTTGAGAATTTACTCAAGTCTGAGAATATTCTTAAAATGGCCTGCTTAGCCAATCAGATTTCAGTATTTACTACATTTGAGTAAAATTTTTAGACTTAAATAATTCTCACGTTTTATGGTGCCGGGCCCAGGGGTACATGCGTTATGACGTCACAATGCAATTTATGATGTAAGGAGTCTGTGGCGTCTAAAGTGCAGTACATAATGTCAGATTTTATTTGCATAGATCTACAGATCTACAAATACATGTATTTAAAACATGGTAGAAAAAAATCAACCTATACCTATTCTTGAACGACAAACCATCTCCAAGCCTGGTTTTTCTTCATTCGAATCTTACCCTTGGATTGAGATTCCTTTGTCATACCCACTAGATAGGGGTAGATTTTTTTAATCTCATGTAGAAAATATGGAGTTATAGGCCTTCTGGATATTTATGTATAGGTCAATCACTGTAAATTGGTACATGTTTCCAGACACGACGAATTTAAATTAAATCATGACAGATAATCTACGTGCCGGCACAAAGATATGGATACAGTAGTGCATGGAGCCTGTGCAAAGCAAAATGTTTTACATTTACATTCCTAATTTTGGAAAATAGACAGTTTTGTTTCTAACAGATCCCGGTTGTGCCTAACTACCATGGTAGACTAATCTATTGTTAGTGTTCATATCTCACTAATGAGATTAGGTAAACTACTTACTAGTAGGTTCTTGTCACATGAATATTGAAAATCGTATAATGAGATGTCAACGTACATTTTACCGTCAGTATAATGACCTGTTCGCGATTGCTGTTTCATTACATGAAATGTTGAGTAATCTGTAAGACAGCGGTTGTTGAGTTGTCTGTATTAATTGTGACAGGGATTATTTCTTCACCTATTTCATTGGAATTTTACTGTGGACTCGCGGTGGGTGTGATCGGTCAACAGGGGATGCCTATTCCTCCATGACACCTTATCCCACCAATGGATTTCCAGAGATCCGCGTTTGTCCAAAATCACCAGAGTTGTATGTGTATCCTGGCCATCCTGAAAATTTATATTTTGGTATCTGAGACTTGTAATATTCGTCATTACTAAAAACTGAAGTTTATGTCAAAATGAGGCTTTAAATTTTTCTCACAGCCTGGCAGTCTGGTGATACAGTGTATTCTAATTTTAAATATATTAAATATATCATTTAATCATTTAAGTAACTATTTTCCAATTATCTCTTCAAATATATGCTATTTTACATATGTTTTTCACAAAGACCTACAGGCAACTTTTGTTAAACTCTAAACCTGAAATATATTACACTACAATCCGTTTTGGCCAGTTGGAATCAATATGTTGTTCTATCATATTTCGTAGTTATAAAAAAGCCATACAATTCATTTATTATCAATAATGTTATCATCTGTCTGTCTGGAGAGATCAGTTTATAGCAGAAAAAAGTTTTGCATCCAAAAAAGGTTGGTTAAAAATATATTCTTCACGAATACAATACAAATCAAATGATGTGACACATGGTAATATTGTATATGGCCACTAGTTTTTTGCAGTATATAGAGTGAACCATCTCGTGACTATGTTAACATCCCATCGTAACTATGCATGTCATGGTGTTTCATGAGACAGATTTTTAAGCAAGAGCAGAAAGTAATAGGCTTTGGACAATATATATACACACATCTATATATATATATATATATATATATATATATATATATATATATATATATATATATATATATATATATATATATATATATATATATATATATTATATTTTTAGTTTTCTTCGTACAGCGATAAATATTTAAATAAAAAAGTGTAGAACATCACAATTTCTTTCTTTCTTTCTTTAATCCGTGAGCGCTTTCACCATCGTGGTTCTTCAGACGGAAACTGTAGTTACTAACAGTTACTATTGTTTATTGTTAAATGACGTTCTAGTGACGTCACGCGGTAGCAATAATTTTTACAGAATTATATATTAAATATATAGATTATATAAATCATATAAATTATTTAAATTTTTTTCTGTTAAGTTCTGGATCGAATATTTTGATAAAATAGTCTTCTTTTGTTTTTCTGAGATTTTCGTTATCATTCCACATTTTATAAAAAGGAAAATTTTTGAATTTTCCTTTTACACAGTTAGCAAAATGTTCACTGCAGAGAGTATTTCGGACACTTGGGTCCCTAATTTGTTGTTTATGAACTCTTACTCTTGCATTTAATTTTCCCGATTGTCCAATGTAATTTTCCCCGCATGTCGGACATGCTGCACAATATATTATATTTAGCGATTTGCAGTTCATGGTGGCATTCGCCCGTAATATTTTGCCAGATTTTAAAATTATTTTTTCGCCTTCTTCAATGTAATCACATGTCCCACAACGAGGATCTCCACACTTTTGAACCCGATTTGTTTCTTTTGATGCAAACTTGGCCCTGGTTAATAGTTTTTTCAGGTTCAGTGGCTGTCGTCGGCTGTTAATTATTTGTGATTCTTTAAATAATTTTTTCATATTTTCGGATTGTTCCAAAATTGGGAAAAATCTGTTTGCGGTATATAGGATGTTGTGATTTCTTGGGTTATGTGTAACAACAAATGGAATATCGTCTGAGTCGTTGTTTTCCTTTTTTGCGAGTGATACGTAATATTGAAACTGGGCAGTTGTTTTGCTTTATCTATCCCGGAGTTGATTAATTGTCTCGGGTAATTTTGTTTTGTAAGATACGTTTTAAGTTCTTGTAGTCTCTTTGCTCGTAGATTCTCATTGGTAACAATGGTACATATCCTTCGAGCCATGTTGAACGGGATGTTCCGCTTGGTATGAGACGGGTGACAAGAGCGGAAATCTAAATATTGATGCGTATCCGTTTCCTTGCACTATAAATCAGTAATTATATTTTCGCCATTTTTGATAATCAAAATATCTAGAAATTTTTCTAGGTCTTTTTCCGTTTTATTCCAGAAAATAAAACAGTCATCGAGGTATCTTTTCCAATTTTCCTTGATGTAAAGTCCAAAATTTTCGTCGAAAATTTCCCGCAATTCACTGTAGAGTTTTTGCTCAAGAAAACCCATGACAAGGTTTGCATATGTAGGGGCAATTTTAGTGCCCATTGCCGTTCCCTTTATCTGGAGGTAATATGAATTGTCAAAATGAAAATGGTTGTTTTCTAGTACTAACCTTAGTCCCTCCAGAATAAATTGTATCGGAAATCTCTGATTAATCTGTTCCGGATATCTTTTCAGCCAAAAATGCACGGCTTCAATTCCTAAATTATGAGGGATATTAGTGTATAAGCTCGTTACATCAAAACTAACTAGTAATGTGTCTGGATGTACTATATCCGGTATAAAGTTTAAAAAGTCCATATCGTCCCTTATAAAGCTTGGGACTTTTTTGCATAATGGCTTTAAAATTAAATCTAAGAGGTTGCTTAATCTTTGAGTGCTGGATGACGGGCCCGCGATGATTGGACGCAGTTTTAGATCTGTTGGTAATGGTAATTTGGCGTATGTCTTGTTGCATATTTTTATATTTTGTTGGATTTCCTTTGATTTGTGGATTTTTGGCAGGCCGTAAAAGTTACTGGATTTTACCTCATAATTCACCAAGTAATCAATTTCGTTTTTAGTGAGGTTATCGTTATAATGTTTAATAAGTTTTTCCACTTTAATCATAGTCCCGCGATCTTCATTTTTGTCCAATTTTTTATAAAAATTTGTATCTTGTAATTGATCTAATGCCATTTGTTTATAATGGTTTACATCCATGATGACGATCGCACCTCCTTTATCTGCTTCTTTAATGATTATTGAAGATTCCTGTTTTAAGTCTTGTATAGCCTTCTGTTGATATTGTGATATTTTTGATTTCACTTTATTTGAATTCGCTGATTTTTTCAAACAGGTAATATAATCCTCTAAGTTCTTGTCCCTGTTAGGGGGTGGTTTAAATCCTTTTTTATTTTTCACAAGCGATTCATCATCGTATGTTTCATTTTGAAAATATTCTCTTAAGCGTAATTTGCGACAAAATTCCTCCGTGTCCTTCACAAGGTCTACTTGGTCCGCTTTGGGTGTTGGTGTAAATTTAACTCCAAATTCCAAGAGTTTGATTTCATTTTCAGTTAGGTCTCTTGCCGATAAATTAATTATTTTTGGTTCGTTTTGTTTATTGATATCTAGAAATTTTTTAACCTTATTGATTTGAACCTTTGCCTCCTGCGTTGGCCTTGTCCTAAAAAATGGTCTCGTGAGGTTTGTGAAAGTGAGCCTTGTCCTTGCGTTTTAATTCTGTTCACTAGAACGTCATTTAACAATAAACAATAGTAACTGTTAGTAACTACAGTTTCCGTCTGAAGAACCACGATGGTGAAAGCGCTCACGGATTAAAGAAAGAAAGAAAGAAATTGTGATGTTCTACACTTTTTTATTTAAATATATATATATATATATATATATATATATATATATATATATATATATATATATATATATATATATACATATCTGTGTGTGTGTGTGTGTGTGTGTGTGTGTGTGTGTGTGTGTGTGTGTGTGTGTGTGTGTTATTACCAAAACACTTCTTTGATAAGAAGACAAATGGAAAAGATGCTCAAGATCGTGTTTCGTGAACAAGCTTTGGTTGAGCTTGAATTTAAGATGTAAATTTTCGAAAGAAAAATCATATCAATACGGAATACTTAACCTAAATATATTATTACATCTGCCTAATAGTAATGTCTGTATAAGGATCACTAGTTTTGTAGGAGGGTAGAATTTAAACAATGGTACTATTCATTCGAAATATCACTTTAATGCCTTGATGTATACCCTCGGCTAATTAAAAGATCTAGCAGCAATGGCGATGGTCCGGTTGATGTTAATATTATACACATAATACTAAAGTTATATCTGTATTTATACGAAATACCAAAATAGAATGCTGATGGCAATCATTAATCATGTACAAGAAAGTGTAAAAGACGTAAGCAATAGGACATATCCATTCATTAAACCGTATCTCTGAATCACATTGTAAAATATATATATATATATCCAGAAACCGCGGGGACGATCTATAATGGTATCTGTTTGCCAATTATTTCCAAATATTTTCTTTGTGGTAATGCTTTTGATTATCTTTAAATAATGGCTACTTTAGCAAATGTTTTAACATACTGTTATGAATATATTTAGTTATGTGAAAATGGATCCTAAAATTTCGTTGATTGGTGCTGTTTTCCTGAACATCTAAATACAACTACCCAATCAAATACGAAACACTGTATGATGTGCATGACAAAACGAAGAGATATCAGAATAGTTTTGTTTCATTTTATTTTGGTTTATTTTAATTATAATTCCCTGATAAAAGATTACGACAACAAGGATACGGCTTTTATGTTTTATTCAAATTACATGTTCAATATAAAATTGTCTAATGCAATATTGCGGGTTAACTACACTTTGGTAACTGTACAAATCGGAACATATCAACACTAATTTGCTTTGATTTCAGAAATGATTAAATACATCCATCAAATAAGTTGCTGAATTATTCTAAACGAAGTACAATATCTTCCAACTCTTCTTAACGAGGTATAATATCTTCCAACTATTTTCTAATTTTACTTTCTTATAAAATTATCCACATAATGGATGTAAACGTGTTTTGAAATTTGCTTTATTCCATATATAGGCATTAAATTTACACCTTAAGATAGAATAAGTTTAAACAGACCACAATGTAATATTGAATCTTAACAAACTATTATTATATATCTGAATTTCTGTTTTATTTTATTCAAATGATGTTTAATTCACACACAATAATTGTTCAGTAAAATGGTTACAGCTTTAGTAGTAGATGAACAGCATGGTTACAATATACCCGAGAAAAATACATAGTCCTCCAAAATTAACCTGACAAACTTTCTCACAAAATCTGCATAGATTTCAGTGTAGCTTGAACTTGCGTTGTTTTGAGGTGAGGTATGCCATTTTTAAAGTGCGATGCTCTAACCATTTGGCATTGGCGGCCCCCTCAGTCCCCTTTCTGAAAGGACTGAACGAATGTAATCTTGGTGACACCGACACATATGTTTCCGTGTGTGTGTGTATATATATATATACAAAGAGAGAGAGAGAGAGAGAGAGAGAGAGAGAGAGAGAGAGAGAGAGAGAGTATAAAATGTACAGATATTAAAGTATTAGCCACCACGTTTTCCAACAGGAAACAAACCTGTTGAGTATCGTGTTATTCAGAATTTCGTTTTTTAACATGTTTGTTTGAACTTAATTTGTTCAGTTTGTTTAGATACATCTAATATCACTCAAAAGGCTACTACAAGGGAGAAGGTATTATAATTTCTCACATTTGTATAAATATTGCATATACACTCGAATCTGGATATGTTGAAATCGAGGGGGAATTCATTTTTCATTCATACGAACAGGGATTTTAAAAATAACCGGGTTTTAATGGTAAGAAAGAAAAGCTGGGGAATCAAAATCATTTCAAATAACGCGGGTTTCAATGTAACAAGGTTTGGTATAAGTAGTTTCTACTGAAAAGGTATTTGATATATGTTTCTGATATGTGTTTCTTTTCTTTTTTAGATGATGGAGTTTTTGTTACCTGTTCTGATTATAATTCTATCTTATACAACATTTGTGGATTTAGCAATAAATCCAGGTAGGTAGTTGGTATAATCAACAAAAACAGAAGGGCGTTTATCATAAAAGTAAAAATTATTTTCGTCGTTATGAATCGGTTTTTGTTTGAATAAACATTTATGAAATCTATGAAAGATATCTAATATTTTAGAGAAATATTTTTATTTCTATTTCTCAGATGAAATGCTTTGTTCATTCTGTTCATTCACCAACAAGTACTTATTAACTCACTGGCCCCTGTGTCCACTTTTGACCTAGTCATTTCAAAGAACAGAAATTCCGCTGTCTGGATTCAGGAGTTGTTGTTTTATAAATCCAAATTTTACAATGATTTAACATGCAATACTAACTTTTTCACGCCTGAGTTACGAAAGTAATGCATTATTTTTACTGATTTGGGTGAGTCTAAATGTGAGTACAGGGGTTTTTGAGTTAATTCTTTCTTTCAAATCTTACCTGGGTGTTTATGGACGGTGATCAGTCACGGCGATATACCAATCATTTGTTGTCATTTGTATTCGGTAATGCATGATGATACGTGATGTGGTTATCTAGGATAGTTTGATATTTTAATCAATATTGAAGTTTGAATGATATTTTTTCATAATTACTATATTATATAAAAAAATCAATAAATGAGCTATAAAATATAAAATACAAAATTCTCTAAAATCCCTAGTGCTGCGACATAATTGCATCTTCCACACACCGATACTGGTTTTCGTCAAGCTAAATTATATTCAGTATTATTTCAGCAAACTTTCATAAACATTGATTTTAAATTTGTTTTAACGGCACATGAAAGCCAAGCAAAATATTTATGACAATACTATGATCATGATAAATGATTCCAAAAGTTTAATAATTTGTCGTTTTTTTTTTGCACTTTATTTTTCGATGCATTCAGCCAAGGAGAATTGTATTACGTTTGAGACAAGCGAATACAATGAAAGACGAGGTAACATTGGTATAAGAATGAAAGTAGACAGTTCAAATCATCATTAACATTACTTACAATTTACTAAAATCTTTACTTTACTAATTATGTTGTATTAATTTAATAGCGCTAAACCTAGTACATGACTTTGTTCCGAAAATATGTATGACCTAATGTATGACTTAATGATAGTGTTAGAATGTATTGTAAAGTACGTTTGGTTCAATAATAAAATTGTTTTATGAAAGAAAATGGAATAATAAATCGTTTGGATAAAGTGGTTTGTTTGTAATATGTCATTTTGATTTTTGGCTAAACTACAATAAGCTGTTATTGCACTTTAGAAAGCAGGAGAGTAACTTGAAAATACATAAACCCCGAACATTCATATATGTTTACAATTTATTATTATGGTTTTACAGCATGTACATAGACTTTTTTAAAAAATAAAATGAAATCGACTTAACTTGCAATAAGAAATACAAATTTACATATTCCATTTTCTTCATATCTTTTATAATCATCGTGTGTATCTTTAAGACATAACTATTATGTTTCTTATTACACCTTTCGAACTGATTTATGTGCGTATAATAATGGCGTATATATTTGCCCATTTTGCGGAATATTTCAATATTTTTTCTAAAATCAAATATTTACGAGTCGCATACTATAATGTTTATTTATTCGTTGCATTTTACTCGATTTTATTACAGGCTGTGAGTGCGTGGTCTATCAGAGTTATGGTCTATCTCATGGAACCTTCAAATCGCCGAATTATCCAGCTCACTACGCAAGAGGAATAAACTGCATTTTATTTTCATTTATTGGTGATAGAAATGAAATTGTGGAGCTGACATTTGAGAATTTAGATCTCAAGCAAAGGAGTATTAATGAAGTGTAAGAAAATTATTAATTTTGTTTTATCGTCGAGCATAAGAAATATAACTGTATACGTATGCGTAAGAAATGTAACTATATACGTATGCGTAAGAAATGTAACTGTATACGTATGCGTAAGAAATGTAACTGTATACGTATGCATAAGAAATGTAACTGTATACGTATGCATAAGAAATGTAACTGTATACGTATGCGTAAGAAATGTAACTGTATACGTATGCGTAAGAAATGTAACTGTATACGTATGCGTAAGAAATGTAACTGTATACATATGCGTAAGAAATGTAACTGTATACGTATGCGTAAGAAATGTAACTATATACGTATGCGTAAGAAATGTAACTGTATACGTATGCGTAAGAAATGTAACTGTATACGTATGCGTAAGAAATGTAACTGTATACGTATGCGTAAGAAATGTAACTATATACGTATGCGTAAGAAATGTAACTGTATACGTATGCGTAAGAAATGTAACTGTATACGTATGCATAAGAAATGTAACTGTATACGTATGCATAAGAAATGTAACTGTATACGTATGCGTAAGAAATGTAACTGTATACGTATGCGTAAGAAATGTAACTGTATACGTATGCGTAAGAAATGTAACTGTATACATATGCGTAAGAAATGTAACTGTATACGTATGCGTAAGAAATGTAACTGTATACGTATGCCACATCAAAATCACATTAAAGAGTTATATTTATTTTTTCTCAGTTAAACCTAGTTTTCCTCCAGTTAAACCTAGTTTTTTCCTCAGGAACCCACATTAACTGGAGATAAATCTAGTTTATCTGAGCAAAAACTAGGTCTAAATGCGCCACATTGACATTAATGATTATGTGATTTTAACGCAGTTACATCTAGTTTTATCAGTTAAACCTTGTTTTTTCTCAGTTTATATGGGTTACAAGGAAAACGTAACTGGGGAGGAACTAAGTTTAATTGGAGAAAAACTAAGATTAACTCAATATTGTGATTTTGGCTTGCCTCATATACATCCCACTTATATGGAGACATGGCCTGATAAAAGTGAAGTGCCACAATATAACATTTGCCTTTTGACATGCCACGCCTGCCTTGCCATAAGGTTATGGTTCGAAGTTTCATGCATATGTGACCATTTCTCAAGGCAAATGCTTGAAGAGGAATCAGGGGCATGTTTGTAAGTTTTGGGTATTGATCGAACTTGAAATATTTCGGGGTCGTCTTGCGATGCGAACGCTCTGAACGTTGAATTAATGTATTTAGTCAAATTACATTTTATCAACTCTACTTGCATTTAAAATAAGAGTTCAGATGATGAAGTTTTGATGACATAAATGTTTCTCGTGAGCAACTCTTTTGGGCTATTTCAAAGCTTCTGATTTTGGAATTATGTAATACATTACATTCCAGTGACTCGTGGACGTCGCAAGATAACGATAAAGTAATAATCTATCATGTGGTCTGGGAGAATACAGGCGGGTAACATTGCGCAAGATTCCCTTACAGCCAATTGAATCAAAACCTGATACATGAATTCCATAGTAGTCGCATTCTACTACCGAAATGCAAATCCATAATGGATATTAAAGGGAAACATTATACAAGCAATTGCACAAAGCAACCCCATTGAGCATATTTATCCTTTACTGCAAATCATCTATGAAATTAATTTTGGGTTCTGCATGGTATCAACGATAAAAGAGTTTTCCTCATCGCTTATATTTCATTACAGTTATCATATATGTCGCAAATTTTGATGAAGTAAATACAATGCATCATGGTAATTCCGTAGAGAATTATTTTCTACCTCATTGTATAGTTACTTATATATCCAATTCGTCGTATTATGATGGACTAGGAGTTCCGATTTACAATTGGTACACGATATTTCCCGATATACAATGACGTAACATCTGGTACAATGACGTAACATCTGAAACAATGACGTTACATATGGAAATAAGATTCCGAGTTCATGTTGATTAATCAAAGTTGAATAATGAAATGCAGACAGTCCCATAATTCATATGTGTTATTGAAAAAACTGTATCATATATGACGTCGTTCTTGACATCTGTTTAATATTCATTATAACAATTATCAGGTTACCATAACAATGAACGAATATGAAATATACAAAATACTTAAATGTAATATTTTTCATCGAACAGCATCTACAATGTTAGATGCTGAACACTTTTGATATTGAAAATATAACGAAAATTAGTTTCTTTTAATATGTAGACCTTCATATTTTTATGAAATCGTACCGTCATTCTTTTTCTTCAAATATGTATAACCGTCACAACTCAATTCAGTTATCTTCACGACACATTTATTTTGATCATGTGTTAATTTTTTGTGTCTACTGGATAGTATACGCGTAAAGCGCAAAAAAGTTCCGCAAAAAGAGGCCAAAACAAATGTTCAAGACAATCTTTTCTGTCAATTAAAATGTACAGGTTCAAAAAAGAAAATAGGCTAATGACACAATTTCCCGAAAAAAATCAATTGATGTGTGTCAATCAAGATTTGGTAACATAATTTTGTGTAATCACATTGGACATACTAAAGGTTTATACTTTGGTATTTGAGGTTTTTTATATTGATACCACATCTTTTAAAATGCCAAAATCATATTAATATTAATGTGTTAAACCTATTGTTACTCATTCAAATCTAGTTTTTCTTCATATAAACCTAGATTTTCTCAATAACCAACAATAACTGGAGAACCACTCTGTTTAAGCACGAAAAAATAAGAATAACGAGAAGTTATATTCCCCTTGTGTTGATTCATAAGAATATTATTTGCTACCCTTTTCAGTCTGATACTATTAACAGCAATCTGAATCCAGATATTTTAAGATCAAACTTGTGTTTTATCTGTTTCGTTAATAGCTGCACAGACTACGTAAAACTATTTTTGGAGCTTGAAAGTCCAGAGGTTAGTGAAGGAACACAGCACAGCACCATATTGTGTGGACATTATATCGATTTAGTACAGAAAACATATTACTCAAGAGGACGGAGTTTAATAATTGAATTTCATTCAGATGCATCGTTAACTTCCAATTTTACGGGCTTTAACGGAACTTTTAGATTTTTAGATGCAAGTAAGTATTATACATCAGGGCAAAGCGGGATAACTCTGATTTAATCAATATGCATCGGTATGATATCGAAACGTGTTTTTATTATATTCATTGCAACTGATATTGACGGATCTGTGTGTCCAGACAAAAATATTTACCTACAAAGATATCTAAATGCGATAAATAAAATACAGTAAAGTTATTCATTTTGTTAAACAGAAGTATATTTTGGAATAAGAATAAGACGGAAAACTGATGCATCATACTTTTACTGTGATGAATTTTGTCAAATACTTTCGTTTTCTTTTTAACATTTGGGACAAGAAAATTAAACCTGAGCGAAAATATGTAGTAAAATCGATAAAAGGAGTGAGTGATACTGCAATAAGAGAACAAGAACGACATTTGTTACTTCAATATCTTTAAACTTAATTTACGTTTTGTTTAAAATTGTATAATTTAATTCCATTATGTTGGTAAACCCGCATGAGATTGTTATTTTTTCCCCAGGATATTGTTTGTATTGTTTTGTTTTCCCTCAGATTCCAAAAGTCCAATTCAACCTGATGTTTTTGCACCCATTTTCCGAAAAGGCAAGCATTTGTACGGCTTCGTATATGGCGTATACTCCAACTGCTGAACCTTTGCAATCAAATAACTCAGATATCTTCAAATTTCTTCATTATCCTTTTATCGTTTGATCTTACTTATATATTCATATATTCACTTCCTTTCATAATATAAGCTACTGGAATCTGCAAAATCATGTTCTATACATATTTTAGCATTGACTCAGTGACATTCCATTAGAATCGTACAATTACTGGTTTATGTAAGGTATAGTTAGTTACGACAGATATTAAATTCAGAGTTGGCTCTGCTACATTCTATGTGCGTCATGGCATATACATATTAAGAGAACACTCTCTTCAGGTTTTGTAAAGTGTTAGAACTTCTGGAGGTTTTATATATTCTTTTACATTTTGGAATTTAAAATTTGGGTTATATCAAAGTAAGATATCATTATTCGAAATCCCAGAAGAAATAAAATACAATTATATAAATAAATAGATTATATTTGACAATTGATTTAAATAACATGTTTATTACATTTCGTGAGGCAGGAGAATAAATATTTAATACTCGTGCTACGCACTCGTGTTCAATATGTATTCTCCTGACTCACTCGATGAAATAAAAATGTTAATCAAAAACAATTGTCAAATATTATATTTATCACATTTTTGAGTCATGTTTTGTTACCTGGCGTTTTGTAGCTATGTCTAGTTTGTTTGTTTGTTTATTGTTGTTTAACGTCCCACTCGAGAATATTTCACTCATATGGAGACGTCACCAAATGCCGGTGAAGGGCTTCAAATTTTGGCCTATGCTCGGCACTTACGGCGATTGAGCAGTAGGGTTCTTTAACGTGCCAACACCTACTGTGACACGGGACCTCCAGCTTTTACTGTCTCATCCAAAAGACAGGAAACCAACCTGTCGCCGGCGGGACTCGAACTCACGACCTCACGATCCAGAGTCGAGCGCGCTACCGACTGAGCCAGGCCGGCTCAGCTATGTCTAGATAGAGTCTATAATTTTCGAGGCATGAATTGTAAACAAACCACTTTACATGCTGGTTGAAATACATTACTTCGCTACTAAGAAATAGTGCATTGAAATGTAGAAAAATATCGGTTAAAAGATTTTAAAAATGAGACAAACAAACGGAAAATCAAAGATTTATAATAAATAATAATTATTTAACATGTAACATTGAGATAATTTATTAACTCTGATGTTTGAGTAAGAGTATCTGGAGAAAGTTTATATTTCTGGCCTGGTAGTCGCCATACAATCTCACATAACACCTTTCCAAAATAAGGAATGGACTTGGGTCGCATTGATGAGAAGCGAATGTCCATACCATTACGCTACTCGAGCCCCTAAAATTAAATTAAAGATAGATATCTCGTTGTCCGTTGTCCGTTGTCCTGTGCAATGTCATCTGAGAGTGTACAACATATTATTATATTGTAATTTCAACAATATTTATGTATAATTTAATTGATCTTCTGTCCATATCTTTTCTCTTCATTATACAGAATTCAAATATGCATGTCACATTTTTATCTATCTATTCCTTTACTATTTCCCTCATTGCAAAATCCTGAATTTCTGACACAGTGGATGACATAATATTTGTATATCAAATATTAACTATGTATATCAATTTAAAAATAATTTTACATTTTCCTTGTATTCCTTATATATAATTTTGTATTAACGAAATAACAGAGTTGAAAAATAACAATTTTTTATTTTTTATTTTTTTATCTATACGTTATCATACGGAGTATTTATTAGTCGTTTCAACTTTGTGTCATTCAACATGTTTTCTTTTCTTCCTCGATGTGACGCAATTTCTTACTTTTGTTGATTTTTTGTTTCCTATAACATTAATTTTCTATGCTCACAAAATATGAAAATATTGAACAATTTTAAAGATATTTTATCTTATACAATTAAAGACTTTTGTGTGGATGAATATGGTGTAATATTGACCTTAAAATCAATATTGACCGAGGTGATATATCACCATATTCATCCGCGCAAAAGTCCATAACTGTTTGGTTATATAAATATTTAGATACATGTATGTACTAATCCTACGATGTAGATAACTATCAGAGTGATTCCAGTAGTGTAAAATGGAATTTCCATATTGTGTTTTTAGAAATTATATGTGTCCTGGACGTTCTATTGATTTATACTTTGGTATCTGAAATTTTTATATTCACTGGTTTTCCATAGAATATGTAGATATATTTTGAAGCGTTAAATACCGGCTTATGCCATCAGAATCCGTTTATTTTTAATTTCATTATTTTTATGAATCAAAATGATCACGTTAATAGAAATGATATCCATAATGATAATGATAATATTATTCAGAGTATATTTACCAGCCTGTTTAGTATCATTTTATTATTCATCATCTTATATATAGGTATAGATCTTTAAACGGTAACTGCGGTCCTGTAAATTTCAACAGCAAAATTATACAGATTCCCTGAAAATGACGTCAAGAAACAATTATCATTTACTGTGACGCCCAAAATTACAGAACCGAAGTTATCGTGAAAATGTCTTCTAACTACATGAACTATATGTATATAGACTTTTAGATATATATCTCAAACATCAACACGAATTGAGATTTACAGTTATGTCCCTTGATTTTGTCTGAATATAACGTTAGTTGTGAACGCAGCACCTGCTCTCATTTCAACATCTATAGTTTCTAGATGTCCTTGTGTGTCCTCTGTTCCTTCCAATGCTGCCTTCCACTTTTTTCTTCTGCAAACACTTTTCTGTTGTGTTTATGCTTTGAACAAATATACTTTTTCCCTGAAACTTTCATTTGTACCACACAAATAAGTTTTACTAAATATTTTCGTCATACAAGTACAATATTAATAGTTTTATGTTTGTACGTATTATTATTATTATTATTATTATTATTATTATTATTATTATTATTTCATCATCGTGTTATTTTGCACAAAGACGAGATATGGATGATGTTTAAACATCATCGTGTTATTTTGCACAAAGTTTGTATAGGTGGAGGATGATATATGGTGGTGTGTTTTTTTTGGTCGCTCTGTGTAGATAGGGTTTTGGGGTCGACCTATTGGGTTTATTATTTTTATATTTTTATTGGTTGATTTGTGTGGTACTGTGTTTAGTTTTTTTCTTGAACTTAAATACAAGAGTTTCGTTGTATATTTATTGTGATATGCTGTCGTTGCGGTCTTGAGTATTATTCGGCTCGTTTAAACATTATTGTGTTTCGTGATTTATGTATTATTTCTGTTAGTAGAATTCGGGATGGGTGTACTGTTGGTACATGTTTTAAAATTTGATATTATCATATTGAATTTTTATATATATCGTATCTTAGATACTATAATGATTGTAATTCATTATTATTATTATTATTATTATTATTATTATTATTATTTCATCATCGTGTTATTTTGCACAAAGACGAGATATGGATGATGTTTAACTGAATATTATTTTGTATATTTCAAGAATAACTATATGTTTGATGAAATCTCAGATAAAGTGGTCAATTCATTTTTGCTTAGATTTTTTTTTTGTGCCTGTACTTTTTATCAATGTCTGATAAATATCCTATAACTGAGTGAAAACAAAGTTCAATCACTGCATGTATTTATTCTTTTATTTATAGTGCAACGTATTAATTCAAAATTGTTTTCTTTGTAGAACAATTCCAGGAAACTGGACAAAAAATTATAGGAACTATGTGTTCTTATGAGTTTGTGAGTTTACAAGGTGACAAAAAAGGAAAGTTTTTCTCGCCACTTTACCCACAAAATTATCCTCCACTAAGACATTGCTCATATAAGTTTTCTGGACAAAATCGTGAAATAATAAAGATAGTATTCCAGTATATATCACTATACAAAAGTAATAAAAGGTATGTATAATTATATAACTGATGTCACATTCTTCTGGTCCCATAGTCTTTGTTTTGTATAATATCATATACCGGTGTTTTTTCAATGTTCACCAAAACTGGCTGCCTACAATACCTATCGATCTATCTATTTATCTTTCGGTTTATATAGATCTATTTATTTATCTATCTATCTATCTATCTATCTATCTTTCTGTTTTTGAACTATCTATCTATCTATCTATCTGTCTATCTATCTTTCTGTTTATATAGATCTATCTATCTATCTATCTATCTGTCTGTCTGTCTGTCTATCTGTCTATTTATCTATCTATCATCTATCTATCTACCCGTCTGTCTATTTATCTGTCTCTGTGACTTATCTATATACCACATAACAATATACACGTTTTATCTTGAAGTATAGCATTAAGATATCTTTAAAGCATTCGATATTTTTCTAAAGAAAGTTCCTACAAAATGTCGTTAAAATCATTTACGATTCTTTGATATGAGCATAAAAATTGATTTTTAATAAATTCAACATATTTCAAATCTGTGAAACAGTTATGAAGGCCTTTGGACTTTGACAACTTATTTTTGCTTTTAGCAATTGTGATACCAGTCCAGATTTTATAGTCGTGTATAATGGAGAAAATAGTGACTCACAACAAATTCGATTACTTTGTGGGAAAAGTTCAAATAAAATAATAACATCAACAGGAGCATATCTATATATTGAATTCATCTCTGATCATAAACTTCAAGAACAAGGTTTTGCAGCTACATATGAATTTTACCCAGAGTATATGCCTTTGACGTCTACAACGCTTCCGCAAAATCGTAAGTGACTATTACGTATTTATATATATATATATATATATATATATATATATATATATATATATATATATATATATATATATATATATATATATATATATATATATATATACATATTGCTTGTGTTTGCGTCAATATATGAGAGAGAGAGAGGAGTATAGTAGAAGATAGAGAGAACGTTAGACTAGTGATCTACAAGAGTTATCTCTCTTTTATTACTTCTTGTTTTTCAGATCCTGTCATTGCGGGTAAGTGTTTATACTATTCAATATTAGTTTTGTGTGTATCGACTATGTTAAAGCCTTTACACATAGATAATTTGTCATGTCGTGGCTGTTTCGAGATGCATGTGAACAAAAGAACACAGTAGGCTCGGGTTGCGAGTACTATTGGTTTATTTGCACTGTAAGCATTTTTGGCAAACTTTTTTTGGAATCACGACATCTTGAAATAATGCAATCATACAATTTTCAAAAAGAATATTTATTGCAAGAACTAAAAATATATAGTATTACAAATAGATAATGATATTCAAACAGGATAATAATTATATTACGCAATACATACTACGATATTAATGATTATATCTTTATGTAATGACAGTCCAATCTCGTGATAAGAACCACCCAACAGACTAACTCAACGCGGTCTGATTAACGATATTGACTCTAGTGTGTGTGTGTGTGTGTGTGTGGGGGGGGGTTAATGTTTTTTAATGAAAATGTTTTTGTCGGTAGAAAAATTGATTTCATGTGCCTTTTGATTGTGCAATAAATTTATACAACATCTGGCGGATCTAGCAGATCTAGAAAAAATTAAAAGGTGGGTGTTTTGGGGGCTGGTGACATTAAACCATACTTGTTGTGATGCAATGCATACATCATCAAAGGCAGACTGAGTGTTTAAAGTTTGAGTGGGTGGAAATTATTTTAGGAACATTTCATAGAAAAATAATAGGTTTTAAACCTATTTTATCAACTTTAGTGGCACGCTATCCCTGCTCACTACGAAATATTTCAAGTGTTGGATTAATTGTGAGGCAATGTTTCGTTAGGGCGCCGTGTTTTAAGCATGCATTAAAACATTATTTCTTTTTAGAGGACCGGGGGTGAGGGAGGTTGACAAGGCACCGTAAACGGCCAAAGGAATGGCATATAAATGTTTTCGCCGAGCGCAGCGAGGCTCGAAAAGTTTGTTATGCCCGAATTTAAAAGATCTGGGAAGCCATTTTCTGGATTCCAGGAGTGATGATATATCAGTATGAATATAATAAAAAAATGTATGTGAAAAAAGTCGGGGGGGGGGGGCGCTCCCTTCTCCCTGCTCCCGGTTCCTACACCTATCTTTATTAATGCCAAATATTTCACTAAATTGACCGACGTATCCTGGCACATACATGTGCAATTTGTACGTTCATTATATTTTTATCTAATGGATATAATTGATGTTTGTTTTTTAGATCTTTTACTGATGATAACACACGGGGAAACGTATACATTTTTATCCAATGCAAAGTTTGTTCACAAATAAATTTAAAAGGTCTGGGAAACCTTTTTTTCTGGATTCCATATTCTTGATGATAATATAAAAAAAGTTGTATATGAAAAAGTTGGGCCCCATACATTCATTCCTTTTGTGAAGCCTCTTATTTCTTGTCAACGCAGGACCGACTGGAACAAAAGCTGATTGTTTACCAATTTACTTGCGACAGATCCGGGTTATTTTACCTGTTACATTGTTACCGAGTTCTCTCCCCTTTCATTAAATACTACAGACTGCCTATATATCACTGTAAAATTGTTGGGTGTGGCGTAAAACATAATTAAAATAAAATAAAATTTAAAATGAAATTAGCATATCTCTAAAACAAAGGTAACCGGATATTTACTTAATTTGATTCTTTATTTATTTTATTTTGTTTTTGTTTTTTTGTTGTTTTTTTTTCTTTTACAAAAAAGAAATATTTCTAGAAGCTGGGAATATTCACTATCTTGTTTGATAAAAAAATCATCAACGGATAAAATGCAGGATATATAAAATATCTATAGCGTTTGTGTTAGTCTGGGTCAACTTTATATCTCTGCAGTTATATGTCGTTCCATTATTAGTTCCACTGTTTGAAGTAGATATATTAACGTTCAAATTATCAACTATATGATATTGTGCCGGAATACTGGACAATATAAACTTATGTTGCTTGTGATTTTTTTATAACTGCCATTTTGATATTTGTATGATATGTGTGAGATATTCACAAGAGCCAAGTGGTTGTAATGAATGAAATCACGAGAGGATATTACATACAAAGCAGATACAACATACGGTTCAATATGGTTTATTTGATGTCTACAATATCATTTATTTAAATTCTGTACACAAATTGTATGCGGTACATTTGCCTAGATAATATGTCTCTGTCGGCGAGGAATCGATTCTCCTCTGATTTTGTATCTATGTATCATGAGCACTTGGTATGTTACAAAATGATTCAACAAACATATATAACATGCCACAAACATGTATATCTGTGTGCAAAATTAGTTATGGGTTATCAAGTTTTTATTGGGATCTCTTTTCTTTGATATCGGGCACATAAAATGTCTTTAGTGTTCTAAATTATCAGACATGCGTGTTGAAAATACTTCCGCGTTCAAGTGTAATGGAGTGTTTATCTTCATTCTACAGTATATCATTTAGACCGTTCAAAGAAACTTTAATATTAATATTCTAATTCTTCTTTCACAATTTCCTCATCAATCACTAGATTTATCTCCCTTTTATTATGCTAGTCAATTTGACTTACAAGACAAATTGTAATAGCACATGTGCAAAGTACTAGAATGAGGGGATAAATGATACAGAATGTATTTCAAGTAATAAGGCTGCATATGTACGACATGAAAAAAGTAGAAAATCGTTTCACTAACTTATGAAGAATAACTACATCGTTTACATATACGCCGGCTGGTGTGACCGGATATATACTCCTCCGTGGATTCGCTAGATTTGTATGTTGCCTGCTTAACGATTTCTGATAATGATTAATACTTTGGTATTTCTAATTTTTGAATAATTGGTTGTCCAGTAAACCTCCTGACATATCACCAAATGTCCGACACGACACCTTTTGGCAAACTTTTCCATTATGACGTCACAATTAAATGGCCCGTCAAACACTTGTGTGATTATGACACCACAATTGAATGACGTCAAAAAAGCACTTGACGATAAGTCAAATTGACCAAACAAGGTTAGATCTTTCCCTACTGATTAAATAAATACATTCCTTGTATGTAGGCTACTATCACTAGAATTATACAGAGATCAGTTCAAGTATACCTCTTCCATTGGAATATACATACAGATCAATCTTGATGGGCCTGATATTGGTCCAACATTCACTCACACTATGTAAATATAAACTTATGCCAAATGTATTGATCAGAGCAAAAACTGGGATAATCATTGCCCAAGACGATCACATTTATGAATTTAAACTTAATCAGTTGAGCCGAAAAATGTGGTATCTGCAAAATCAAACAAAACCAATATTTTACGGTCTAAATCACCGAAAAATAATCACAGGAAAAATAGTACCTGTCTTTCTCCACAATTTACATTATCTTAATCATCTAGTATATAAATGAAAGGTACATGGGTTTACTTTTGGAAAAATATTTCTTTTACATGTATAACAATATCTTATATTACATCTATTATGGTTCTCTTCCTGATGTTGTCTGTAGAGGTAAAATACGTTCGACTTGGACTCGCAATGGAAAGGACTATAACATGTTAATATATATGACAACAATATCCATATATTGATTTAGATGGTGATATAAGGTTTATCTACCAGATGAAAAATCTTTTATATCCCACTTTGTTTTCCTATTGTTGAAAATTTGATGACCAATTATGACGGGGATTCGTTCCTCTTGTAATTCAATTTAATTTGACTGTGGACTCACGGCGGGTGTGGTCGGTCGACAAGGGATACTTACTCCTCCACGGCACCAGATCCCACCTCTTGATTTCAAGAGGTCCGTGTTTGTCCATTTTTACCAGATTTGTACCTTTATCCTGGACATCCAGGATGTATACCTTGGTATCTGAGATTTGTTATACATCAAGCAAAAATATCCAACAGAAAATCATATGTAACGATTTTTATGGTCAAACTGAATCTGATTCAGAAAAAGATTTAAAACCGGTAAGTTCAAAATGATATATGCATTTTATATGACACATTGGGTAATAATACATATATATATATATATATATATATATATATATATATATATATATATATATATATATATATATATATATCTCTGTGTGTGTGTGTGCGTGCGTGCGTGCGTGTGTGTGTGTGTGCGATTGTGTGGGGAGTTTGAATTCCAATATAGCTTCGAAATTGTATAAAATTGTTTTATTCTCCATGAAAACATGAATTGCATCTCCACAACCATTTCCATAGCATATTACATACCTGAAGTTATGTGATGCGCTAAACCTATTAATGAGCGTGTTGATGGGTGATGTGCTCTCTTAGTGTTGCTTTGATAAGCAGGATGTGTCCTAGCCCTCACATAATAGAGCATACTACCAGCCGATAGGCCAATTAAAGTTATTTAATGGGTTTGGGGTAACAGTCAAAATATTGTTGCGGGGCATGCCGAAAATTGCGCGAAAAACTGTTATGCTTGGGAACAATATTATGAGTTTTGAATGCAAACCAATGGGATAACTATAGTGTTGCCTAGTTTGTCGGAAACAATCGAAATTGATATACGCTCGTATGCATTAATGTAGGTCATCTGATAAGTATTCTAGTTATCATACAAGTGTCTGGAGAGGGCCTAGTAAGTTACAGGAACTTGTGCCAAATTGTATATAATCAATTCAGAGCTATTAACAAAAGCAATCCTCATGATTCAAGAAATGTCGATTTCTTTGTGTATTCCGCGCTTGAAGAAGTCTTAAGTAATAATTTTACAATTGAATGAGATTTGAATTAAAAAGTTAAAATAACGTTTTTCAGTTAATCAAGCCGGGGTAGAAACTGATTTCCATATTCTCTTTTGATCTACCGACCTATTCAGATGACTATTTGGTTGATATATAAACTTATATACAAAAATCAATGCTTTTGGACAAGTCTTGATCTGTTATACAACCAAACAGTTAACATATATATGACGTGTAACATGACAATCAGTTTTAATTGAGCGGGTATCTTATCTGACGCAAAACACAACAATTAGAGTCGACGGTTTCTTCTGACGAGACGCACAATAAATAGAGAAGTCAATCATTTTTTGTTTGTGGCGTTCAACACATAAAATATGACCGGGAAATTCTAATACATGATTGTCTACTAACCCGTGTCACACTCTACCCCCAAGCAATATAATTACCATGATTCTACTGTCATTAACGGAACATTAGCTGTGTTTACTAAAAAACCAAAATATTTCGATATTTCTGCTTTTACTACTTGTACTTGTAAAATAACACATAAGAGCTATGTTACAATCTGAATGGTAATAAGAACCTGAATTGTAATAAATTCATTACAATTCTAGTTGCGATGCCAAAAAGTTAATAAAATGGGTAGCCAACATGAATTGTAATAAAACCCAGATTGTAATAAGTAAAGATTAGATGGACTATATTTCCTGATGTTTTGATAGTTATTACATCTTTAAATATCAATCTGGATCGTGTTACGTCATAGAGTCGTCAAAAAGTATACAAGTACATACAGAATTCAACCATGAATACGATGTACATCCCGTAATATATACTTTATATGTCAATCATGGATAATAACTCTCTGGATGTTTAAACCCTCTGGAAGGTCCCTCTATAGGTACAGGTTGTGAATTGTCTGTGTAAAAAAGGTAATTTCATACACGATATACAAAACTATAATTTCAAGCAGTTCTTGTTGAATTCTAAGCATGAATTGTCATTAATTTGTTACAAAACTGGTTGCGATTCGAAAAAGTTATAACAATATGGCAGCCAACGTAAATTGTAATAAAAACACGAATTGTAATAAATTTATTACAAAACCGGTTGAAGTGCAAAAAAGTTATAACAATATGGCAGCCAACCTGAATTGTAATAAAAACACGAATTGTAATAAATTTATTACAAAACCGGTTGAAGTGCAAAAAAGTTATAACAATATGGCAGCCAACCTGAATTTAATAAAAACAGGAATTGTAATAAATTTATTACAAAACCGGTTGAAGTGCAAAAAAGTTATAACAATATGGCAGCCAACCTGAATTGTAATAAAACACGAATTGTTAATAAATTTATTACAAAACCGGTTGAAGTGCAAAAAAGTTATTACAATAAGGTAACAAACCTGAATTGTAATAAAATAAGTCAATCAAAATGAAATAAGTCATTCAAAAATGAGAATAGTATCAAAGGCTCAGGTCATCCAAAAATTGTGTCAGTGACACACGATAAGAAGGTACCAGGTCAATATAGCGACCAAAGAATTTCCTACCGTAAATTCTCAACCTGTCTTTCACATAACCCTGTTCCATCAACTTGGATATAAGTGTCTTTCCTCTACAGATGAAATCACTGTTGGAGGAAAAAACTCTTGCATATCGTATTATATTTTATATGTAAACTCCATAAACAGGAAACTCTGATATACTGCTAGAAATGAAGGGAGGGTTTAAATGAAATCTGCTTCTTACAAATATAGAAATAAATCTGCAAAAGTAGTGCACAGTTGGTGCCCATTGGAATTCCAATGGCCTGCTGGAAAACCCTACCAGGAAAAATCAAGTTTAGCATTTGAATGATGTCGTCTTTGGTATATTTGTTAGTGGAATCAGTTTAGTCTCGAACAAAGTGGTTACCAAGAGATTAGATTACGAGAAGTTTGTAACGACGACTATCGTTGTTTTGAAAGAAGGCGCCTTTGATAACGAAGACGAAGTTTTAGTTTTCATTGCGGTTTTGTAGTATAGAGTGTTGAGAAATCATCAGACGCAATAGAGTGACCAGAATTAAAATGAGGTGAATAGATATTGTCGACACATCAATTCTGGAATAAGAATGTACTAGTTGTCAGCAAGATAAAAAGAGGTTTTGTGGAACAACGTGATGATCCGGATATGTTTCGTTGATTTTTTGTTTGTTTGTTTGGTTTTTTTTTCTTTGCATTTTAACCAGATTTGTAACATATTTATTACAATTCGTGTTTTTTATTACAATTTGGGTTGACTACCCAATTGTAATAACTTATTTTGCATTTCAACCGTTTTTTTTATTACAATTCATGTTTTTATTACAAATTAGGTTGGCTACCCAATTGTAATAACTTTATTGCATCGGAGCCAGTTTTGATAATTTATTAAATTAAATTTATTAAAATTCATGTTTAGAATGGACAAGAGCTGCTTGAAATTATGGCTTTGTATATCGTGTATGAAATCTTTTTTTACGCAGATAATTCACAAACTCTAGCTATAGAGACCATCCAAAGGGTTTACATTATCCATGTTGAGATATAAAGTATAGATGACGAGATGTATACCATAATATGTACAACAATCCAAATTCTATATTTGAAGATTTAATAGAGCCATGTTGGCTCAGTCGGTAGCGCACTCGACTCTTGATCGTGAGGTCGTGAGTTCGAGTCCAACCGGCGGCAGGTGGTTTCCTGTCCTTCAAGTCCCATGCCACAGTAGGTGTCGGCACGCTAAAGAACCTTCACTGCTCAATGGCCGTAAGTGCCGAGCATAGGCCAAAATTTGAAGCCCGGTATTTGATGACGGCTCCATATGAAAGAAATATTCTTGAATGGAATGTTAAACAACAATAAACAAACAAAAATGAAGATGTAATAAGTATTTAAACCTCAGTAAATATAGTCCTTCTCATCTTGACTTATTTTATTACAATTCGGGTTCTTATTACAATTTAGGTTGTAACAGAGCTACATACAGGCATGAACATTTTTATATTCCTATATATTTTTGTTTTGTTTTTTTTTGGTGAAAATAAGGTCAGATCCAAAGTGGTATGCAAATACAAAGAGTTAGCCCGGCTTACCGTTATAATCCTGTTTTTATCATCGCCAGTTGCGTGATTCTAGAAAAATATCCCTCAATGTTATTTCCGGTTTCGATAATATATAGAAAGCTCCGATAGCACATTGGGTAAAGGTGCCCTGCAAACGCTTGGAAGGTTCTGGGTTCTATTCCCAGTCTCTCCGCACAATTACCTCTTGCTACATTTCAGTAATTTGGCGCTCAACTAAATAAACCCCCTGTGGTATGTTGAAAGAGTATCTAGGGTTCCTTTATATAAAATGAATTTAATGCACTAAAAAGTACAAATATTTCTATTTACTTTACATACGTTTCGAAGGTAAATGTGAAAACCGGAAGAACACATGAGGAACAAAATCGAATAAATGTAGGATCATAACGATAATCCGGGTTCGAAAGTTCCCTATTGCAAGTGTATAATTGGAAAACGGTGTTTCTCAAGCAATTTTCCCAAAATATATAGGAATTTAAGAACTTTTATGCCTGTGTATAGCACTGTTTTGCTATTGTAGTAAAAACGGAAATAATAAAAACAACAAAAAAAAAAAAAAAAAAAAAACTAAACAAAAAACGCACGCACACACACACACACACACACACACACACACACACACACACACACACACACACACAGAGCTACTGCCCGTTTAAGTTAATATGATACGTAGACCTCCATTAATCTTAACTCAAAATTTAACGTCATTCTTTTCTGCACATCCTATTTATAATATGCCGAAACAGAAATTGTTTTACACGTTTAAGAAAGCAATAACCTTCACAGATGATTTAAAAGACATTTTAGAAGCGTGATTAGAGAGAAACTTAACTTCTAATGACAGGCAAGATAGAGTAATGATTGAAGGCTTTCAATAAATTATGTTCTTGTAACAAAACTTCTAAAACGTTTTCCGAAAGACGTTTTCATTACAAATAGGTAATAGATTATTGTTTGTCTGTACTTTCAAGAAAAATCTGTTTGAACTGTGTGCTTGAGGTTTTGTTTTCAATTATAGTTTGAGGCTAGTCTACGACAACGTTATCATCATATATTGTATTGTCGTTCACCAACGTATATCATGAATCAATTTGAAAACCAAAAGCATATTTGTAGTGTTAGTATGGAAATTGTGTTATTGCAATATCTCTAAATTATCTTTAGTTTTCTCCGGTATTTCTTGCGCCTTAATTTTACAAAAAACTCTTCACATAAATATCATTGAATTGTTTTTGTATATTTCTATCTGGATTTCGTTACTATTAACACTCTTTATCTTTATACGGGGTTATGTTTTGATCCATCTTGTCGCTTCAGTAATATGTATCCTTTCGTAACTATAGATGGTATAAGACAATGATATTGTTATCTTTGACCTTCTTTGACTTTTTGGATGACAAAATGATCTATGGCTCTCTGCATCTCTAACCACACACGTCACCATATTATTTCCAATTTCTAAACTCCCTGTCAAAACGTATAAAAATCTGAATCTGGTGTAGCTTAAAGGATATATTTTTCCATTCAGCGACTAATTTATCGTAGCTTTTTATCAATGATTGTAATTATAGAGGTAAAGCAAAACAGGTTATTACACCGTGCACGATCAATTGCGTCCTATGACGCTAGTCTATAGATCATTGTCAAAATCGTTTCGATCTTCCATATATGCAGGCAAAATATTGACCTCTCCCAGACTGAGTCTGCAAAATGGTGTTTAACATTTCCAATGCTAGGGATTAAATATTTTCAAAAGAATCCAAGAATTTCCCATGTAACATTTCCGACGGGTGTGGAGAGAATGGATGGATGGAAAACATATCTTGTGATTAAGTCATTGTAATTTTCCTGTGTACTTGAGTATGGTCTATGGTTTCTTTTTCATAAACACTGACTTGGTTTTCTTCTTACACATATTGGAATCTGGCTGCCATCACATAACTTAAAATATTTTAGCACTATATCAAATCATCATGCTTTCCAGCGTTAAATTTAGATACAAAATCAATCGAAAATATATGCGTGTAAATGAGAGAGAGAGAGAGAGAGAGAGAGAGAGAGACAGAGAGAGAGAGAGAGAGATAGAAGGGGATTTTATAATCATATTTATAGTGCTGTTGAGTAGGCCGATGAAGTTTCCCGTCTTTTGCCACTCTCTACTATGTTTCCCCATGTATTTGTAAATGTCTTGGCAGGACTATACTTTCACAAAAATGAATTAGTTCAAACCGATTTGTTGTTTTTAAAGCTTTTACCGACATGTTAGCCTACAAAATCTATCTGATAAAACTCCCAATTAGCTAACTTAATCTTTACAATGTTTTATTCAATTTCACTCTGTTACGAGTTATCATGCATTTTAAATGGAAATGTGCGCTCTAATAACGTTCACAAATGCCATGAAATGATCAATTCTGTCGTAAGTTTCCATCATACAGATGATAAAGCTGACGCAAGTTGTATCAAAACAATAACCATACTAGAACGCATTTAACGTGAGAAACAAGTCTTATTTAATTAATCCCATATCGTGTTGCTGGACAATTGATTCACCATGTTATATTTCGTTATAATTGGAACAGCAAAAGGGATTAAGTTTGTATTATCAAACTATCAGTTTATGTGTTTGCACATCACGATATAGATTGATTTTCATTATTTTACTGTTGATTTATGTACTTCTATTCTCACCATTTCTACTCGGTCTGGATATATCTTAAGAAAATGGGAAATGTCTCAATTTCTGAAACGGAGGTATACTTTTCATTTAGTTTTACTATGTTTTCTCTTACTTTGCTTATTTATACTTATACTAAAGACGGTCATACGTAATGTTCAGTGAAAACCAGTCGTTTAATTACACACATAAATAATTGGAAAAGGAATTTATTTAGCTGCATATGCAATTATAGGTAAAATATTTGTCTTTGGTATATACAAATGTCCAATAGATGAAATGAGTTACATGTTAAATAACTATAAATGAAAATTACTTTTTGTCTGAATTCGGGGAAAATATTACCTCAATTTCGGTTCATTTTTGGATACAATCTAGGAAAGGCATATTCCACAGAGATTACTCTTGGACGTATAATATATAATATGGTAATATATTTAGGTATGTCTTCCTGACACCTGTTTCCATCCTGTTTGTGCTTCGAAATTGTTTTCCATGTTAAGACCATTTTAGATCCACTTTGTAGTGTTCTAATGGGCTTGGAGTATCGATTATACATTGGTACTTCTATGATACCTTCTGTTTCGGAATTCTACATCTATTTTAAGTAGAGCGCAATTGATGAAGTTTTGATGTAGGAAACGATCGTCTTGAGCATTTGTTTTGATCCTTTTACCGAAACTAAATTTGATAGTATGTTTTTTGATATAATCAAATGTCCCTTATTGCATTATTGCGTATTCTTTAATCAACATTGCAATATAATTGATTCATTAAAGTTTTTAAGAAAGCTAACCACTTCTTATGGTAAGATTTGTCAAGATTAGCACATCTGCTAGCAACTAAGCATATACATAAACCTTACATTATTCAGGTTTTATGCTGGTTCAATGGAGATATCAAACTGGAATTAAAATGTAAGTGTTTGATATGTTTTGTAGTATGAAAATTGGTAAATATCCTACTCTATTTCAAAGAAAATTATATGAAACTAATTTAGTTTAAGGTAAAGTGGACGTTTATTGAGCATAATATGGTGTAATATTTGGTATGTTGATACTGACGTGAGATTCAATTAGGTAAAGCTAAGTATTCAGAATGAAGTAAGAAAGCGATAAAATATCAGAGTAGCTTCAGTAAATCGCTCGTCCAGGAATGAACAAACATTAATGTTGGAATTTTGCATTTCTACTTGGAAGTAAATTGGTATGAAATAATCTGATTAGTCTTTTTAGTTCCCCACCGAGAACGGGACTATAGGTTTGTGTTGTGGCCGTCCATCCTATTGCTTGTTTGGGGTCATATCTTCCACAATTCTTCAACAGAGCCCTCTACGTTTAGTGCAGATATACAACTTTTAAGAAGCCAGAGTGTCGCATACAAAACTTGCGTTCATACCAAAATATTTACCATCTGGTGGCAGTGACAGCATCTAACCATTGTAAGAAAACTTTTATTTATTATTTCATTAATGCCAATTGCGTAGGTGTTTCACACTTGTCAGGCACTCATCCTCGGTCGGTACCTGCATCTATCCTTTCAAACAGTGAATTTAAACTCGACTCTCTCTGTCAATTTAACACCAGAATTATTTACTAATTCGTCATTTAACGATTGTGTCTTTAACTTCCGTAAGTCGAAGTAACGAACATGTACTGTATCGATGCAACGTCCTTTGAACATTTGTTATTGCGCATTGTCCGCGGACAAAATAAAAAAAGATTAACTTTCAGTATTAATTTCCATTTAATATGATCGCCTAAATTCATGTTGTTAAAATCAATAAAAGATTATCTAGTTAAATGTTTTTGTCACCTCTGTACATTTTCCGGGGACTATTTTGATTGTAGGCCTAATCAATGAATAGCTGTTGACTCTTCAAGGAATTGTATGTACATGAACGGTTGAGCGGGAAATTTGAATTTCAATTCAAACGGTAAAAGAAAATGGGATAGCTTAAGTAATAAGTAAATATCACCCTTTGCTCATTTTATTTGTCTAGATCATATCTTTTTCATATCTTCCCGTAGGCTTACCATTTTCGGTCAGACATACATTTTAGGATTTTTTTTATGCCAATTTATATATTTTTGCCATATGCCCAGGTGGAGGGCTATCAGTTCTTTGGATTAGCCGTGTTTCATTATGGAATACATCCCAACAGAACGTTACTGTATTCCTCGATTTTTTCGCTCCAGTTTAATTTTCCCGATTTTCTCCCTTTGAAGAGAGGGCGAATTAAAAATGAAAGCGCAATATTCAAATTAAGTCACTGACGCATACATGCCATCCATGATACTATTGTGATTTAGGGCGAACTTAAGACAGAGAGAATATGTTTTCTGTCATAAAAAGGAAAAGGACGAAAATAACCACGGGTGAAATTCCCAGATATACAATATTTCGATATTTTATTTTGCTGGAAGAACTTAATGTATATTTATGTAAAAAGTTAGATGACAAGAAACGGAATAAATCCCTTGGTACATTAGTGATACAAGATATTGTTGTGCCAATTGAATTATAAGGTTAAGATTAGAAGAATGTTTAAACGAGTATTTCCTTGTGTCAAATTGAATTATAAGGTTAAGATTAGAAAAATGTTAAAACGAGTATTTCCTTGTTGTGTCAAATTGAATTATAAGGTTAAGATTTAAAAAAATGTTTAACCGAGTATTTCCACAGGGTAGTCTTCAATATGAAATGATAGGGACTTGGAACTTGATATATTTGTCTAGAGTCTGGGATATATCTTATCTGGAAAACATGATTATCTTTCCGGCGTTTATCCGTCTTTAGTATAAATGTAAATTATTCCCCCCCAAAAAAAAATTAAAGTAAATGTTTCTCTCATATTGCTCGCAATGCGCGTTATATACAACTGATGCAGTGTTGAAAATGCCAAGACAAAAGATCAATCAATTGATATTGTGAAGAAAGGTTTGCCACTCTGATAAATATTTCATTTACAATAGAACCCGGTACTTACCGGTATTGGAGCAAATAATTATCAATTTGATTGTTTTAGCACCAAGCCAAATTTTCTCCAGCTGAACCCCTTTCATCGAAATAGAATTATGAATAGTTAATGGGCCTTTGTTCTGTTGTTATTAATGTTCAGATCATGCAAGGCAAGGTCGTGCCTGTATGTAACGTTGATACTTTCATGTATCAAGATTTGGAAGGAAGGTTTATAATTTATTATATCAATGCACGGTAAATAAATGGAGTATTTTAACAAATGTTATGTAACAGTCGTTAAGTGGCAAAAAGGAAATCTGACAATCTTATTTATCTGATTGAAATTTGATAAAAATGTTAGGAGACGACATATTTGCACATAATGGCATTGAATTTGTATGTTTTGTTCAAGGCGAATTATCTTAACTTGCATTTACAAAGAAAAAAAGACAAAACACACATTCGCACGCGCCTGTAAACATACACACACACACACACACACACACACACACACACACACACACACACACACACACAAAGCAACAACTCTACCACAAGCCTTAATAATGTTCAACAATTAAACCAAATAATTGAATATCGTTTCCAGAAACAAACAAACAAAATCAATGAACACGGTAGATGAGTGATCTTTGATTAGTTTTCAAACTTTTTTTTCGGAGTGTACAAGAATAATTCCTTATAAAGAATTACTTAATCAATATAAACTGTCTGACAACGACTCCGTAGGTGACCAAGGCAGCAAATACTGATCTAGCAGGACAAAGGTTATAACTAAATCAATGTGATTGGTTACAGGTTTGCCTCTGTGGTATATATAACAGGTTTCCAAGTAGATATGTGCCGTCATTATAATTGATCTCGCCATTCTATCCAAAATAAAGAAAAGTTATGTTTGCAATCGACGTTCCGTGAAGCAGAGCTGCAGATAAAGAATATAAGCTTGTTATACCATTAAATAGGATGGCTACCTATTGACATTTTCAGACAGTTTTGAAGTCTGAAAGCAATGCTTGGTGGCGTGTGTAACTTAATTGATATTAACTTATCGCCGTAACTATTGTATTATTTAAAGAGTCAACATGTATACTGCGGTAAATATGCACAGTACAGTTGGAGATTGTTTTATTTTCAATTAGAAACAGACTTGAAAGAAGCAATATACAATTAACTGATCATTGATACCTTTTCACTGTGTACAGAACATTGTGATCTGATATTCAATCACATTACCAGTGGACGTCCAGGAGTACACTAGGAACTTTTAATTCGTTGCATAACACGGGCTACGTCTAAAGTCATTAATATCCAATGAACGAGAGACTTTTTGTCGGAAAACGGTAATTATATAGAACTTAAGTTTTACCCATGGATGGTATCATGAGGAAGATATTTCGGAAAGTTTAGTAATTTTTAAAAAGTGACGTATTGTGATAATTTTGTAACAGTATAAAAAGAAATGAAAATCTATTACCGGAAATGATGTATACAATTATGTGCGGAGCGATTTTACTGATATCTATTGTAGAGGTGGATCCTAGGAGGGTGAGACCTAAAACTAAGAGTAAGTAATTTCTAGTATACACTATGTTTATTATATATGTTGATTTGCATATGTTTTCTGCAAAAATATAAATTTAATTATTAAATGATTTACAACAAATATCATAAACGTGAAAAAACACAATTTGGTGACATTCTATTTAATAAAAACACGGTCTGGAAATTCACAATGACACTAAACAACGACCGCAATGAATTCGATTTCTTATTTTAACATTCCACATTGAAATATTAGGATGTCGGTATTTGGTATTATCTCTCTCAGATGATCAGATATACCGAAACCAGAGTAATATGAATAAGATAATTTTAAAATATAAAAAATTTCAGATACCAAAGTATAAATCAATAGAATGTCCAGGACATAGATACAAATCTGGTAAAAATGGACAAACACGGACCTCTGGAAACCAAGAGGTGGGATCAGGTGGCATGGAGGAGTAAGCATCCCCTGTCGACCGGTCACACTCGCCGTGAGTCCACATTCAAGTCCAATGAAACACGTGAGGAGTGTATCCTCGTCACAATTGGTACAGACGTCTCAACAACCGCCAACGAAAAGGCAACTCAACATTTCACTTAGTGAAACAGAGTAGTCGCAAACAAGACTGTTATACCGACCGTAAAATTTGCGGAACGTTGACATTAAACGCGGTTTTCGATATCCCTGTGTCAATAATTTGTCACTGAGTAATTTACCTCTGTATATGAAATCTTCATATGTTGTACACGCCCTGGCATATCGGATCATTTATGAAATATAAACTCCATATGCGGGTGACTGAGGGATATTACTACTTAAATGTGAAAATTTACGATGGGAAAGCCGAAATCGTCGCGTTTATCGTATAGCTTAGTTGCTCATTTCCCTTCTGTGTTTATATTAATTAAAATGTATAAGTATGATGCGTGTGTGCTTGATTCAGTTGTAGCTTTAATTTCTAGTTCACTGGGATATATCGCATTCACATATGTATGAAAATTGTTAAAATTGGAAAACAGACAATCTACTTAATGATAGAAATGGGAAAGTCGACATTTTCCAAATTTTACGGTCGGTATAATGACATTGTCTGCAATTACTGTGTTCCATTGGTTGAAAGGTTGAGTAACCTGTTCGACAGAAGTTGTTGAATCTTAGACATAAACTATGACGAGGATTTAATCCTAACTTATGCCATTTGAATTTGACTGTGCCTGTGTTGGGTGTGACCGATCAAAAAGGGAGAGCTATTCCTTCATAACATATGATCACATCTCTGAGTTCCGTGTATGTGTCCGTGTAAATCACATTAATGAGTTTAACCTAGTTTTTCTCAGTTAAACCGAGTTTTTCTCCAATTAAACCCAGTTTTCCTCAGTAACCCACATTAACCGACCACAGCCATTTCCTGTAACGCAATGGCAGAATATCCAGTTCATTGTTTCGAGGTTCGATATCGGAACGAGTCAAATCTTTGCCATGTCAGTTTAGTGTGTGATTATTATTATGAACTATTTGTATGTTTTGATAAAATTAATAATATTATTGCAAGAGAAATGAAATCTACATTTTGATTTGAAACTCCGGAAAATCAGCGCCTCTATTAATGTCTCAGTTACATCTTGGTTCGAATCACGGAACTTGATAGGTCACCGTTCAATCGGTAGGTGGGGCATAAATTAATGAAAGTCTTTTTTATCTTAAGAAATATTTTATGTAATTCAAAGTTTTTTTTCTCAAAATACATGATACATATCATTGATTACAAGTACGTTAGATAAAATGTCTGACAGGTTTATTTTTCACAATATTTGCAATAATTGCTAAATGCATGAATATGCATGGATATAAAAATCACAGACACCTAAGTATTAATATACAGAATATCCAGGAGACAATAAAAAATCTGGTGAACAGTGGACAAACACAGACATCTGGAAATCCAAAGGTTAGATAATCTGTCATGGTGGAGTAAACAGATATGCCTCGAGTCCACAGTCATATCCAAATGCAATAAGTGAGGAATAAATGATGTATTAATAAGGACAGTATATTAAACTTGATTCGTCATATGGTTTGAATTAAGGAAAGGTGTGAAATATATTGATAGCGACAAAACCATGGTATTTGTGATGAAATATTGGCGCAAGGCAATAGCAACATTTTCAAACCGTAATTTTTTATGTAGTTTTACAAATGGATCTTAAATGTGAACCGACTGATCACCGACTTTCTTCTTTGAGGATTTTTAATAGTCGTTATTATTACATAATTATGTTGTGAGTGTTTGGCATCAAGGCTCTGAGTTGGTATTATCAGTGTAAGGTATTTAGTGGAGATTCTTTACTACAATTTAGATTTGCTACTTGTACTGCAAAACAAAAGCTTTGTCTTTCGCTATTTACGCACGTTTTCCATAATTCATTTTACTGAAATAAACCTAAGCTGACAAAACCTATATTTATTTGGAGAAAACTGGTTTTATTTGACAGTCTAGGTTAACTCGTTTATGCAATGTTTGGAGTGTCACATATATGATATATATGGTCGTTGAATCCTAGATTTATTCATACTTAATTTTGTACTAATATGGAAAATCCCGTGAGCTCACGCCGAGAATGACCATTCGGCAGGGAATGTTTTACAACTCATTCCTTTGTGGACCTCTCATCTAGCTTGCTAACGTTTCAGACGTATATAATTGTCCAACATTCGCTACTTTTTGTTTGTACGAAGTATTATTGCAAAATTCCATTAAAAGGTAAGATGGATCATACTTTGAACAACTATTACCTTTAGATACATAAACGCAAGATATTATTTTACCTATAGCATTGAGCTTTCACCGATTGTCCGACATGCAGGTCTCAACGTATATTTTGGACATTATTTGATTATGACGTCATAACTACACAAATGTTCGATTGGCAATTTAATTGTTACGCCAAAAGTTGCCAAAAGATGCCGTGTGGGGCCTTTTGTGAAGGGTCATTGTTTTAAAATATACCTCTGCCTTTGGTATGAGTTTATGTTTATGACATTAATATATAAAACATCTCAGATACCAAAGTATAAATCGTTAGGATGTCCAGGGTATAGATACAAATCTGGTAAAAATGGGAAAAAACGGAATCAGGTGCCACGGAGGAATAAGCATACCCTGTCGACCCACCGTGAGTCGACAGTCAAGTCCAAATAAAATACACGAGTAACGAATCCTCGTCACAATTGGTACAGACGTCTCAACAACCGCCAACGGAAAGGCTACTCAAAATTTCATTTATAATAAAAAAAAAAACAATGAAAATTGTCTTAAATTTCTCTATCTTTCCTTGCCAATATCAATTCAGTGACTTTCAGCATGTACAAGTACCATCAGATAATGTTATCCGAGATTGGGCGTGAACGTGTGAATATTTTTGTGTGATCTATGGTATTTAAGGTTTCATATCGATATATACAGAAAAATAAGTAGGAGTTGTATCGACAGTTTGTCAGCATTAAACAAGTTTACACAAGTAGAAAGTCTATCTATCACATTGACGAACATAAATTATTGAATCTACCTGCCTTGTAAACTATGTTGTCTGTGGATAAATGACATAATTTTACGTGAATGGAACGATTTCTATCAAACGGGATAGTCGCTGGCATCTCTGTTGATACAATAAATAGAAATCCAACATTGAACGTACAGACGATAGCAAGTTGTCAGATTGAAATGTCAAATCAAATTATCTGTGTTTTATATAAAACACAGAAAGAGCCTGCTAATGATATGAAAACAACTAGTATAATATTGTAGAGTGAACATTCACATCGCATTTTTGGATCAGTGTTATGAATACAAACAAATATTATAGGTTAGACACTGCAACAGACATAGATTCATTGATGAAAGACATTTTAATATCAGCTTTAGACACTCCTATGATGCAATAGACTTATAATGGACAGAGAAGTATATGAAATGTCATGGTGATCGCCAGCTCGGTCACGTGGTATTTATCCGGTTTCCTCCCCAGTAAACAGACCTCACTCACGCCAACATCAGTGCCAACAAGAAACATTGATATAAGCTGTAAAACCTTGATTGATAATTGTTTTAAGACAAGGTTTTGTTTATTATTAAATAACTTTTCTAAATAACGTTGTTTTAGTAATTAGTGTAATTTCAGAAGAAAGGCAAAAATATGTAGGACGTTTTCTAGATCAAATGTAAATTGAATGGTAGAGTTAATATCCAGTGTGTAAAATAGTATATTCACCTAGAATAATAACGTTAGAAACACCTTAAAATCGTATTGGTGCAAGATATGAATGTCGACTGATAAAATCAAAACTAAGGAAAACCTATAACGATAATCAAGGGATATCCATAATTTATATACGGGTACATTGTATGTAATCTCCTCTCTCTCTCTCTCTCTCTCTCTCTCTCTCTCTCTCTCTCTCTCTCTCTCTCTCTCTCTCTCTCTCTCTCTCTCTCTCTCTCTCTCTCTCTCTCTCTCTCTCTCTCATTTACGCGCATATATTGTATTATATTGTATTATTTTGTATTATATTGTATTGTATCTAAAATTTTCGTTGGAAAACATGATGTTTTGATATATTGCTAAAATATTTAAAGTTATATGATGTCAGTCAGATTCCAATATTTGTCAGAAGAAAACCAGGTCACTGTTTATAAAAAGGAACCATAGACCATACTCAAGTACACAGGAAAATTTCAATGACTAATTCACAAGATATGTTTCCCATCCATCCAACACTTTTGAGACAGTATAGTCCCCAAGCCAGTAGCTAAGTCTAAGATTATAGAAACCCCCTATATCTGTCTCACGTAGTATTGTTCTATAGCTTATAATTAAATAAAATGGTTAATAAAGTGTACTGAAACACTTTGATTTCTTTTTTATGTTTTGCAGTAGCCAATTGTAATAAGACCATAGTTCACAGAGATTCATCCACCCAGAATGGAATCATACGAAGCCAAAATTATATGGGACCATACCCTACGTCAATGACATGTGTTTACGAATTCTATGCTGCTGTGGGGGAACGGGTACAAATCATATTTAAACATATGGATCTATACTACACAAATGGAGACGGACAAAATGCTACCGAGTAATATATTTGTATCATTTATTTAATAACAGTGAGGTTGAAATATTTGAAGGATATAGGTGGATGAAAACAAACGTAGATAAATAAATATAAATAAAGATAGCTAGACAGACAGACAGATAGCCAGACAGATAGATAAATATATATGTAGAGAGACATATACAGCAGATAGATAGATAGATAGATAGATAGATAGATAGATAGATAGATAGATAGATAGATAGATATATATATAGAGATAGATAGATAGATAGAAAGATAGATAGATAGATAGATAGAGAGAGAGAGAGATAGATAGATAGATAGATAGATAGATAGATAGATAGATAGATAGATAGATAGAATGTCTGTTCGTTTTCTCAACGGTACATGTCATGTTAATGAGACAAATATTCGGATCTATTGGTATACAATGTTTTATCTTCAATATAATTTTGCTGAAATATTAGCATTTACGTTCTATTTCATGGTTCAACTGATTCAAATGTTAATTTTATATATGTTATTTTAGCTGTAATGGGCAAGACACCATTAATATTTTTGTGGGCGATAAAATGAATCCACAGTTAATCGGCACACATTGTGGGAAAAGGGTGCCTCTCCAATATATGTCTCACTCACAGTGGATGCAAGTTGTTTTCAGAAGCATAACACAGTATTCAGACACATCAATATCAGGATATGAATTTGAATATAATTTTAGGACAGGTAAGAAACTTAAGTGTTGTCAAAGCATTGCATGAGTAGTAACTATGGTCAGTCTCACATAACTTGGTTCGTTATCATTCACATAAGTTTTAAACCAAATTCCTGTAAAATGTAATCAGAAATAACTAAACAGACCCCTCATCATTTCTTAATATATAATCAAGCCCTAGATGCTATGAAATGTCATTTTATTATCACAAATAATCCATAACATACAAATAAGCAATTTAACTTTACTACTTCACTAGATAAAAATGCACATTATTTTTAACTTGAATGGTGTTTTACGCCACATTCAACGATTTTTCAGATATATGGTGTTGCCAGTTTTTAATTGTAGAGGTGAGAACCTGGGCCTGGCACCATAAAACTTGAGAATTTACTTAAGTCTGAGAATATTCTCAAATTGGCCTGCTCAGATTTCAAGATTTGGCACACTTGAGTAAAATTTTAGACTTAAGTAATTCTTAAGTTTTATGGTGCCAGGCACTGGTTATAATATACACGGGAAGAGACCATCTGTATTCCGCAAGTAAACTGGAAAAAATTCTCACAAAATCAGCTTAGCTTCCAGCGAGGCTTTGATCCGCGCCGACAAGAAGTTATAGACTTCATCGTTAAAAGCGATTCTTTAACTTCTCGACCATGAAGGCCGCGTGTATCGATACAAGATGTAAGCATGAGGCAATTGTGGTTATTGTTCTGGTGATATAAATCGAAATGATAATTTTCTTACTGTTTTTCTGTTGTCGGCATTCCAATGGAAACAATTGTGCGCCTCTCTTGGCTGACATCTTTTTTGTATTCATATGAAGCTGAATTCATAAAGTCTCTGCTCTCTAAAGGTAAAAGCAGAGAGCAACAAATCTGCTTCTTACCCAGATTTACTCCTGTCGATTGGAGAGGACGGTCATCTTCACACCTCCCTTTATAACAAACGCGACGATTTAAATTTCTATATCAGGAACTCCCCGTGTCTAAGTAGTAATATTGCATCTTCGCCTGCCTATGGCGTTTTCAAACTTATACGTTATGCCAGGGCATGCGCTTCTTATGAATGTTTCATTCTGAGAGCGAAACGACTCGCCAATAAACTACTAACATAAAGTTTCTTTGTTGAATGCTTGAAATCGTCGTTTTATGGTCGATACGAGGATCTTGTTAAACAATATGAGGCCCCTTCTTAGGAGAATTCGATAATATTCTGGAATACGGCCACAGAGAGTGACAACATTTCGTCCATCGTGCTTTTCACCAAACTTGACCTTTTCATCGAATTTGACCTATTCATCGAAATAGAAAAGATTCCATGGAACATTTGAGGCGGGTGTAGCATGCCAGAAGGGGACGCTGACTCCTTCCGGACACTTGGTCCTATTCTATTTGGAATTCGCAATTGTTCTTCATGTTGAGATCATTTATACATCTAATTTGTCGTGTTATAATAGACTTGAGTTTCGATTATCAATAGGTACTTCATCTCTTTTATTCTAAGATTTATGTACTTTCCAAATTTTATCTAGATTTTCAAACTTTTTTTCACATTTCAGATTATGGGATTCGTGGTTATCAAGATCCAAACAAAAGTAAGCGTTCTATTATTCAATAAGTCATATTGAATAATGCTGCGTTGTTTCTATGATTGTCAATGTTAATCCAAGTATATGTAACGTAAATCAGATTATATCTTATCTCCTACAATCACGGGGATACTGATAATCCCATGATATTTTGTTCAAATATTACAAATTTCTTTAATTCATGTGGTAGCGGTTAAAGGGGCATTAGTTGTGTTGATTTCAATTTTTTTCTCTTGTTTGCTACATAGACTGATATACAATAACAGAAATAGATATACACAAGCAAAGAAATTCTTTAATTCCCATATATGTTGTGAACATTTCTTGAGAAACCCAGGTTTGGAACTTTTTCAATTGCATTTGATAAAGTCAGCCTTACTATTTGTATATGGTTACTACACTTGACCTGACTTTATTTTCAGAAAATTTATAGGAATATATGATCTTGCATGCTTGTGTATAGTTCTTATGTGTTATTGTACATCAAGTACAAGTCGTAAAAGTAGAAAAAATAGTAATAATGTTTGGTAAACACAGGTAATACTCCCTGAATGACATGGGTTAACACATATATTACACACTATACCTGCTTATTTTCTCTTCCAGATTGTTCATTCTTCTATTCCCGATCCATGACTCCACAAGGCACTTTCACATCACCTAACTATCCTGGTGTTTATCCTCTTCTTACAAAATGTGCATACGTTTTTCAGGGTGAACCTGGGGAAAAGGTTCTCATCAATTTTACACATTATGATGTTGGATTTACAAGGGGGTATGTATATATAGTTAAAGGAAACCCCTACATTTTATTAGATTCATCAAACTATAATATATAATTTGTTTTTGATTTTATCTATAATTATTTTAAATTTAGTTGACATTTAGCTTACAATCATATTATACGATAAGAGATGATTTAACGTGTTGCGTAACTACTCAAAACCCTAGCCACACGCCGGATATACAGAGGTAGCTCCGGAGAATTGACCGATTCACATGACTAGGTGGTGCGGAGTAATCTATTCATTATCATACCGACGATTCTACTTACTTTTCGGTTACATGGTATTGTGCACTAGGTACACAGAAGTATGATGACATGTAAGTACGATAACTCTTGCCAGTGTTATCTTAATGGTGTTTTGCTGCTTTACGTCATATTTAAACATATCCATGTCAAAAAAGGGTCCTTACCACGTCACCCCGCCAGGTTATATGGACTTTACTATAGCTAACAATCATCCATACAAGAACGCTTAAAGATCATTGGCATTTATCTTCATAATCTAATTTTGCCGAAAAATGTTACAGGTGTCATTAACGAAAAGAGTTATCAAAGTGAGAAATAAATTATATATTGCAGCAGTTTACCCATGAATTGTAGATTTATTTTTCAATATAATCTTATTTATGCTATTGTACTTACTGTAAATACGACACATTGCAGAAATGAGAAGTTCATCTGTACTTTTTTCATTACATTTTGATATACGTTTCATTTCGTCTCAGCTGAGATAGTTGATACGTTACAAAATGAATAACTTAATTCTCGGTTTTAAAAACTGTCTTCGATATCGAACGAAATCATTTTTATTAAGAAGTTTCCTATGCTAAATCAACACCACCTGCATTCGTGCATAATTGTGTGATGTTTAGAACATTGCATTTCAGTAAGTTAAGGGGAAACTGGAATTTTTTTTTTCTATCACTTATTCATCCATTTATTCATCCCTCGCACTTGCTATTTAAAACAGGCCGCAAAATATTTTCAGATCATAAACATAATACCAAAATTAAAGTTTTACATAAGAAACAACAAATCAAATCTCGAAACGATAATTTCTATCAATAAGACTTCCTCATTTGAGCTCGAATTTAAATAAATATATAGTTCCGAAAGAGAGTGGGATCATCCTTTAATTTGACATTTAGATATATTGACGACGTTTTGTCAATTAATAATGACAATTTTCATACATATGTCAATGCGATATATCCCAGCGCACACAGGCTTCGTACTTGGAAATTTTACTTAATATAGACACAGACGGGAAATTAGCAACTAAGCTATACGACAAACGCGACGATTTCGGCTTTCCCATCGTAAATTTTCCACACTTAAGTAGTAATATCCCTCAGTCACCGCATATGGAGTTTATATTTCACAAATGATCCGATATACCAGGGCGTGTACAACATATGAATATTTCATATACAGAGGTAAACTACTCACTGACAAATTATTGACACAGGGATATCGAAAATCGCGTTTAATGTTAATGTTCCGCAAATTTTACGGTCGGTATAATAGTCTTGTTTGCGATTACTCTGTTTCACTAGGTGAAATGTTGAGTTGCCTTTTCGTTGGCGGTTATTGAGACGTTTGTACCAATTGTGACGAGGATACACTCCTCACGTATTTCATTGGACTTGACTGTGGACTCACGGCGGGTATGACCGGTCGACAGGGGATGCTTACTCATCCATGGCACCTGATCCGACCTCTTGGTATCCAGAGGTCCGTGTTTATCCGTTTTTACCGGAATTTTATCTATGTCCTGAACATTCATTTGATTTATACTTTGGTATCTGAGATTTTTTACATCATACAAGGTCAAATAATAAGCGAATATGTATTGCCAAATCCGTCTTAGAGATATCACTGTAAAAAATGATTATTTTAGCTTTAAGGAGTTTCGAAATTAAATTGTGCTATCAATGCGACATAATTCTTTTAGTAAAAAATAATTAGCTGATACAAAAAAACGAATACTAAGATACTCTCGAGGTTCACAAGCAGTCGCAATGACCCAGTGTATGTAAATGTCGAAACCGTCATACCAAAGTATAATTGTGCAACTGCTTTCGTTCTTCTCTCTATGATTTTTATTCGATGAACCTGCTATTGATAGAATCTTGCGTTCCTCTTGGACTGTTGCGTACATATTTTATATGGATATGAGGTTTATCTAAAATATTTACACAAACTATGAAGATATCTCTGGCATTTATTCAGTTCTTAACAATAGTATGCATCTTCTCTTCTTTAGTAATAAACTCTTCATAGCCCATTTCAACTGAGTGTCTAGAGTCATAGTTGAACCATAATTCCATAACATTTTACTTATAACACTCCAATATATTAGTAATGAGTTAAATCTACTATTTTAATAATTCAAAATAACTTTTTTAAAAATCGTGTTTTTCCTTTAATCTTATACCACCATCAAATATATATTTATTTGAGTGTAACTAACAGTTCTCCAAGGAATCTGATTGCTGGGTGACACCAGTCTTTCCCCAGTTAAACCAAGTTTATTTCAAAAACAAATTAATATAAAACACAAATATCGTATATTAACAGCCATTGGGCCACCAGATAGTATACGATCTGGGAAACATTGGACAAAATTCTCCAGAAAATACAGGCATGACATCAAGTGTCATGGAGAAGTAAGCATCCTCTGTCGACCGGTCACACAATTGTCAGATAAAAACTAAGTTAAACCCAGGAAACCTAGGTTGAATCGAGTAAAACAAACAACCTTATGAATATAAATATTTGGCGTTCACTAAATATGCTATAAAATAACATCTGATTATGCTTTTTATTCCAGGTGCGACGATCCGAATGATAGTGATTACGTCACATTTTCAAATTTTAAAAAAGGAATAGACAAAGCAATGCAAAGGTTATGTGGGAAATATACTTACCGGAAATTAAGTGAAAAATCTGATGCAGCATTCTTCAGAGTTACATTTCATTCCAAAAATAATTTTGGTCGCGGAACTGGTTTTCTAGCCCATTATTATTTTCAAAAAGGTATGTTATTATATTTTGTTTGTATACATAAGCGATGAAATAATCATGGGATAAGTTATTTACCCTCTTTTATAAAGTTTTCCGAACTTGTTACAATGAAATCGTATCCTGAAGACTACAACTCGTAAATTAAGCATGTTAACCAAATGCTAAAGCAACGGTATGTGCGTGTAATATGATATCGTGTTTTGATATAGGCCCTATTGTATTAGCCTTTGTTATTGAATAAATTTTTTCTCATACTTTACTCTACACACTCCCTAGGGAATGCACGATTTCCCTAATAAATTTCTTGTAACGTGAAATTTGAGAATAAAAAGGTTCTACGGTATGCCAACTTGCTGTCTGCGAACCCTGATAGAAAGTTCTTTAAAATATACAGATTACAATATAACATAATGAACGAAATAATTGATGAATCTATATATGGTCTGTATTTGTATTGTATTCTACGAAGCATAGGTCTACCAAGATATATGGAACATGTCGAGTCTATTAGATTAAGCTAAAACGGGGATCCCAAGCAAATTTTCACCACAAATGATACAGCTGCAGTATTGAGTGGAATCAGAGCTAGGTAAATGTCGTTCCTGTACATCCGGAAATCAATATTACTGTTTTGGTTTAAGTCAGAGCACGGATGTGCCACTTTATAGGCTATTGGTAGACTTACAGCAAATGTGAATGCTCATAAAACGATTTTGTTAATTTAGATGTTAGGAACCGGTTTACTGTTTAACAAAGGTTGAACAACTCATCGGTTCAAAGTGGAATGATCGACGCTTTCTATCCGAAAAATAGTATAATTTAATAACTTAATGGGGCGTTAGCTGTGTTTACACCCCCCCCCCAAAAAAAAATATTTCGAAGTTTTCTACTTTTGCTACTTGTATTTGATGTACAATAACAAGTAAGAGCTATACACAGGCATAAAAATGCGATATTCCTATATATTTTGTGAAAATAAAGTAATGTCCAGTGTGGTGTTCATATACAAAGAGTAAGGATGAGTTAATCAACTGCAATTGAAAAAGTGACAAACCAGGGTTTATCAAGCAATTATAACTAAATTTATAGTAATTCAAGAATTTCACGCCTGTGTATATCTCTTATTCGTCATTATATGTCAATCTAAGTAGTAAAAAAGGGACACGAAAAAAACACCTAATGTCCCCTTTAAACAATGAGACGTTTTCCATCGATCATGTTGATTATTGATTTGAAAATGAAAGACAATATGATGAAGCCATATGCTTTTATAAACTAAGTTGAAATGTGAGAATATATAGACAATTAATTAGCTAAGTATAAAGGTCATGACCTATGTTATCAATCTCACACTTATTTTTTTAACCATTCACGGACAAAGCACTTCCAATCAATTAAATTACCGAAATACTGTGAGATACTACTGAAGTGTATGAAAAGTAGATATCCATGTTCTAGTAATTTGTCAACTCCAAATACTGGTGTGCATTTTAATAGCATGTCATATATATTGAAAATAAATAGTGTCTCATTGCTTTGCTATTTCAGACGAAAAGTTAAACACTACTACATCAAAATATGCTATAAACCAATCATCAAACAAATCATCAGGAACATCAACATTGCTATGGATATTGGCAGTTCTTAGGACGATAACTCTCATTTTCCCTGTGATATCTTTATCATAGTAAAAGGTAATTTACTTGTCGTTATATTATAGAGAATCATGTCTCTTTTCATGTCTGCATTACGTAAAGTGTAGTGTCGATATAATATTCCTGTTTACAAGTAATAGTCATATGTTTAATTATCTGTGATATTCATGTTCTTGCGGTGTAGTGGCTCATACCGAGTATGACTAAAACTTCATATTTTTACCCAAATTTAGCTTACGAAATATGTGCCTGTTGGGCAGTGGGTGGTTGCTGTTCGAAAGCCACTGAACCCGCCTTAAAACATTATGTATAATTGCGCTAGTTCTATGTTATATTGCTTTATCAATTTTGCTCCTGTTGACACTTGGCTGTAAATGCTGAAAGTCACAGAAACCAAAGTATTAACCGTCAGAGATTCAGGAGATAAATTTGGTAACACGGTAAACACGACGGAATATTCCGATGTAGGATTTGGTGCGGACTGCGGACTGCTGTCGACTTTTTTCTATTCTTGGTTTCCAGAGGTTCGTGTTTGTCCATTTTTACCGGATATGTTTCTATGTCCTATTCTATTAATTTATACTTTGGTATCTGAGATCTTTTATGGATTGTCAGAATATTCTAAGACAATTTATTAAAACTCGTCAATTCGAAATTAATTGTATAAATTCATTTACATAATTATATTGTTTTTCAGTAACAACTTATGAGCTAAAGGATCATTCACTTCTGAACATCTTAAAAGACATGCACGTAGACAGATACTGAACAACCCGTGTATGACTGTAGGTGCACCCATATCCGCAGCTACCCTTTATTATTGATACTGCAGTGACCAAGAGATGAATTGTCAACTGCACCCGAAACGTCACCAGTACCAGCAAACATTACTGGTGACAAGGGGAATGTGATGAAAGGAATAAAAGAAGATGATGTCAAAATCCAAAAAAAGGAATGTGAATACGTGTTGAGGCAGAGCATGAGGAAGAATTTCAAATAAGAACAAACACAAAACGTACTTTATCCAATTGTTACAATAGTTATAATAATCCTATGTAAATTTAGATATTGAAGGTCAAAATGAGCATAACCAAGATTCACCCAGTATTCTATATAACAAAAATTGTTATCTTCGATCAGATTTATATTGCGTGCCATTTTGACCAGAAAACTACCATCATTGATTAAATTGACCGTAAAACAAAGACAGACAGCTGATACATTAATTAGGCCAGTTTCTATTATATGTATATATAGTGGTATCAGCACTTTAATTTCAAATAGTATATCAAAGATATCTACTAACACATAAACTATGTACCCTAGCAGGTGTACAATAACTTTCATCCTATCTCATAAGAAAAACATCGACAATAGAATTGAGTGCATGAGGATATGTTCTTTGGTTTGGATGTTTGTAAGACGTTTCTACTGATTTTTGTTTAAAGTTTTGACTTAATGTTTCATATTCAATTAAATTGTTCAATTATAATAGACGTACTAAACAAAATGCTATTTAAACGGACGTCATTCAGAAATTGAGATTTCTAGTATGCATTCAAAATGCCGAACATCCTGTGTCTCAAACTGTGGTCGTTAGATGTTTAAATTGTTTAATCTCAAAGAAGACAGGCTTTCCTATTGTAAGTTTAAATAAAGAAGGCTTCTTCATTACCAATATATATTTGATCTGGACACGAGATTTTTTTTGAAAATCCGGGACATTATATAATCTTCCGTCTGTTTGTTCGTTAATTTTTTTGCAGCATACCGGTAACCTTGAAGGAACTGGATCTTCTTTTCCAACTGAATCTGATATGTAGCTTTTATTAGTGAGAGCCAAGTGTGATAAAGTGTGGGACCTCCGTAGTTAGAGCACTGCGCTTTAAATCGTAATTTTTTTTCACATGGGTTTGAGTCTTAAGAACTTAAGAAGATTTGTTTAGGGAGTATGCTAGTTTACTTGCGGAAAGCCGGTGATTATCTCGGGTAGAATATAACCGGATTATCTCTCCCACCTTTTAAAACTGCCCACCAATATATAACAGAGATTTTTGAGTCTGGCTGATAAAACAACAAAAGATATACACGTAGTATGATTACACATTTGCTATATTTTGTTTTCCGTTCAATGACGTGGTTTTTTTTTGCTCAGATTTCACGAAATTTGGTAAAATGCCTTATATAAATAAAATCGAGGATCATGGCCAACACTGGGTGGTATTTGAGTTATTAGACTTAAAAGGGGTAATAGCTGTTTTTTCCCTAACTTTTACTACTTGTACTTGATGTACAATAACAAATAAGAGCTATTCACAGGCATGAAAATATTATATTTCTATAAACATGTATTTTGTGGAAATAATGTCAGTTCCAGTGTTTTATCCATATACAAATAGTAAGTTTGAATTAATCAATTGCAACTGAATAATTTTTCAAGCAATTTTCACGAAACATAGGAATTCAATTTTCATGCCTAAGGATATCTCCTTTTTGATATTGTTTATCAATCTAAGTAGTAAAAAGGGAAAGATTAAAAACCACAGCTTATATCCATTTAAAAGTCTTCATAAATGACTTACATCGCATCACAGTGTTTCTTTATCACATCTTATTTATATATCATACAAGTTAATCAACGTAACAGACACAAGTCCAGAAATCCCTCTACTCAATGGCGTTCACTGTATGCAATTTTACCTGATACTGTATCTAATAAAATATTCAATTCCTTAGAGGTCTCACTTCAAGTTTACAAATATGTTTAAAGTTACAATAACCAACCTCTAAGAGGCATTTGTTTATTTATATTTATTTGCAATAAAACATTGAAAATATTGAAATAGCATGTAGTTTATTAAGGTTATTTACATAGTATACAGCTGAAAATACTAATCAAAGGTTTAAATTTGTCTTAAATATAATTGTATGATTTTAATTGTTATTGTTGATTGCAAAATGCGTTTACAACAGAGAAGGGCATTTCGAAAACATAAAGTTCAAGTACTGTGTGAAATACAATTAACGTAAACAGCAAACTACATATAATCTATAACACGTTTGGAATGCAATACAAATGACTCAATTATCCCTTTCTCAATCTTAAATATTTACCATTTACCAATGAAAACTTTAATTTCAGAAAAAAAAGGTCAACTCAGATGTAAACCAAAGGTTTCTGTATTTAAGATCCTTGACCCCAGTCTACTTCCCTTCATTCTGTCATCTGAATAATCAAGGCACATTTACTGTAAAATTTATTTGAATAATATAAAAGTGGATTAAAGGAATTGTTTGATATAAAAATCACAGATACCAAAGTATTAATTTTCAGGATGTCCAGGAGACAAATACGGACCACTGGAAATCCAGCGGTGGGATCAGCTGCCATGGAGGAGTAAGCATCTCTTATTGACCGGTCACACCAGCCGTGAGTTCACAGGCAAATCAAATAATATAAGGGAGAACTAAATTCACGTCACAACTGGCTCAAGACTACACAATATTTCATTTAGTGAAACATAGTACTAGCAAACAAGGTCATAATATCGACTGTAAAATTTGCGTGGAAAATGGCTTAAAACACACAAAATAATGTTGATTATAAATGTCATATACAACATGTAATACTATACACATGTAATATATAGAATAAAAATTGTGTACACAATTTGCATAAAAACATGAATAGTGTTTTACACTCAATTACAAGAAACTGATCTTTAAATCAAATTCTGGTTTGCAATTTTATATCACTTAATTTCTTAAAAAGAAAATCATAACATATTAAGTTTGCAGTCGAATATTGGGATCCTTATATCTCGCAAAATGAACATAGGATCAAGTTTTAACCCATTTCAAAATGAATGAAAAATGTCAAAATTTTAATATATATGTATGTATATATGTAAGTTTCGTAAATATCTTTATTATTTTACATCCCATCAAAGTTTTTCAATTATATGGAGATGTCACCAGCTTTAGGTAAATTGCCACAATTGTTTATCTGTGCTATGGACCAATATCAATACAGTGAGGGATATTTATGTGCCACCCCCACCCTTAGTCGAATAAAGGGAACTTGGTTTTAAAGTCTCATCGATAAGACCGTGACTTAAAAAATCAAATACTCATTTTAAAATCAGTAAAGAACAATTACCCAGGGACTTCTTTATTTTCCGTACATTTCATGTTATGAAACAATTATACTATGACCTACCATTTTTGTAAATGTCTTTATTATGACCCTGTACTGAGCAGAACTCCCTACCACTAAACCAACGCACTAGATATAAAATTACGACAAACGATTACAAGAAAATATATTCGGACAAGTTCTCTACATTTCCTTCATATGAATGAATAAGGAAAATTGCACTGGATATGCAAAACAAATATTTATAGTAGTAATAAAAGATTAGTAAATGATATCATGCCAAACAAATCTTTCCAAAAATACATTTTTCTAATTGATTATGAAAATGGTGTTTGATTTTTATCTAGGGCATAGTATAAGTATTTCATAACATGAAATGTACAGAAAATAAAAAGTCTCTGGGTAATTGCTCTTTATTGATTTTAAAATGAGTATTTGATTTTTTATACAGGGCTTCCAATAAAGGGGAAATAACGTACCAGTTTCGTATAATCTGAGAATGGTTTCAACATGCAACACACTGATAATAAAACTTTCCCATGGCATAAAAATCAATTTATTTGAAATAACATAATTTTCCTTTTACTGACATAAAGTTGCAGAAGTTTTCCATGTTTACAAGCTGGAAGCTACATGGATTCGCTTAGTACTTTTAGGTCATAAAAGTACCACAGGATCAAGGTACAAACGAAAAATTATCGTGTATCATCATTACATTAACCAATCAATCCCTAAAATCAAATTTAGATTCATCAATGTCAATTAATAGTATGATCCACTTTCGAAAAATCGGTATTTGAGTTATTATTACAAGTACGATCACTTGTAAAATATGGGCCTTTTTGTTAATAATACACCCCTGAGAATTCTAAATATGAACTTTGACATCAATATGGATGAGTAAGTCTAAATGTTGTGCTAAATGAGTAAATGTAGTGTATACTGGTTAAACAAAAAACTGACAACATTTCCTAAATAAATCGTTTTCCTTCTGTCTTTATTAATATTCATCGTATGTCAAACGTTACTTTACAAATTATAACAAATCTTTATCGAACTCCAGACGAGTTTTAATCGTTTAATGTTCACCTATTGTCTGACGATATATAATACATTTTGAGAGTGATAGAGCAACTTCGACTATCTGGGCCCAGCACCAAAATACTTAAAAATTTACTCAAGTCTTACAATATTCTCAACTTGGTCTGCTAAGCCAATCAAATTTCAAGATTTACCAAAGTTTAATTTTTTTTTTTTTAGATTTATGTAATGTAAAATATTTTAGATACCAAAGTATAAATCAATAGAATGTTCAGGACATAGATACAAATTCGGTAAAAATGGACATACACGGACCTCTGGAAACCAAGAGGTGGGATCAGGTGCCATGAAGGAGTAAGCATCCCCTGTCGACCGGTCACACCCGCCGCGAGTCTACAGTCAAGTCCAATGAAACACGTGAGGAGTGGTACAAACGTCTCAACAACCGCCAACGAAAAGGCAACTCAGCATTTTACTTAGTGAAACAGAGTAGTCGCAAACAAGACTATTATACTGACCGTAAAATTTGCGGAACGTTGACATTAAACGCGGTTTTCGATTCCCTGTGTCAATAATTTGTCAGTGAGTAGTTTATCTCTGTATATGAAATCTTCATATGTTGTACACGCCCTGGCATATCGGATCATTTGTGAAATATAAACTCCATATTCGGGTGACTGAGGGATATTACTACTTAAATATGGAAAATTTACGATAGGAAAACCGAAATAGTCGTGTTTGTCGTATAGCTTAGTTGCTGATTTCCTGTCTGTGTCTATATTAAGTAAAATGTCTAAATACGAAGCGTGTGTGCTTGATTCTGTTGTATCTTTAATTTCTAGTTCGCTGGGATATATCGTATCGACATATGTATGGTAATTGTCATTATTAACTGACAAAACGTCGTCGATATATCTAAATGTCAAATTAAAGGACACTGCTATCTTGTTCTTCTTTTGATTCAGCAGTTTCTAAATGAAGTCTGCTTTGTATGAATAAAGGAACAGGTCGGCCAATAAAGGAGCACAATTGGTTCACACAGGAATGCAGACAGCTTGTTGAAAGACCACGTCTCCGAACATTACAAATATATTGTCTATTAGAAATTCCAGCATGTTTTTTATATCAACTTCAGTGTATTTATGTGTAGAATCAGAGTGGTGTTTGACGAAGTAAGTATCCTGATAGCCAATCACTAGATATTTAAATTTTCGGGTACCACCTTTAGTGAAAAAACAGTTGTCTATGACACTGAAAAGTCTTTCTTTTAATTTTTTATGTGAAATAGTTGTGTAAAGAGTATAGAAGTCATAAGTTTTGATACTGTGAATTCGAGAAAAATTGTGTGCCTTCAAATTTTCTAAAAGCTGTTTAGAATTTTTAAGTATCCACATCTGATTTACACCCTTCTGGAATAAGCAACTGTACAGTATTGTTTCTCCTTAACGGCTGTCAATATCTTGGTTGGTAAGGTTTGGTAGAACATTTGCTGGATCCTGCTATGTAGCTTTGCTTATATGGGGTTTTATGAAGTTTAGGTATCCAATATAAATGTGGTAGCTCGAAATCGGTATCCGTTGTAGGTATATCAAATGAGCGTAATACGGACACGTGATTTTTGAGGATCTCGTCCTTTGAAAGTGAGCTACGTGTGTATGTAGGATTTCCAGAATTCGTATTAAACCCAAGTTCTTCTAATAAACAATTATAGTAATTTGCCTTACAAATAAAAACTATATTATTTGAGGCTTTGTCTGCTGGTACCAGTACATATTGGTCATGTAATATATCCAGTTAAGTTACTACCTCTGGATCATTAAATACAGAGGGATAACGTGTTTTCATAGTACCTTTAAGTTTTCGAATACGAGATTTTATCAACCATCGTATGGCTTTCAACCATCGTATGGCTTTCAGCCATTCAGACAAAGTGTCTGGTTCTAAGTATTCATGTTTGGCCCATCGTCTGGCATATTCTTCGACAGAATCCATAACTAAACTGAAAATCTGACGCCAATTAAAGGAACGGGCTTCCCGGTATTTAGGGCCCCTTAAAATAAGATTTTTGAGGCTTTCATTTTCAACAATAGAAACGTCGCCGGTAATGGCATGTCCGATAGGATTGTATTTGAAAGGATATGAAGCACATGAACATGTGACAGTGTTGTGTAGAAGATGGTTGATGTCTAGACACTGCAAAACCTGTTTGTAATTGAATAGCTTGGATGCAATGCTAGGTGTATAGCTATATGAAATGCAACGCGTGGTCTTCAGTTTAAAATATGGTGGAATACAGGACTGAACTTTTTCGTGATTTAGAACATTGCCAATGTTTAAAGCGTCTATGCCTTTATTTGTAAATTTAAGTTTAAGGAAAAGACGTTTCTGTTCAGAAAAGTCATCACTTGTAACGCGTGCAGGCTTAAACAGTCTGTGATAAGCGATGTCCATTATAATGGAGTTCAGTATGTATTCTGGGGTTGAAGAATCCGTGTAGGGGTTCATTCTTGCTTCTTGGAAAAGTTTATTGAGATTTGTAAAAGGAACATAATAAAGTTTGCTGCGAATGTGATGAAGACCCAATTTTTGTTAACACGTAAAGTAAAAGAGATGAAAAAGTGACATCATGTATGTAGGGTCGGTTGTATGAACGATGTCCGTGACTTCGTTTACGTCTTACGTTAGAATTAAAAAGTTCCATCACATTAACACCATTACACAGTGGGCTTGATAGATTGCCTACACTTCGGATATTATCGTTACATCCATAGGGATATGCAGTGCCAAGCTGTTTAATCCAAAATTCTTCACGTTGTCTACGGAAGGGGGTACTCAAAGTGGGATTGTTGGTCCAGTGGTATATTTTTTCAATTATACGCACTCTCATAGACAAGATGGAATGGTCAGGAGAGTTGAAATGTCGATAGAGTATCTGGTTACCCCCATTATTAATCTCGAATCGATGACCTGATACTCTGTTATTTAAGCCCCTTAGTTTCGCCAACATAAATCAAACCACACAAGGTACACTCAATTCCGTAAACAACGTTAGATGATATGCAGTCTAGATGATCCCAGCGTCTGGTGTTGTAACGCTTATTTGTCAGATTTGCTTGATTTGTTATTAATATATGATATGTTTTACAATTTTTGACAGAACATTTAGAAATTGTTGGTATATCATTTGAAAATGAACTATCAAAAATTTCGTCAAGTAGAATCTGACAATTTTTATGGGAGCATAGGCAATATTATGTTTATACCATAACTGGTCATCTTTTGACCATAAGTCTTATGGTGTCAGGGTGCCAGACCCAGAACTGCACTGGACATGTAAATATTACCTAGTAATATCGTATTGCTGTAATTTATTTGCCTCATTTTCGTGTCGACATAAAACATAAAAGGAGTTTGTCACAAAATAGACAATACTGAAGACAGAAAACGAGGCTTTGATATTGTCCTGATATTTTTTATAAGATTTTACGTCAAATTGCGTTTGTTATGTGAAAAATAGATACAACCCAAGATGGTTGATCTAGCAGATGTAAATGTTTGTTTTATGCTAAAAAAAAAATTAAAATTGGTAACATTAATAAAATTAAACAACATTAAACAATATTATTCAATACATAATGTATTTGGTCAATTTAACATTACAATGACAAAACAGAACAACAAATACATTAAACTGCATTAATCATAGTTGAACATAAACAAATTCTCTTCAAAAACATTGTTGATTGTAGACCATACGAAATACAATGAAGGCACACCACTGCTGGTTAAGGATATGTTGTAGTTCCTATTCACTAAACAACAGTATTGATAGATTGAATCTACATGTATATATACGATCACCATTAAGCGATGAATGCATATTTATTCTTCAGTAATGCTCTGGCTTGGGTATTATCCATCACAATGTCTGCCATGTGGTGTTGTGAAATCCAAATCAGGCCCTATGGCTACAATACCAAGGGGATTAATAGATATATGGCTCGTCTGAAAAAAGAAATTTGTACACAATGACGCTATATATATATATATATATATATATATATATATATATATATATATATATATATATATATATATATATATATATATATATATATATATATATATCCTAGAGATATATTATAAAATCATTATGTATTCCTTTTAACATAACATTTCAAATTAATAGTATATAAAATATCTCAGATACCAAAGTGTAAATCAATAGAATCTCCAGGGCTTATACACAAATCCGGTGGAAATGGACAAACACGGGCCTCTAGAAACCAAGAGGTGGGATCAGGTGCCATGGAGGAGTAAGTATCCCCTGTCGACAGTCAAGTCCAATGAAATACGCGAGGAGTGTATCCTCTTCACAATTGGTACAGACGTCTCAACATCCGCCAATGAAAAAACAACTCAACATTTAACCTAGTGAAACAAAGTAATCGCAAACAAGACTGTTATACTGACCGTAAAATTTGCGCAATATTAACATTAAACGCGATTTTCGATATCCCTGTGTCAATAATTTGTCAGTGAGTAGTTTATCTCTGTATATGAAATCTTCATATGTTGTACACGCCGTGGCATATCGGATCATTTGATAAATAAAAACTCCATATGCGGGTGACTGAGGTATATTACTACTTAAATGTTAAAAATTTACGATGCTATTTGCTAATTTCCCGTCTGTGTCTATATTAAGTAAAATGTCTAAGTATGAAGCATGTGTGCTTGATTCTGTTGTATCTTTAATTTCTAGTTCGCTGGGATATATCGCATTGACATATGTATGGTTTATTAATTGACAAATTGTCGTCGATATATCTAAATGTCAAATTAAAGGACACCGCTAACTTTTTCTTCTTTTGATTCAGCAGTTTCTGAATGAAGTCTGCGTCGTATGAAAAAAGAAACAGCTTATATTTTACTCTCCTAGAGTCAAAAGTGGCTATAGCATTTATCTGTTTATTTACTAGTTATAGATTTATCTAGCATACATCTCCTCAGTGATATAACATCAATGAATACTCGAAAAAATAAATGTTAAATTACTATCCATTTGCTTTAAGTGAAATTATGAGTCGTTCTTCTTCTGTGACTGAGATTTTAAAAATAGATACCTGATAATGATATTGTATGTGTTCCGCGTCCACTGTTGAAGCTATTCCAGGTATTTGGTATAGTTCTCGGAGGTAGCCCCATATATTTGGGTAATCCATAATTCGTCGTTTGTTGCACTGCAAATTATGAAGAAAATGATATTGTCATTATATATCTATCATACACACACACTCACATACACACTCTCTCTCTCAGAAAAAAGAAATATTGTTATAAGATTTAAACATTAAACGAAACGCATGGAATAAACTCAGTAAAAGAAAAATAATTACGCATATCTTTAATATCTTTAAAGGGACATAACTGTGTCTTTTTCAAAATATTTATTTCCCTCTGACTACTTTGATTGATATACAATACTAAAAAGAGATATATTCAGGCATAACAATTCTTACATTCCTTTATGTTTCGTGAAAATTGCTTAGGAAACCCAGATTTGGCACTTGCAATTCATTTTTTCAACCTTACTATTTGTATATCATACCATACATGATCTGACGTTATTTCCACAAAATATAGGCCTATAGGAATTTAAGATTTTTTATGCCTGTGTATAGCACTTTTTTGTTACTGTGCATCAAGTACCAGTGGTAAAAGTAAAAAGAAATCTAAATATTCTTTTTAAAAACACAGCTAATGCACCTTTAAGAATTGAAAGTGATATTAAATTAGAAATATATTGATATAAATTTGAAGATAAAAAATGAATGAATATAGCCTATATTGTAAAAGTATAATTATGGCTGATAAATAGATAGGAGGTTAATGAATGGCTCAAAATGAAATACAAAAGTGGGCGTGACATATTTTAGAAGCCGCAAAATTAACGGCAAAAAATGATATTTACTACATTAAAACAAAGATGTTATGTGTTATTAACAAGGACGTTCTATGTATCGTCCAAAATAATTGTAAATAATAACTTATTGTTAATGTTTGTTTGTAATATAAATTTTATCTACCAGCGTATACATGATGAAGTATAACGAAAGAGATAAAATAGATGTAGGTTGTCAACAACTCGTATTTGATAACCATTGAAGATTGAAGTTTCTGTTGAGAAGTAGATGTAATAAAACTTATATTATAAGTGTCCAAAGATAAACATTTATTCTGTATTATTAACGTCCTCTCTCTCTCTCTCTCTCTCTCTCTCTCTCTCTCTCTCTCTCTCTCTCTCTCTCTCTCTCTCTCTCTCTCTCTCTCTCTCTCAGATGTGTGTGATATGATATTAACTTTATTGCAGTTTACCATGAAAATCAAATAATATATTTAACTTCATTTAATCCTATAATCCGATTGGTTTAACACACCAGATAGAGTAAGAATGATTTCATGGATTTCTTTAGTTTAATAGAATTAAAAAAAAAAAGTCCAGAACAAGTTCTACAGATCTATATATTTTCCCTTAGATACAGATTTAAAAAAAGTTTTAATAGTACCTTGAGTTATATATCTTTTAACTAAAAAGCAAGATAAATTACTTTCTTTATTAATACAATTATTATACAAAAATTAATCTTTACCTTAAAATGCCCTACATAAACCATATCGAATCTTATCAATGTTGTGAACAATCTTATGTCTGCCTCTGTTAGCCTGTTTCCTGTCAGATATCTCTTTTCGGATAAAATGTCTTCCACCTTTCCATGAAAATTTGAAGACAAAAGCATGATGCTAAGTCAAAACATTAAATAAAAGGAGGTAATGGTCTTAAAAGAATGATCGTGAATAGTATCAATATCGTTTGTACTGTCTGTATTTACCAAATGCAAAAAGTGTAAATATTCATATACCTGATATAGTACCACACACACACACACACACACACACAACACACACACACACACACACATATATATATATATATATATATATATATATATATATATATATATATATATATATGATATGATTTACTTGTGTTGCACAACATGTAACTAATGTAAAACAAAATTCAGATACCAAAGTATAAATCAATAGAATGTCCAAGACATAACTAATGTTAGTTAATTGATTATAAGTAATGGAAAAACGTCTCTATCATTTTTGTGTGATATAATCTTGTAAAGATTATGTCTGAGGTGACTTTGTAAGCAAAGCATGGTTACAGTTCAAAATACCTTATCCAAGGCTTTGAAGAGAGCTGTTACAGCTATGTCATATGCTTCCTGTGTTTTGGCAAATCCACATCTGTAAACACCGTTGTTGATATCACTAAAAGAAGACAATCATATATCTATCTATCGATCTATCTATCGATCTATCTATTTATATATATATATATATATAATATATATATATATATATATATATATATATATATATATATATATATATGGGGTTCAACAATTTTCCATGCTCTATATATTCTCCAAACCTTGTTCTAAATTTTGAATGTACTAAATTCAGTCCATATCTAAAATATTTGTTTACATGTGGCCTGTGCATTCATAATTTAGAACATTTCAATATTGATAAATTGCTGTATCAGGGTGCACCCAACCCAAGATAATGGGATCGTTCACTTTTGTGCGTTACGATTATATTTGTATATTAAAAGATTCATTTAAATCTTAATAAAATAGTTTTTACGAAGCTATATATTCCTTTAAATCATAAGCATTATTTGCACATGTTAAGATGGAAATTACTTACGGATATATCCATTCATTACTTAAGGATATATCCATTCATTACTTACGGATATATCCATTCATTCAGTGCATCTATTTTAGACTGTAAATCAGGTGGATAAAAGTCAATGTTTTTCTGTTCTTTAGTGGCACAGAATTCGTTAAATTCCGTGTTCAACATGCGTATAATTTCACTAGATTCGTTGCTAACTATGGTTTTATTCTGTTTATCCCAAAGACACGGTACAGTGGGACGCCCATGATACTCTGAAATTACAGTCACAAATTGGTCATTAATTGGTCAATCAAATATACATATATGACAAACGACAATGTGTTTGAAAGAAAGTTTGTTTGTTTTATTATACACCAATAACATTTCATTTATGTGGCTGCTTAGAGTGATTTTGTCACAAACTTTGACCTATCCCATTTTTACATGAGGGTATTTTACATGCCAGGCCTTCTGTGACTCGGGACACCAGTTTCCAAGAAACTGTGGCTTTTGTTTAACATGCCGAGCGTATCGTGAAAGAACAGTGGCTATATTTTAGAAAGTCTTAGATATGACCTATGTTCTGTGAAACAAACACGTGACCTTCCGCTTGTGAGTCGAACACTCTACCACTAGACCACCAGGAAATCAGGAAATAAATACTCACTGGAACAGATATAATAGTAGGGTCAAGGATCACAAAATATTTTTTCACATTTCATCCACTGCGTCATAACAGAGAAATGCAATGTGCAATGGTGTTATTTTTAAATAGAAATAAAGTCTACGATAGAAAGTCAGAATTATGAATGTTACGAATTTTTTTGAAAGACCATTCGTTTGTCTAAATACACAATGAAATACATATCTATCCTTTTTCAAACTCAATTTCTGTATTTGGCAGAATTTTGGGGATATCGAGTTCGCAAAACTGGAGAACACTATTGCAACATGGGCATCAAATTCTGTCTCAAATCACAATTTCTTAATATTGGGTCGATTTCGTGTTATAACCATTTCCCAACTATACAAAAAATGTCATATAACGCGGTTTTTATCTTGTAAAAGTTTATTTCATCAGGCATATACTTTAGAAAAATACGTAATTAGCACAAATTATCTAATAAATGTTACATGCTCCCACATAAATTAATATGTGTTATACATTGATCTTGTCCTTGTACAATACTTAGTTTTTTCTACCTATACATTATTTTATAAATTTGCTGAAGGGAAATATTTTACATCTATCTAAGGCATGTTACATAATGTTGTACATGATTCATTTCAAATTACGCGGTAAAATGACACATACCTGGATCTGCTTTTTTGTAGATTTCAGACAAGTACTTGCAACCATTTAATGTATCCAATGTACATTTATTTTTCTGTAAAAGAATATGACAACTCACAATTATTGGTAAACTTAAATCTGGTTTGGAAATTTCTCCTTTTCTTCCTAAATTGGACTATGTAGGGATATTTCAGTTTGAGATAGAAATTACCCACAAGATGCTCAACATTGCTTTGATACTCAATAGACCACTGTTATATATCTATTTATAATATTTATAACCAAGTCTCTTAAAATTGGCCTTTAGCCCACACATTTTAGACAACAGAAAAGGGGTCAGTATAAAGAATGAATAGATAAGAATTAAAGCTTTACCTTATCCGTAAATTCCCAGCCGACATCAAAATTAAGAAACCAATCAACGACTGTATAAGATATGACGTCATCTAGGCCTTTCAGTTTCATCATCACCAGCGCACGATGAGCCCATGGACATGCAAGAGACACATAAATGTGGTAGCGGTTGGGCTCTGCCTTGAAACCTGACGAACCGTCGGCTGAAATATAGAAGGAAGCTTCAGATTTGTCCTGATATTTCGCAAGAACTACAAAAATGAATTCACTGGAAAAAAGAGAAAATGTTTCACAATATTCAAAATACCACGTGCTGAACCTAAATACAAGTATCAATATATTTGTCATGTTTTGTTTTTATTATTCAATATTTGAAATCTCGCTAAACTTTAGGTCAATTACTACAATTTTTTAACTTTGGACTGACGTAAATACAGTTAGAGTCCATTAACTTGCCACATCTGTTTTGTGTCTCATCTGAACGACTCGTGACTTTTTCGGTGTATATCATGCGCTTGACAGAGGAGCGGTCATTGTAACTTTTAAAGTCTTTAAACTTTTTAAAACCTGGTCTTTGGTATGACCAGGTATTGAGGGACCGAACCAGAGACCGTTTGATTGCGAGTCAAATACTCTATCACTAGACCATACAGATCTGAAGTGTCAATATCAATTCGTCTTTTTTGAAGGGCACAACTTTTCAAAAGATATTTTGATTGCTTATCTGTATTTTTTTACTAGTTAAAAGAAATTCTTATGATGAAATGATATATTTTTAAAACGAAACCTGTACCAGAACAACTTTGAAATGCCAAACATTGAGTGATTTGGATAGCTATACCTCATTTATTTATAGATCGCTTTGTACACCGCTGTATACATATATTATATAAATTATGTACACCACTGTATACATATATTATATAAATTATGTACACCGCTGTATACATATATTATATAAATTATGTACACCGCTGTATACATATATTGTATAAATTATGTACCCGCTGCAGAATATTTGAAACTAACTGACACTTGTTACACAATACAAAGTTTATATACCTGTACAGCTTGTAAGATATTTCATAAGCACTTTCCTTTCACTTAAATTATTTATATTATGTGTCTGTTGTTATTACCTGTTATCCATCTGCGAAATAATGCATCTTTTCTCACATATTCTCCTTTGACAGCACTTTTCGAAGCGTCCGAGCTCATTACGATCTTCTTTGAGAATGCTTTTAATCTGTCAGTCTTCAGAAAACTTTTCAGTCGCATATATTTTATTACTGTAAGAATACAAAAGAGGAATTACACTAATTACACACCATTCTATCCTACCCAAACACATGATTACATAACGATGTGTCTGTCCCATGTCTATTATCTGTAATTAAATGCATGTACATTTGAACTGATATCAGCAATTTCTTAGGTACATTGTGATTAGAATTTTTTCTTCAACCATTAAGCAAGCATCGCCAATGGCATCCTCTACTATGTCCAAGCAGACTGAAATGATTTAAGATATCAACAATGATATGATTTTTATATCTTTATTGTCCGGAGTCCAAGTCTAAAAAGACATATAAAACAACAATAATCTAAACAAGAAACCAATACAAATTGAAGCTAAAAGTAAAACATTATTGAAATATAGAAATTATTAAGATATATTTTGATAATTGATAACTTTCGGAATTCGTCAAAATAATGTGAAATCAATAAATTCACATAAAAATCAGATTCGTTACAATATTTATTTTAAAGATAAAATGAATACTTAGTAATATGCCCATAGACGATTTTTGTATAAGATGTTTTACCTGAAATAATTTGAAATAACAATAATATAAAATGTGATATCTCTATTGTCCGGAGTCCAGGTCTATACAGTGTGCCATCCCATTAGCGATCGCTAATAGAATGTGGTGACATAATTATGTTGACACCCTGTAATTGAAGATTAAAGTGCATACTAATGTATAAGATAAATCCGAAAGTAAATACTTAATCCCTTTATTTTTAGATAAACTTACATATGAGTAGAATGGAAGAATCTTATACTTTTCCCTATTTTGAAATACAAATATCTCAATTTTATTTAATATAAAAAAATCCTATGCAACTGATAAATCTATCGGTATTATACAAATATAAATTATACATCTTCATTGTGAACTGAAATATATACATTATATGTACAGTATATATAGTCAACAACAATTGTCCAAAACTGTATACTGTAACACAATAAAATGAAGTAAAATAAACAAATAAATTACTTTTCATATGCAGCCACATTCAAGTCCTGAAAGATTCACTGCACTGTACCTGCAATTTCCTACGACTGTGTTATATATACCAGTCTGGTGTTTGTCCTAAATCTTATATGTGTACTATATATATCCATGAACCATAACATGGAACTTTTAACAACAAAGCTGTGCCATTTAATGTGTTCAGCGGGTTAAAGTTAAAGTCACAAAACTGTTCAATGAAAAACATTTACAATCGGAAGTTTAAATGGGGCATAAACTATGTTTACTTTAAAATAATAATAATAATAAATAAATTAAAATAATAAAAAAACATATATCGATTTTTTCTACTTTTACTACTTGTACTTGATGTACAGTAGCTAATAAGAGTTATACACAGGCAAAAAGAATCTTATATTTCTGTATATTTTGTGGAAATAAGGTCAGGTCCAGTGTGGTATGTATATACAAAATAGTTTGAATTAATCAATTGCATGTGAATAATTGCCAGACTGGGTTTCTCAAGCATTTTGCAAAAAGTATACATCTATAGGAATTAAAAAACTATTTTATATATATCATTTTTGCTATGGTACGTCAATCTGACTGGTAATTTAAAAAGAAATACCACAGCTAATGTCCCTTTAAGTGTAGATTACCTTTAACAGCTGTTTACATTTTAAATCTTTTTGTCATTGTGACTATTATGCTTGATAACAAATCATCCACTGACAAGCAAAATTTAGAACATAATCAGCATTTAGTAAAAAGTGTCGAATCACTAAGCTAACAAGCTGAAAACTTCAAACGAAAAACGTCTGGTAAAAATATGTCATAATTCTGATGATTAAAACATATGAATGAAATCTATATTTTTGTTTTAATCATACAAACATGTCGCTTTAACTGTTTCATTATGTATCTAAACATATCACAGGACCCTCTCTCTCTCTCTCTCTCTCTCTCTCTCTCTCTCTCTCTCTCTCTCTCTCTCTCTCTTTCTTGTATGTGTGTCTATGTGTGTGTGTGTATCTGTGTGTTTGTCTATGTGTGCATATATGTCTTTGTGTGTGTGTGTGTGTGTGTGTTTGTCTGTGTGTCTATGTGTGTGCACTGTGTATGTGTGTCTTGTGTGCCTGTGTGTGTCTATGTGTGTGTGTCTATGTGTGCACTGTGTATGTGTGCGTGTATGTATGTCTATGTGTATGTCTTTGTGTGTGTCTATGTGTGTGCACTAGGTATGTGTGTGTGTCTGTGTCTATGTGTCTGTCTGTGTGTGTCTATGTGTGTGCACTGTGTGTGTTTGTGTGTGTGTGTTAGTGTGTATGTGTGTAATAGTTAAATCAAGTAAATATATATATTCAATATATATATATATATATATATATATATATATATATATATATATATATGAATGCTAAATCACAATCAAACAAAAAAAGAGATATACACAGACATAAAAATTCTGAAATTACCACATATTTTGTGAAAATTGATTGACCTTACCATTTGTCTGTGAATAGGCGTAGGAACCCGGGTTGCAACCCCCCTTTTTCACATACAAATTTTATTTTATATTAACATCATGTCTGGAATCCAGAAAAAAGGCTTCCCGGAGCTTTTGAACTAGGCCTACGAACATTTTCGCTCCTCGCTACGCTATGTGAAAACAATTATATACTCTTTCTTTTGTCTAACTCGAAATCCTGGATCCAACCAGGCTTTATCTGTATATCTTGGATTTTTTGAAGTTGGACTACTGACTTTGTGTTATGTTTTGTGTTTGTCCTACATGTCGGTAAAAATATTTTCGTTTGACGGTTTTCCCAGCATGTAGGGACTGAGTGGTCAGAGCATCGTGTTTTAAAATCATGAAGGCAAATTCGAGCTCGCTGGAACCTACGCTTATTTTTGTGAGAAAGCTTCCCAGTTAACTTGCGGAAGGCTGGACAGGTCATCTCTTCTTAGGTACATTGTAACCGGATTCACTCGCTTGTACAGGCTCCCAAATGAGAAAAAAACATTGTTTTTATTAGATGCATAAAACACGACCCCTAATGAATATTGCCTGACAATAAATCCAACAATTAGAATTATGTGAAGTAATTAAGGAGACAGTGTTCCTAAAATTTATAAAATAGTTGTGAAATCCTTAATTTTCTATAAAAATTCGCTCGGCGAATAAATTTTAGATTTACACCTTCTCCAACTTTTAATCCTCAATCTGCTTTTAATTATATATGCATTGCATCAAAGAATAGATATAACTTTATGTCACCAAATTAAAAACAAATTTCCCAAAATTTGCCACCGAAGTAAAAACATATTTCAACCAAAATTTTGCGCCTCGCTTCGCTCGGCCAGTAAATTTAAGTTACTCCAACTTTAAATCCTCATTCTGCTTTTGATGTTTGCATTGCATCACAAATACGTGTAATTTATGTTACCAATTAAAAACAAATTTCCAAAAATTGTTCGCCCCTCGCTCCGCTCGGCGAATAAATTTTATCTTTACACTATTACCAGTCTGCTTTCTATCATGTATGCATTGCATCACAATTAGGTATAATTTCACGTCACCAGCCTAAAAACACCAACCTTTTAATTTTTTCTATATCCACCACTGTTGTATGCATTAATTGCATAATCAAAAGGCACAAGGCAATTTTCCGCCAGGGAAACCCTCTTTATCAAAAGAATGCCCACACCTCTTTTGATTTGTTTCTTACGCCACTGAGGAATATAATATTGTTTATACCTGTGTATAGCTTTTATTTCTTATTGTACACCAAGTACATGTAGTTAAAGTAGAAAAATTGAAATAAACACATCTAATGCCCCTTTAAAAATCAAAACTACTGAATTTACTGATACAAGGTAACGGATGATACAGCTCTGATTATGTCATTCCTTTCTAATGTATACTTATCACGTTCTAGTATGCAGAGATAATGAAATACGTGTCTCAATTTAGATTTATCACATTCTAGCATATAAAGAGATTGAAATACCTGTCTCAATGTATACTCACACGTTCTATCATACAAAGAGATTGAAATATGTGTCTCAATTACTTCAATGATTTCTCAATCCAATGCTTAATTTGATTAAACATTTGACGTTACTTTGGTTTGCAGGAAGCCGCTATCAAAATTATAAACGTGAGATTTGTCACCAATTGATCTCCAAATGACCAGTGCAGTGGGTACATAATTAAAACGCGCGTATGTGGATGAGAACGACAAACTTCTATACAACAACATGGCGCGTGTGAATAAAATGCATAATAATGTTTTACTAATTTCTTTAAATACTACCTCAGAAAATATTTTGTTCAATATTTCTGTCCATCTGGTTATTGTCTTAAAAGTATGCTTTATCAACTTAATTCCACCCTTTGTTTTCATGCTCCGCTAAAAGATAGTTTAAAAATTCACCATATTCATGAAAATGATTGATTGAAAATAACAGTTATTCAGCGTCCAGGCATTTTGATTTGTTTCACACTCTATTTTTTATGTTTTCTGTTCAAACCAAATATATTAAAAAGTTTCTTGATTGAACCTTGTAAATATTAGAGGGGAAGATTTATATAAATTTAGACGTTTACTTTCTCTAAAGATCAGCTCCGAAAGTCATATAAAGAGCATATCGTTATACGACTATCATAGGCGTCGGAAGCAAATTGAAAGTGTGTGTGTGTGTGTGTGTGTGGGGGGGGGGGCTCAACCAACTTAAAACACACACACACGCCAGAAACGTCACCTATGTCTACCTTTGCAAAATAAAGCGGGGGGGGGGGGCTAAGCCCCCCCAGGTTCGGACGCCTATGACTATGCATAAAAATCTCAGATATCAAGGTATAAATCCTCAGGACGTCCAGGATACATATACAAATCTGTTGACCATTGGACAAACACAGACAACTGGTATCAGGTGTCCCCTGTTGACCGGTCACATTCGTCGCCAGTCCACAGTCAACAATTCAATTGAAACAAGGGCTAAATTGTAACCGGGTACTGTTTTATGATGTCCCCCAAACGGTGGAACAAGTCATGTTGATATCAATCAGCATTTATAAAATACCAATCTACAATTGTTCTTCATGGGTTCTGAGGAATAAAAACCATACGGTTGAAATTGCAATCGATGATACCAGTAAATTTCAAATGTCATCAAAATCAGACAATGTTGACATTTTAAACAATCAGAAGCCCCGGTTTGCCATAGACGGCAACAAAACCAATACCACTGAAATTGCAACCCCTTGATACCCATAAAATCCCATTCAATCTGACAATGTTGAAAATTTGACCAATCAGAAGCTTCGGTTTGCCATAGACGACAACAAAACACATACCACTGAAGGCGCAATCTCTTGATACCTATTCACGCCATATTTAATCAAAATCTGTCAATGTTGAAATTTTAGCTGTCACAATGATTATTTTTGTCCCCTGACATATAGTCGAAAATATGATAAAATGTGTTCAAACACTCTATCAAACATGTGAAATGTTGCAAAAGATCTTTTCAAAATTATTTGTTTTATTAGAATTTAAGTTTTCCCGTACTTTCAAAAATCCAGCTGTATTTCCGTATGCAATGACCTTTCAGATAAACTCTTTCGCCATATCATATGTCCTTCGTAATTCGGTCAGGGGGATCTCGGTCCTTTACGTTCTCGGACTACGTTAAAGTCGGCCGATTGTTATAATACAGACCATAAAATATGCGGAACGTTGAAATCAAACGCGATTTTCGATATCCCCGTGTCAATATCTTGTCAGTAAGTAATCTGCCTGTGTATATGATATGTTCATATGTTGAACACGCACTGGTATATCAGATCATTTCTGAGAAATAAACACCAAATGCAGGTGCGGGATTTTACTACTTCGGCTACATGATATATCACATTGACATATGTTAAAAAATTATCATTATTTTAAAATTGACAAAACGGCATCGATCTATCTAAATCGAACATTTGCGACAGGCACGCTAACCCTTCAGGACACCTGGTCCACTTGGGTTTCGCAATTGTCCTTCATTTTGAGACCGTTATAGTGTCCAATTTGTCGTAGTGTTTTCATGGACTTGGAGTTTCCAATACCCATTGGTATATGTTCATTTTTACTTCATATCTAGATTTGAATACTACGGAGCCCGGGAGGTGACATAGTTGTGAAAAAAATTATTCCTTGTGACAAAATAATCATTGAAAGAGAAACAAATATTCCGTTCGAACGGAATAATTATTGTGAGTAAAAATATAATTCAGTGCGAACGAATTAATTATTAAGAGATAAAAATTATTCCGTGCGATTCCGTTCGCACAGACAATTTTATTCCGTTCGCACATAATATTTTCTTCTGTCAATAATTATTCCGTTCGCACAAAATAAAATTATTCCATTTGTATGGAATAATTTGTTTCACCACTTTGTCACCCCTTCCCCTGGACTCCGAAGGACTCCGTGCTAACGGAAAAATTATTGAGAGAAAAAAATTATTCCGTTCGATTCCGTTCGCACTGACAATTTTATTCCGTTAGCACTTAATATTTTCTTCTCTCAATAATTATTCCGTTCGCACAAAATTGTATGGATTAATTTTTTTCATCACTTTGTCACCCCCCTCCTCCCAAGGAATACGACTGTTTACTGGTCATTGAATGATACAACAGAACACAAAGGTCAAAGTGTAGGTCTACTGACGGTATAATCAGCTATATGTAAAGCCTAACATCATGTTAGGCTTTATATATCGCTGGTATAGTTAAAACAAAAACATCGCTAAGTTAATGCTTATGTGTTCTGCATTATATAACTCGTCTCTCGTATAAAGGTATCTCATTCACTTCACACATTCCCAACACTTCTTTAATCAATAGCTACATATAAACGAACTGTGATAGTTTGCACAAACAGGTTTACGGACAGGCTTTCAGCTGAATGTGGTACTTAGGGTCTCATCGAAGGAGGATTATAAGATTCGTAATAACCAGATTCTAATTGAAATCTAATTTACATTTTAAATATGCTGCACGGAAGCAGTATTGTAACATTGGTGTAATAGCGTCTGTTCTTTCAAAGGCAAATAAAAAGTCAATGCATGCAGCAACGTGCATATTATATGAGACAGTGAGAATTTTTACAAATGTAGATAATCAATTAAAACAGTCAATACTAAACTAGAGATCAAATGAATGATTAGACAAACCTTATATAAACTTAAACTATACACAGTTACCTCAAACTGCGCTGTAGTATTCACATATCAAATGTTTTCTTTCTGTTTGGAACACTTCCGGTTGCAGGTCGGAACATCCCATTTCAATGATGTAGACCGTATGAATTTAAAAAAAATAGCAAAGAAACATTTTCGTAAGTATATCTACATGGAATTCTGTTGAATATATGAATTTAAAATGTTATATAAGTGGGCACCATCATCTTTTAAAACCTAAAAGCCAATTCTATTTTTATTTTCCTTAGTGATTCAAATAACTGTTCATTGTGTCAAATTATGTAAGAGTTGTCTTTCTTCATCTTCTTAACTACATCAAAATTACTTACTTGTTGAATGTTAAACAGAAAAGGTCGTCAAAAACTTATACCGAACTACAATGGTTTTCAGGGGGTGGGTAATGCCATATCGTTTACTTGGAATTAAACTCAAGATTGCTAATAGAAGTCTAACTGCAATTTTCAATTAATCAATTTTTAAGTATAGTAAATACTAAAAACTATCTCACATCAGAACACTGTCATAAAACTACTTAAAGCTGATACTGAATATACCTGCAAACTGCAAATTCATGGTGAGTTCACAGGAGAAGGTAACGTTTTCTTTTAGAAATATATCTTTGCAAAGTAAAATGGACACTAAGTTTATCAATTATGTTTTATGAACAGTTGTACAGGAGAAAATATCAATAACAATGCATATAAGACGAAGGTATTGCTACGATATTCATTAGTATCGCACACGTGTGCATCTGTTTGTTTTTGTTGACCCTAAAGATTTTCTCCAATTCTGTCCAGACTATTCACACAAAAAACTGCTACCAAAATATAGTGCATTGGCTTCAATTTACAACAAAGTGTGGAATTTAGTTGCTTACGTGGACTATTAGTAGAGATAATTACTGATACCAAAGAAGACATTTCCTGAAATCGCTGATGTTTGCCGTACTGAACGACATGGATCTGCGAGTTAATTATGTAACCACTGGTCATTTAGAGGTCCATTCTCCAATGATGAATTTTATATCAATAATTGCTGCCAAGAAAAGTAATGGAAAATGTTTAATTGGGCCTACTGTTTTATGAGTAAGAAAATAAAACATGTGATCGACACACGTATCGGTCTCTGTGTTTTCCATAGTGTACTGCAGTCACTTCAGTAAGACATAGGCCTAATCAAAGCTGTGTCAGTGTGTTTCAGTACTTTCAATACTTTGATTACTGTTAGTGCCGAGCTCCGGAGAGTGCATATGATAAGTTATATATTTCTATATAACCAATGTATAACCTTATAATATGCTCCACTTGATATGTAATCGCGGGAAGTGGTTCCGTAATCAAGTGGATGGAGCATGTCAATATCATGTGAATTCCTGACACATCATATAAAGGATATTTAAAGCTATTGGTAACTTTCGACAAAGTTGATGATATATCACTTTTTGAATTACATTTTACCGTTTCATTTAGCGTTTCTTTATTTGAAATTCACAACACACATTATTATTTTATATTTTTGTTGTGTAATATGTAAATATTTTTAAAGCTACAGATGTTAAGAAAAAAAGATATACATTTTTTAAAATTAGTTATCAGATTTAAACATTAAACGAAACGCATGGAATAAACTCAGTAAAAGAAAAATAATTATATCACGCACAATATCTTTAAGGGACATATCTGTGTCTTTTTTCAAAATATTTATTTCCCTCTGACTACTTTGATTGATATACAATACCAAAACAGATATATTCAGGCATAACAATTCTTAAATTCCTTTATGTTTTGTGAAAATTGCTTGGGAAACCCAGATTTGGCACTTGCAATTGATTATTCAACCTTACTATTTGTATATCATACCATACATGATCTGACGTTATTTCCACAAAATATAGGCCTATAGGAATTTAAGATTTTTTATGCCTGTGTATAGCTCTTTTTTGTTACTGTGCAAATGACAAAAGTAAAAAGAAATCTAAATATTCTTTTTAAAAACACAGCTAATGCACCTTTAAGAATTGAAAGTGATATTAAATTAGAAATATATTGATATAAATTTGAAGAAAAAAATGAATGAATATAGCCTATATTGTAAAAGTATAATTATGGCTGATAAATAGATAGGAGGTTAATGAATGACTCAAAATGAAATACAAAAGTGGGCGTGACATATTTTAGAAGCCGCAACATTAACGGCAAAAAATGATATTTACTATATTAAACAAAGATGTTATGTATTATTAACAAGGATGTTCTATGTATCGACCAAAATAATTCTAAACAATAACTTATTGTTAATGTTTGTTTGTAATATAAATTTTATCTACCAGGTTATACATGATGAAGTATAACGAAAGAGATAAAACAGATGGAGGGTTGTGAGTTATCATCAACTCGTATTTGATAACCATTGAAGAGTAAAGTTTCTGTTGATAAGTAGATGTAATAAAACTTATTATATTATATTATATTATATTATAAGTGTCGAACATCTCTCTCTCTCTCTCTCTCTCTCTCTCTCTCTCTCTCTCTCTCTCTCTCTCTCTCTCTCTCTCTCTGAACACATATTCCAATTATATTTATATTATTATACCCAATTGTGTAGTTATGTATAGTTATTTCGACTATACAGAGAATAATTGCCAAATTCATAAATGATAAATCAATTAGTAGTTTCATCAAGGCATTGGAATGTGTGTATGTTATTTATTTTTTTCTATGAAGCATGCTTCATTCAGAAGTTTCTGAGTCAGAAGAGAGAGTTAAATGTTACCTTTTATTTGACATTTAAATGCTTAATATAATATATATATATATATATATATATATATATATATATATATATATATATATATATATATATATATATATATATATATATATATATATATATATATATATGACTGTCCACAGGGAACTAGTGATATTCCTTTTTTGGTTATATATATATATATATATATATATATATATATATATATATATATATATATATATATATATATATATATATATATATATATATAATGACCATTATACGATCATAACGACCATCCGGATCATGCCATACCCGTCATTTATTGCAAAATGTTCAGTACACTCAGGAGTAGTCGTTCTTGTTGTAAATCAACATTTTTGATAAAAGTGAAACATCCATTAACTGAGTAGACTCTGAATTATACAGTATTCATTTGTCTTAACTGCTCTCTAGAATATTGGTTATTTGTTATCTATTCTAAGGTTGTTAAATTGAAGTAGAAAGCAAATTTTATTATTTTCAACCATTTATCTTGTTGCGTAAGATATTCAACATGTGTTACACATAAAGTCACGTGCAAGTGTTCACAAAACTTTTTGTATTTCTGTTTAATGTCAGGGTAATAAGGTATACATACATAAAATAAAATTCCACAGGTGTGTGTGATAGAAGAATACACACTGTATTCATTATGTTGTCATGTTTGAAAGACACATAGATTTATATTTTTATCTTTAATGTAAAACATAGCCCAATGTAATCTAAATATTATTGGAGGATTACCAATAGATCAAACATGAAAGGTATAACTTGATATTCGTAATATTCTGTGTTTGTGCTATGTTCACCAAATTTATTCCAATTTTAGTTAAAGGTTTTTACAATGTGCACATTCCTTCTCCGTGACACCTGATCCCACCTCTGAATATTTAGAACTCCGTGTTGTCCAATATTTACCAGATTTGTCCTTATATTAAAGGGACATCGACTGTGTGTTTTTTCAATTTCTTTTCTCCTTTTTTAATTCTCAGATTGATACACAATAACAAAAAAGCTATACACAGGCATCAACTTTTTTCATGGGCTTGAGAAACCCAGGTTTAGCACTTTTTCAATTGCAATTGATCAACGTCACATTAATATTTGTATCATCCTGGACCTGACTTCATTTTTACAAAATATTATTATCTTTCCGATTCTTCATTACTTAAAATTGAGAAATTACAGTCTCCACCATTAAAAGGCATTAGCTGTGTTTTTCTCAAAAATCTATTTTTTACACAATAATAAAAAAAAATCCTATATATCTTGTGAAAATTGATTGAGAAACCCAGATTTAACACTTTTTCAATTGAAATTTATTAACTCAACTTTACTATTTGTATATTAGTACCACATTAGACCTGACTTTATTTTCACAAAATATAAAGGAATATAATATTTTTATGCCTGTGTATATATCTTGTTATTGAACATCAAATACAGGTAGTAAAGGTAAAAACAACTGGAATTATATTTTTGGTAAACACAGCTAATGCCCCTTTAATTTAAGATGTATATAATGTGCAAGATCAATTACATCCCTCTTGATGCTCAAATTATAAATGACATCAATGATATCAGTTACCAATTTCTATAAAGCAACAACAGGGTACAGAAACACAATATTACGAGAATTTGAAACCATTGCAAGCAGCATAACAATAAAATCGAAATATAAACTGTTTTGTGTTGCAACTTATTTAATACACATTAAATATCAATTAAGACAATTAACATATGATCTACAAAACAACATGAAATACAACCATTTTTAACCTATTCTGAGCTCTAGTAAGAACTGATATTGATACTGCCGTAGACACAGGTTCCCATGAGGTATGATGTATTGCTTCACTTTATAAACAGATCATCAGGCCTCACATATGATCTACCAGAACCTTAGATTGGTCTCAAAAACTGCACAAAAGTTTAGGTTAGTTATCCAATATAAAAAAAAAATTGATTCCCCAAAAATGTATAGAAAATGCCCCAAATACAAAGTTAAATAATGAATTCATTGCTATTGTATTATCTCTAATGTCTTCAATGTAATATTATAGAAATATTGCAGAATCTTGGATTTTACAAACCGAACGCACATCAACACCTACTGCTTAATGATATGCTATCCAACATTTATATATTGACAAACATACCACCCAAGACATTATTTTGATAAACACATTTATATGAGGTACATAAATGATGAGACTACAGATGAAAGTTTCATTGTAATTTCACAAATTTCTTATTAGTATTTTTCTCATCCAATGTTTGGAGTGTTTACAAAGCTACTCTAATATACGAAACGTTACTACTTTGTTGAAATTTATAAATCTATTTTAATTAACATAGAAAATATAGGCATAGTATCCTGTATAGTAGAAATCTATATTTCATTTGAAAAGAGTATCCACTGAACGCACATAAAGCATGTAAGCATATGTTGATGTGTGTGACTCCCGCAGAATGCGTGTTATGTTTTAATTGTACACATGACTAGAAAATAACTAAAAGCATTAATAAATTGACTAACAACTCTGATGAATTACAATTATGAAATAAATATGTTATAAATTTCTACAATCAATGTTATTAAAAGTTCTAGTCATTGATCATTCTCCTTTTGCCCATGTTGAGTCCTGCCTGACTTGCCCCTTGATTGCTGCCATATTGTAAACCTATAACGTTCCTGCCCTCTCTAAGCTGATCCTCTGAAAACTCTTTAGATTGCTTCTCCGCCATTTTTGGTCCTAGGACAGGTCCATCATAATCAGGTTTGGTTTGAGCCTGCATAAAAAACAAAATTATATTCATTAAGATATCAATTCAATACCTATTAAAGAGACGGGAGGTCGTGAACATCGAAATGGTACATATTATTTAACGTCAAAAACGTATATTTACAAGAGGTCTTTTTTTAAATCTCGTGCCATAAATACCATGTTAATTTATAAGGTATAGTTATAAAAGATCAATATGACACACAGTTACAGTTGTATTACATACAGCTAGACTACTTATCTATCGATATGACAAAAATAACGCCGATATACCGTACACATACATGATGTAAATATAAAGAAAATTGTCACAACATCCATATAATGCATTCAACTTCAATATATACACACAGCAAGATATCACAAACATTTACAAAAAATTGACATATTATACACTCACAATTCGGTATACAGTTAGATGATGTCACAGACATTTTCACAAGACTGGTATAACTTACAATTAGAATGTGACGTACAGTTACCTGACGTCACAAATATTTACATAAAACTGACATATGTGTATAATACACATACAATATGACCTAGTTATATGACGTCACAGACATTTTCACAAGATCGATATAACTTACGGTAAGAATATGACGTATAGTTACTTGATGTCACAAATATTTGCACATCTGTATATTATACAGTTACAATATGACGTATGGTTACGTGATATCACAAATATCTACACATCTGTGTAACATACAGTTACAATATGACGTATAGTTACGTGACGTCACAAATATCTACACAGCTGTGTAACATACAGTTACAATATGACGTATAGTTACGTGATGTCACAAATATCTACACATATGTGTAACATACAGTTACAATATGACGTATAGTTACGTATGTCACAAATATCTACACATCTGTGTAACATACAGTTACAATATGACGTATAGTTACGTGATGTCAAAAATATTTACACATCAGTATAACATAATTAAAATATGACGTATAGTTACTCAACGTAGATATTACAAACATTTACACAACCTGATTATTACATACAGTTACAATAGTATATACTGCACAGTTACATGACGACAGTATGATGTCCACTCGAACTTTAGATAATGTAAAGGTAGAAATGTGCTCGAAATTGCACTTTTTTATATTTTACATGTGTATGAAATAGTCGCGAGATGAATATTAAATCATCTTACATTAATCAGCAATTAATCATTACAAAAGCCGCCATTATTTATATATTTTTTGTTTGGCAGTATTTCATCTATAATAAAATGGGAAAGGAAGTAACTGCATAATCGGGATAGAAGCCATGTATACATTTCATTTATATGGTTTTTTTTCATTTTGTAAATTAATTACGCATTATTTTCTGTATATAGCTGTTTTCATTACATAGATGTTGTAAATCTACAGTAATTACGATTTAAAGTTACAGGCCGGGATGGGTTTTCTTTTTCTTCATTATATTGTAAACTATGTACATGGATGTATTCTCTGAATACATACCACTCGACCAAGCGCATGGATACATAATGTAACTTGTGGAATATTTTTTCTTTCCCATAAATCAACAGTTTGGAATACTTCATTTGTTGGTACGCCATACTTTTTGGCTGCTTCTTGGAATCGTTCAATATTTTGCATGAGTGCAAATCCTCCACCTTTCTTGTCAATTTTCTTTATGCAACCTGGCATCATTTTGTTCATAAAACTGAAACAAAAACAGATATTTGATAAAATATCAAAATCATATGCCAGTTTATATTATTAATGGGCAGATATGGCGCCAAATATTTCCGGATATCATTTTATTTATTTTTACATAATTCTTGGTTAAATATAGTCTAGTACTATACTTGTTTCAGAGTTATATTTTAGTATATACTAGTACATCATATTCAGATAACTGTAATACGAAAGAAATTTGCATTTGAAAATACGTGACTCGAACCACTAATGTTCGAGTCAAGTACTTGACACTAACCACTCCACTTCTGTGTCTACAACTTTTGTTACATCAATGTTGTATAAAAATCCAATGTATGGGGTTTATCAAAATGAGTTTACGGTGCCTATAATATCTCACGCTTCGACTTAGCATCTATAAAGAAAGTATTTTGAAGACATCTATGGAAAATCATTATTGACGTTACATTTATCAGATTATTTATTTTTTATTGCTGTAAGTTTTCGTAACAAGGTTTTATTCGTACTTGCAAAGAATGATCCCATCTCTCAAAACATCTTCGTATGGAGTCTTTCTGTCTATTGGTTCTCCCATAATTGCCTCCATCCAATCCAAAGCCTGTGTCTCTAACTCCTTGTCTCTCTGAAATATACACAAAAATATAATAATGAACTAATAATTAATTTGAAGGTGGTTAAACTTCTTTTCTATTTTCATACTAATTTGTTTTACTGAAAAAATTATATTGATATCAAAATTACAACGTCATATGAGCCACTCATGAATCTATGTGCATTTGCGTTTGTTTGCGTGTGTGCGTATGTGTGTGTGCGCACACGCGCCTGCGTGCGTGTGTGTGTGCACGTGTGTACATGTGTGTGTGCGTGTGTGTGTGTGTGTGTGTGTGTGTGTGTGTGTGTGTGTGTGTGTGTGTGTGTGTGTGTGTGTGTGTGTGTGTGTGTGTGTGTGTGTGTGTGTGTGTGCACGCGTGTGTGTGATTGACAAATCCCAATAATTTGGTTTTAATTGGATTGAAAAGTTTACCTGACAATAGTTAGCAGGAACAAATTGCAAAACTCCCCGATAGGATGAAAAATGTATCTCATTATCAAATGCTTGTACACATAAAATCCCTACGTTTTCATCAAAACCGTTGAAAAGCCATATATATGTGCAGTAGTAGTGAATGAAAATGTTCATAATTTCATTATAATGATTTTGATTAACTCATTAAGACATAAATAGAAACAATTTCTTAAATAATCATACTATATATGACCTGGTCAGATTAATACTGTCTGAACATTGTGTTTTTACATAAACATCAAGATTTGAGGACCTTCCAAATTTCACTGGCTCTGATTTAGGATGTTGGCAATTATACATTTGTGCTGGAAATGTTTGTTTTATCATAACAACTCTTACTGGTTGAATAGAAATAAACCCAAAGAATTTGTACGAGGATACAGAATTGTTCATCTCAACTTAAGCGTAAATGATTTCTGTTTTATCCAAACACTTCATTCCTAAACATACAGTAACTACCTCTTTCAATATATAGATACAGGTTATATCTGTAATCTACAAAATCTTGTATATTTTACGCCTGATTTACAAAGTGATATGAATTAATTGCCACAATAAACACGAATATGCTGGTGGTAAAAGTGAGATAATCATCTCGAACATGGTAAAAGTGCCTGGTTGTCCCATTCTCCAGTGTTAAATACAGTGATGCACAGTGTACTAATTGTGTTACAGAACTATCTCAGCGCACCTTAACGTTATCTAACAATCCAAGGTTTTACGTCATAATCCACCACCTAGATACAAAAACTGACGGTATACCCATGGCAATTCTAATGCATTTTTATTTGGTATGCCATTAGGGGAACCATGGTTTTCCGAAGAGAGGAATAGGTACTGGTGTCGTGGTGAAGATAAATGTTTTTGTTTTTCTGTCAATACCTGTAATTTTCTTTTAATTGTGAAATATTTTTGTTCCAACCCATCTTTAAAAGAAAAAGCCAAAACATTACTCCCCCGTTCAGATTCCACAGATTAAGAAAATGATAATTGGGGACTCATAACTCTGGATACATTCTATATTCATACTATCAATCAAAATGAATTATTTATAACTCTGGAATAAGTTCTCGCAAAATTCAAAGTCGCCGAAGCCACATTTTCTTTGGATAAACAGGCCAGAAATACGACGTCACTCACCTAGTCGGTTTTCGTTAGATCTCCCACGTGACATACCAGAAAACGGGAGCGATGAGAGATCGGTTTTAATTGGATTGAAAAATGTGGAAGCAAGGGCGTTTCAGAAATTCATATTGTTTCACACAGACGTAGATATGTTCGATTGCGAAAAAGCACAAGCGAAAATAAGATTTTGACCCGACTACCTTCTAGTCTGTAAAAGAGCACCTCAAAGGAATTCTCAGCTATATATATATCCTTTCTAAACCACATATATTTACATCTTCACTCTGTTATTTAGATATCTGGCGTGGTTCTTTTTTAAAATGATTGCAAGTTCAAGTTCCATAAACATTTCAAGGATTAGCCGTCAATTTCACAAAGATATGTTTCCTACTTTACACAATTCACACATAAAGAGGAACTTATTTTTTTTTTATTATTAATCAGTTGTAACATCCTTTTCTATCCATCTGTGAAAATTCCATATTCCTTAATTAAGTTAAATTGAAAGCATTTGCTAGACATATATCCGGAACGCATATGGAAATAAGTAATTCACCAGCATTTTATTTCAAGCATGTGTAATCATACAGTTACAATACAGAGTTCAATACGCCCGTGCAATACGTAATGTCGTATTGCACATAGTTGGATACGGAAATTTCGCCGGAGCTACATTTCGAAATAGCATTAATGTCATCCAAAATATTTGATGGCGTCGTTTAAAGCGGAATTAATTTTACATTTATTTACACATATAGATAAATAAGGAAGATGTAATAAATACAAAACCACACAAATGTTTCTATCCGCATCGTCAGACCGCACTTGATCGTTGTAGCGGATGGATTCAACTCGTGCAGTCTGGTGATACAGATACAAACATATGTGTAGTTTTGTATATGTATTGTTTCTTGTGTAAAACAATTACGTCTGGTGCTAAATAAGATGAAGAAGTACCAATGGATATTCGAAACTTTTAGAATACGACGAATAGGATATAATAACGGTATTTAAAATGAGGAAAACTGAATCTCAGTCGGGATGATCTCGGTGTTTTCGAAACGAGTCAACATTCCCTGTTAGCACGCTACACCCGTCGCAATTGCCCCATGAGTAAGAAAAGGAACATGGTGTATTCTATTCTACGGTAAACTCTACAAGTCAATACATCACCTGCAAAGGTTCAATGAAATAACGGAAAGTACACATATACTGGAGAGATGCTGTTCATTACAAGCGCCAAACAGTCGTGTTTTACGTGCTAATTACTTATATGTTGTTTCTTCTTGTTGGCGTACATACAGAACACGCGTACAACGTGTTAGAATGAGAGTTAGAAATTCTTATGTCAATGTTTACTCGCGTTACATACGATGAAGATAAATATCTTAGCACTGGAACCTCGTTTTTTCATTATAGAAGTCTGTGGACATTGACTTTTATATCATCATGCGTGAGTTGATAGCAATACACATTCAGACAAACTTATAAACGCCACTAAAGAGAACAGGCAAAAGGAGCAGTAATAGACAGGTGGCTTTTATAAGGAGGTTTATTCATTTTAAAAAGCTAATAAAGGTTATGATTGATGACCTTTGTAGGCAGGTGCCCTATATACAGAGGTGATTTTAATGACAGTTCGACTGTATATAATATAAATACAATTCTTATAAACAGAAATAGGGGTGAAATTCTGAATAAAATGTTGTTTCGGCATCAAATTTTACATCTCGAACGCGAATCCTTTAACAGTCCAAAATATCACAATTACAGTTTGCAAACTCGGTAGCTAAATGCATGGGTAAATTCCGTATTGCCACATTATGTGGCAATTCAAATATGTTTTTGGTGCAATGTTTTTAAATTGAAAATATGATTTGCCTTAGAAATGAAAACGTACTGGTCAAGAAGTAGTTTTGATGCAGATAATATAAAATTAAGATATATATAAATTTGCATTGGTATACCTCGCATGTTTCACGATCCACGTTTGTGGACATTGAATTTCATATGATAATTTATGTGCGTGGTTTAATGACACTACATGATACACTACACAGAAATGATATAAATACAAACAAACTTATCTCATTAACCCCAGAGGTCACTTTCAGACTCATCCAAATCAATAAATAATGCATGTCATAACTGAGGGTTGAACAAGTAAATATTGCATATAAAAAAATTTCTGTATTTAGATTCAAAATCATACACTCAAAAATTCTTACAGCGGACTCTACAATTCTCTGTAATGGGTGAGTTCAAATGTGGCTACAGGTCAATGAGTTAAACCGGAGTGAAACTCTGAATATAGCATTATATACAGGGAGAATGGTTTAAACATTGGAAATGTTATGCGCTTGAACGAAATTCCTTCACTGAGACATTTGTTTGTAAAAGTTTCCGTCCAGCTGTTCAGGGTGTAGAAGAAAAGATATATATATATTTCTAACCCAGAGCTCGAAAATGCTTATTTGTATTTGCTAGGACTAAATAAAGATTTGCTTTCATGTGAAGAAGCTAAAATGTGACAAATTGTCGTGTAATCATTTTACCTTTAACCTTACTCGAAAGTGAGTACAGAGTTGAAGCTGACGTATGTTTGGATATGTAACATGGTAATGTAACTTCATTTCATTTCACTCGCCCTTACAGCCGAAACAAATATCAAAACGGGGTTTCAGCATCATTTGATTCGTATTGCCGTTTTGGTATTCGTGTATTTCTCTTTCACCTCTAGAATTACATTACGTGTTCCCCATTACTCGGTAATAAACCAAAATATTATGTGTTGTTCTTTGGTAGGTATAAGGGTCTTTAACTTCTGATAATTCAGTATTAAAACATTTGTTCAAAAAGATGTTTTGACCTGACTGCCTAAAATCTGTAATAGTACCTTTCAAGAGACATTTTTGTCCATACCCAACTTTGTTAACACTGTGTGTAAATATGGAAAATGTTTTTGCAATTATTTCATTAAAAAGTAATTGCTTAATAACAATATCCTTGTGATAATCAGTTATAAATTGGTAGTAAGAAACAAATTCATAAGGGTATATAAAATACAGATACCATAGTAGTAATATCCCGGATGTCAAGGAGGTAATATACAAATATGGTGAATATTGGACAAACATGGACCTCTGAAATCCGGGTTCAGGTGCCATGGAGGAGTAATCATCCTCTATTGACCGGTCACACCCGCAGCGAGTACACAAGTACAAATGAAATGAAAAGGAATGTATTCTCGTCACAAATGGTACAGACGACTCAACAACCGTTATCGAACAATTAACTCAACATTTCATATAGTGAAACAAAGTAACTGCAAACAATGTCATTTACCGACCGTGATATGGTCGAAACGTTGACATCAAACGCGACTCCCGGTATCCCTATGACAACAACTTCACTTCGTCTTTCACTGTATATGAAATATCCATATGTTAAATACGTCCTGGTATAGCGGATTATTTGCAGATGGTAGTGGGACATTAATGCTTAAATGTGGGAAGTTAACGATGGGGGAGCCGAAATCGTCACGTTTGACATACAGCCTGATTGTGAATCCCCGTCCGTGTCTATAGCAAGTAAGACGTCCAAGTAGGAATCGTGTGTATTTGATCCTGTTGTATCTTTAATTTCTAGGTCGTTGGGATATATCGCATGACATATGAAAATTGTCATTATTAATTGACAGAAAAACGTCCATATATCAAAATCTCTTGCATAAGATCACCGCTACCTTTTTCTTCTTTTGATTTAGAAGCCTATCGATGAAGCCTGCTCCGTATGAATAAAGGACAAGGTCAGCCAATGACCCTACAATTGGTCATCATGGGAAGGTTATTATTTGCTTCAGCTCGAGTCACTAACCCCTACTATGTAGAAGAACATTGTATATTCTGCAATTCATCTAGTGTCATGAAATACTTTAGATAATTTTGTAGAATTTCACCTTTGGTGGGACGTAAAAGCAATAAAACAAAACATTTGAAAGGATTGTTTACAGTTATCGTCCTGGAACAACACTCAATGAATGTTGTTTTGTTTAAATTTTAGACATTGGTGCTTAAACACTTTAGAGACAGCGACATGAGAAAACCCATGTGTTTGTAAAAATATGATAAAATAATTCTGGTGAGTCCAAAATGACCTTGACATTGATGAAGTAGAATTAGAGCTTCGTTTTAATCAAACCAATTCAAAACTGTAATAGATATTCTGTAGAATTTTGATAATTTCCCTGCATGCTTTAGACTAAGTAAGAACCTTTGCTCAGGATTATGTTCCAAGACTGACAAATCTGATATGACATATCACGTTCTCAATTTGTAGTTTAGAACATGGTCTGTCAAAATATCCACACGATACATTCACTGAATGATTTCCTCAGCAGCTGTCATGAAACGTGTTTAAACTTGTGGTGGGTGTATTGGCAGGATATCAGAAATAAAGAGTATTTACAGTTAAAATATCACGTGATCTGCATTTTGAGAAAGATTCATTTTCATGCATTTTCTTGCTAGCAACTGTTTTTCTAGATGGATCATTTCATTTCACTAAATGTATTACCACAAATTAGATGTGTACGTGTACTCGAAATCATTTCCGTACAACTCTTGGTTATTACTTTGATGTTCTTACATTTATATATAACGTTCTTTGAAATCTTTACAGAGTCTAAATTATAAAAAATTCAACATTGAAATTTATTCAAGAAAGAAGATAATTATCAATAATGTTACTGATCAGAGGACGATGTTTTACATCTGTAGAATGTGTTCAGTTATGTTCGAAAACGTTCAAGAGAGATTCGTACTCCCACGATTGGAATGTGCAGTGCTATTCTGGCTTCATCTCAATTATAAAATGTACTCGTAGAAAGAATAGATTTAAACAAATGCACGTATCTATGTGGAATTGTTTATGCTACAGACATTTATTTTGTACTGTATATATAGTCCACGCTCCACGTCTAATCCAAATCATATCTATCTCACTAACGCATGGTAGTCAGTCAATATTTTCATTGTGTATCAACAACATTAGTTGCTAAGAAATATTTTGACCTGTACACAAGAACAATGTCTCTCAGATTACCCCTTTCCTTTACTTTGGATTTTCGCCCAAATTATGAAATACAACAAGTATGTGCAGGAGAACATATTGGTTGCTTATATATGTATATATGTTCCTCTGTTACGACTACACACCGCAAAATACGAGAAAATGCAATATTTTATGAATAAGAAAACGAGGAAATTATGTGTAAATATGCTATGATAAGTATGTGTTTAACCTTATGTAACCAATGTAATAGCTGCCAATAGGATAACAAGATTTATTAACTTTTGGCAGGGAAACCTATTCTGGTACAACGTGAAGTACGAAAAAGAATGTAATTGTATTGACTTCTCGATACCAGTATTTATTTCATAGATCCTTATTTCTTTGTTCCAATATTACAAAGCATATATCAGGGCATCGGTCCAAAATGGTTTCATTAAATGTGTTATACAAGGTTATTGGTGCTAAACATTTTTTATTTACTCATTGATGTAAAATCCCATACTGGTCTGGGACCAGTGACCGGCTATTACATGATTTTGGCTATATTTTTAGATGAATCAATCATCAGCTGTTAGACATTTTTTCCCAAACAGAAGGAAACAACAAATATTGTTGCGGTAATACTACAGACGAAATCATCCCATAGTCGGCTACTGGTCCTAGCTGGCTACTGGCCCTCGACAGAAACTGAACAATTTGGAACATTTGTAAAATCCAAAAGTGGAAACAGGTGTCATGGGTTTATAATAACTCAAATAGGGATTAGTTGTGTTCGCCACACACAAAACAATTATATTTCGATTTCGTCTACATTTACTACTTTGACTTGATATATAATAACAAATCTTATATTCCTAGTTAGGCTGAATGTTTCAATTGTAAGTGAAAAGTGCCAAACCTGTGTTTTTGAAGCAATTTTCACAAAATATTTAGGAATGTACGAAGTTTATGCCTGTGTATATCTCTTTTGGTTATTGTATATTTATTTCAGTAGTAAAATGGGAAATTCTTTTTTTTTTTGAAAAAAAATCACAGCTAATGGGCCTTTAAATGTATAGCTAACAGACAGACGACGGACATTGTATCATAGCAATAGCTGTTACCCCAATCAGGTCAGGTGAGCCTAAATCAAAACTGGTCAAAACCAAATATATTGTAATATTACTATCTATCCAATACCTTTAACATCAAAGAATTACCTTCATATCCAAACTTTGGTTTTTTCATAAAAACTAACTTTCCTTGCACTCGGCATCAATTGTTTAAACGACTTTGTCAAGTGCTGGCAAAAGTAGGCTCCTTTCATTTTAATGACTGTTTCTAATGTATAATCCTTACTTAAAAGTGGTGGAAAAATTTAGAATATTGAAATAATGCTAAGTTCACAAAAACCGACATTTAATGTTCAAAGAAAAAAATATCCCTTTTTTCTGATCGGAAAATAAGAATATCAGACTCGACACCACATACCTAAGAACACTTTTTCTATACAACCTAATCTATGCTTACCCTCTTAATTATTGATAGACAGTAGGGCGTACTATAGATCTCTTTTTAATCTGCATTACGAAACCTTTTATGTTTTCTTTATAAAAAACATGTTTCAAAATTACGATAGTCAGCCTCTTAGATATCGAATATAAAAGAAACTATTTGGTGAAAACTACACGATCTTGTGACAGTAATTACCACCTACTTCTATGGTAATTAATTGTGTATCGTCCTACTGATATACATGTTGTCATAACATGGTATACACATTCGTTTGTATAGCACTGAAGAGGAATTATCCATACACTCTGGCGTAATTGCCTGTATATATTTAGTCCGAATATTTGATGGTCAGATTAGTTCTGTATACATGTATACTCGAGCATATATTCGAAGCCTAGAATTTCTCGAAGAGTTATTCCTATAAGTTACAGTCAGATCTCTTGTAATTTATTTGTAATGAAAGTTTTCCTCGCAATATGAAAATGCATATATACAAAATTATGTGTATTCAATCTGTACTTATGAAGTATCTACACACTGTATTTAATATTTGAATAAAAGCAACTTTGATAGAACAGCATGAAAAAATCACAATCATACTTGCATGAAAAGCCACTCGTGTATGAAGGGCATAAGTGACCTTTAAAGATTAGTTTGATTGTATTTTTCCCAACTTCACTTGATTATTTTCCAATTGAACTGTATTATTTGACATTCCATAGACACAGTCAGTTTCTACTGTATTACCTAACAATAAAAGAGTCATGTCTCCCCATGGCACCTTGGGATGGAATATGAAAACGTCTCCCATGCAGTTACGAAAGCATTTGAAATATTCAAAGGAACTTGATGACGCTCAATGTCCCATAAATTGCTTTCAGATTTGGGAACCACAGAAAGAAAACATCAACATAGGTCCCAGGAAAAGTCCACAGTAGAGTCGGTTGCAGAAACGCAAAATTAATTCGACATTCGTCCAGCAAAATGAAAAAAGGTAAGGAATAATTAATTGTATGTTGTTTTTATTTGACCACTCCAATATACAATTATGGGAACAAATGTCCCTCTTTATTTATTACAAAAATATTTCGTTTGACGGTAATAATGAATTAAATGTAATATAATTTCAGTTCTGCCAATGTTGTTGTTTCTACAAACACTTGCCGATGCCTTTTTGTAACATTGAGAAACAGTATATCGTAGCTCTCATGTTTCAGTATACCGGTACCACAGTGGTGCTATTAACAAGGATTTTGTATTTTAGATTAAGTTAAATGGGCATAAGCTGTGTTTATTATAAAAAAAACTTTCATTTTTAATACTTAGATTGATATACAATGACAAAAACGAGATATACAAAGGCCTGTAAATTCTTAAATTCCTATATATGTTATGAAAATTCCTTGAGAAACCCAGTTTGACACTTTTTCACTTGCAGATGATTAATTCAATCTTACTATTTGTATATGAAAACCACATTGGACCTGAGCTTAATTTCACAAAATATATAGGACTATAATAATTTGTATGCCTGTATTTAGCTCTAATTTGTTATTGTACAAATTAAAGAAGTATTAAAAGTAGAAAAAAGAGAAAAAAAATGTTGGTAAGCACAGCTAATGCCCCTTTAAAAGTAACGTCAAACCAATGTCAAGCAACGGAATATCTTTGTTTGTTTGTTTATGTGTTAGATTCTGTCATATTTTAATGTCGAATTCAATTTAGAAAGACCTTTAAGCGATGACGCCAGTTATAGTCTGTCCAATACCGCGTAGGCTGCAGATGTTGAATTATATTTAAAAAATCACAAATACCTTAGGTATCATATATGTGATTCTTACCTCCCTTTGCATTCATTTAAGACAGGCATCTGTAGTGTTGATTCATGGATGTTCATTTAATTACTTGACGTGTACAAGGCCAATGTGAATAAAACTTGTGTTTGTAAAAGCGTAATTGATCGACGTCTAACGATATTCAATCACCGCCACCACCATCAACTTTTAATGACATCTATAGCCAGACTTGAGAACGTTTATCTTTCTATCTGAAATTATTCTGTCCTTGTGCTTTGCAAATCAAGCCATAAAATATGAAAAAATGCCAGATCCGCCGCATATAAATAAAATCAAAGACAAATCTCTCTCTCTCTCTCTCTCTCTCTCTCTCTCTCTCTCTCTCTCTCTATATATATATATATATATATATATATATATATATATATATATATATATATATATATATATATATATATATATATATATATATATATATATATATATATATATATATATATATACGTAATTCAAAATCTTTTTGTGGGTGATCGAATTATTTTCATGTATAGATACATAGATCTGATAAGGATGATGAACTGCTTTATTACTCTAAAATAAGCTTCATCGTTGCATTTGAAAGATATGTTCTGACGCTAGGTAACAGCGGGATATTTTCTCGCGATTATTACATGTCTCTTTCAGTTGAAAAATTGTATCTTTGCCCTCTCCAAGGTCAAATTTCAGTATTAGAAATAAAACTAGTAATTTATAACGAAGGCATCGTGTAGAAATAAGCCAGGGTTGATTGGTAAATCGGTACTCAAAGCTAAGATTATCTCAAACAGGACCATCATGAAATCTCACTCTTTAAATTGAAGCAATGTGGCATAAATATACCCATGACAAGAACGAAATAATTTTCTAATAGAAATTTATTTCCTTGTCGATCTATTTTTGAAGTTGCAAAATTACTTTGACAAAATTTTATACTCATCATAACCTTTATAATCACCATCATAGTCATCGTCATCATCATCGTCGTTCTAATCATTGAAATTATTATCGATATTAACGAAATTACATTTCACAAAAACAGAGATATATCTGCATTTTGATCATTCAAAGAAGAAACATCCTGAATTCAATTTTGAAGTATTTCAAATAGAAGTATATTAAAATAATTCCTTACCTTACCCGGCATTTTGAGTAGTTACAAGCACCAGTTGTTTTAAACTCCTGAATATGTTAAGACTGTAATGTCTTTGAAATAAGCGATTCTACTTATCTCACCTCGAGAGAACGTACCAAATGAATAGGGTGGTCAGGTTGTAGAGCTGAAATTTTATATCGAAGCAATAGCTTTATCAATAGCATATATATGAATAAAAATGCTAAATATAGTTCACATGCACATTTATTTCATTTTTTAAATCATATATTCTAGAAAACAGGTTTGGGAAGTATTTAGTTTAACCTGCCTCCCCGTAAGCAGATTGGAATGTATCTATAAATGGGATGTAAGGGCGAGGTGGCAATCAACTGCGAGTGGGATGAAGATCAGACTCTGTAATGTACGTAAGCAATTTAGTGGTTTTGGAGTAAACATTACGCACGTGTGTATCATTTTATCTCTCTTGCCGACGTTATCATCAACATACAGAATGTTTCAAAATATGTCTGACTGAGGTGTAATGAAATGCGCTTTATACGCGAAGATGAATAAAATATACATCACGAGAATTCAGATCATCTTTAACTCTATTCTTGATTAATGCCTACCAGATGGTTAATTCAAACTGTTGTTGAACTATGCTGATTACTATATGATATGATTGCTGTTTCGTATTCGACTCTGTTTCCTATATCTACAGATGAAGTTATTAATCGAGAGAATGATGGCGCCTCCGTGGCTGAATGGTTAGAACATCGCGGTTTGAACCATGAAGTTTCTCACATGAAGTCCCACTGGAACCGTAGCTGATTTTTGTGAGATTGTTTGCCAGTTTACTAGTGGTCACTTCCTGGATACATTGTAACCGGGTTCTTTCCTCCACCAATAAAAACTGGACGCCACCATATAACTGAAAAATTGTTGAATGCGTATTCAAAATTCAAATTCGAGGGAATGATAAATATTAAACAACAACAAAAAGGAAGGTACATACCAATCTGATAAGCTGATCGACACATCTAAGGATATATTAGTAGATATCTGCCCTATGATGATTAAGCATTCGAACAGTTAACATGACGTCCTAAAAACAAGTTGAAATATTCAATTAACAATTCATTTGCATCCTTGCTAGTCGAAACCCACATCTGTTACAATCGGGTATCAGCAAATTTAGTATTATATAGTCATAAATAAAACTGTAAAATAATAATTATTAACATTACTTGCTATGTTCCACTTAGCAAATTACAAACATAGTATTTTGCGTATATAAGTAATGTCATTTGCAGTATAAACAATATATCTGTCACATCTTTTTTAGGGTTTTGTTGACTCGGGTTACACGGAATACTTATATCTTATTAGCCGTGCTCTTCTGCGTGTATTCGATTTCTATTTCAGGAAAAGCCTGTCCATTGAACGACTTCATATCTCAAGAAACTAACACAATGTATTTGATGGTACCTAAAATCATATGTTCTAAAAAATACCTTAAACATTATCTATAGGTAAAACTTCAATATTCAGCTTTACTGTAGTTGCAACGTTATCAGTCGCGTAAATTGACTCTATTTTTGTTATGTTCTGTAGGTGATTTAGCACTCCAGACTTTGTTAAAATAGAACAGTTTGAGAATGAATAAATAGAAACATGAAAAGTATAAATATCATTATTAATAGATGTAAGAGCTAAATGTTAACACTGTAAACAATAACGTTGTGTTTGTATATACATCATCAACTGATGTTACTAAAATAGAAATCATCTAGTAATCATCACTGTCTGTATAACTATGCATACTAAACATATGAATGATATAAACGGGCACTGACCATGGGGGCACTTACCAACGATTTTTCCCTTTTCTATTTCAAACTATTTCTATTATTTTCATCTAAAAAAGTTATTATGGATGAAACTCCAGCAAGTATATGACTGAGGGAGAAAGCTGCATCAAACATACATGCATACGTATTCTATGTAATCAATCATATAACCTGAAGTCAGACACACAAACACACACACAAACACAAACGCACACACACAAACACACACACACACACACACACACACACATAGATACATACATACATACATACATACATACATACATACATATATATATATATATATATATATATATATATATATATATATATATATATATATATACACACATATAGATAGATACATACATACATACATACATATATATATATATGTACCTATATATATATATATACACATAATCGTTTATATATATATATATATATATATATATTATATATATATATATATATATATATATATATATATATATAAAAGTACCTGTGATGAGGTTTAACTTCACTTTTAACATTCTTGGGATCCATCTTCGTTGTAAGTCTTGAAGAAGTAACAAAGAATGTCTTTTGATGTCACGTATTTATAATCTTATTACAGGGAAACGACATAAAATCGAACGTATATATTTAGGTCAGGAAATTGCTATTTCCGGATTTAGAATAGTATAGGTTCTACCTCTCTAATTGGACCTCTAGGCAAAGCCCGATGAGTATACATAAAACAAATATTTGTTTGCAATTCCTGTAAATAAAAATAAACAAATGTCAAAACGATCTATTTTACAAAAATACGTTTTGTTGCAAATATATTTAACTTAACTTATAAAACATTAGTTTATATCAGTGTATCTGTGGTCAAGTTTTATAAATTGTGTCCCTGATTAAGCCGCATAGGTGAGAAACGAATATTGTATTAGATTTGATTTCTCTATATAAACCAATGCGAAAATACCTTTTGGTGATTCGGAAGTGGTAAGGAACCTTACGTATCGATTTTGACCAGGGTTTATTCCTCACAAATTTCAATTTTGAATTGACTGTAGACTCACGGCGGATATGACCGGTCAACATGGATTCCACTTCGGTCAGTGTTTGCCCAATTTTCACCAGATTAGTATATTATCTCCTGAATCATCCTTACGATCAGTACTTTGGTATCTGTGATTTTTTTTATCTTAATCGATAAAATTATTTTCATTTCATCAATTAATTCATAAATATAATAATTATCTTAATCGATATAATTATTTTCATTTCATCAATTAATTCATAAATATAATAAGAGAACGTTAAGATGAAATTTTGACCGTACTCCATACAAGAACACCTTTTACTTTTATAGCTCCATTTGGGAATTTCATATATTGTCCTTAAAACAAGTACCTTTTCTATTAAGCCTTTTTCAGATATAGAAATGAAAAGAAAATGAAATGCAATTTCCAATCACATTTTATTTAATAGCAAATCTTGTTTATACAATATCAATGACACGAAAGAAAAACAATATACTCGGACCTTTATCTTTTTTGGCTCCCTTTACACACAGTATGTTGTTCCAAAGTATGTCAACTTGACTGTGAAATCAAAATAAAGAATACAGGGAAGTTTATGGAATAATTCTACCTAAAAAGAGTCATTCCTATCGCACATTTATAGTTGCCATTTGCTTTTTGCGTAAATATAAGTTTATCCATGAGACATTTCCAACTTCAAATCTTCTTTGATATACTGGCCTGACAGAAAGAAAACATAAGAATTATTTTAAATCTAATAAGTGTACGTGTAAATTAATCATATTGCTGTAGAATTCGTGGAATTTGTATACAGATGAACATACCTAATACTAAATGTCATTCTAAATAATCTTCATGTCCAAAATTAGTTTTACAATTTTTCTAGCACGCACGTTATATTTCTGTTGATCCTGCAGTCATTCTAGTTTTGAATAGCAATACCTAGTGGTGATAGCTATAGAATATGCTGTACTTTCGACGTGTATTAATTCAACGGTCATAGTGCTTTAAACCATTGCGTCTCTCATCTCCAGTAAGTTCGGGTTCGAGTCCCATTAGAACTTAAGCAGATTTTGTAAGAAAGTTTGCCAGATTATATAGTGGTTTCTTCCAAGGTACATATTAACTCATCAGCCCCTGAAAAACAATGGACTCTTCTACAAATCAGTGACTTCTATCAGTCCAAATTTATCTCATGGGGTAAAGGAGTAAAGCGGGTTCTCTCCTCCACCATTATAAACTGACTGCCATCATATAATTGAAACATTGTTGAGTATTACATAAAAATAAAAATAATAATAAACATTCAAATTCAAACTAATAACTCATGTTATTATTAATGTTGTACGCGATAGCGTTTCGTCTCCCATTCACTTAATTGTCCATCTTCTAGTTTATATTCATTTTTTTGTAATTTCCAAATCACACTTTTATTCGTAAATATTTGGGGTTTTTTTAATTGACGAAAAAAGTATCAATTCGCTAAAAAAAAAATACAGGTCTAGAGGACTTTTCGAAATATTTGCTATAAAAAGTAAGTCCGGTAACCTTTGTGAGTTTTACAATTCTTCTTGTGCAAATTAATATATATATAGGCATCTCGTTGTTAAGTTTGAGATTAGACGCTAGACACGTATTGAACTAGAATCGTTTAAATCGTTACTGAGGGGAAGTACAGTATAAGGTTACAACACTGTCCTGTCGCATAGTAAATTTAAATTGAAGCGATGTAATCTATAAGTATAAGATTTTATAATTATATTGCTGATCTACATAGTTTGTTATAAAAACATAATAAATACTAAATCAGCGTAATAAGTACTAAAGTTTGATATAAATGGTAAATGATATTGACAAATATAATGTTTGCATTGTCATGACTGTGCTTATTTGGAAATAAAATTGCGTGATGCACAAGGTTTTTCTTATTGTTTAACTCTGAAAATAACATGCATTTCCTCAGTAAAAAGGCTGTTAACCTTTATTGAAATTAACGTGCAATATATATGTACTCCTATGGCAATGTATATTGTTTTAGTATATATGCCCCTTAAAACTGAACGATTACCATCAACTCTATCAACACTTTCAGTACTTTGATTTGTAAATTGATTTTAACTTATATACACAAGTAGAACTCATTCTAGGTACAGTAATCTCGAACCATCGATGTGATGTAACACTAGCAACATTTTCTTCACCATGACTATCAAACTTAATTTGTATTTCCCCAACATTTCGAATCACTGTGTTTGGTTAACATGCTATGTCAATGTAGGAATGATGCTGCATAAATGGATAATTACATTTATGAAATGTACAAAAGTAAGTATTGAAGGTAAGAATGGTTCAACATTAAGGCTTATCGGTTGTTCCATTTTGCATTCAGACAAGTAGATCTTACTTCTCACTTGTCCGAAAGGACAAGTAAAATTGTTAAAGGCCATAATTAATTCAATAAAAATTAATCTTATTCAAACACAAAATAATATCTTTAAATGTTACACTTGACGTTTGGACAGGTCATCTTTGCATTCGGACAAGTACATTTGAGTACTACTTGACCTGCAGGACAAGTGGAAATTTTCATTATTGTTGACCCCTGTAGGTTTGTAATTTATAAAAGGCATACGCCACATACAATCGAAAATTATAGACCGATGAATATATATCAGAGATGAACAAATTATTAATTAGTCGAATAGATATATAAACATGACAGCAAAGTTAGAGGTTTGCAAACGTGCTCAAAATGATCATGTCTGTCACTGAAAATTCTTCAGTTGAGCTCGAAGTTTAAAAGGAAGAATAGGTCTTTAATAAAAAGTGGTATAAGACAACGCCAAAAGCTGAATAATGTCTTTACCGTCTAAGAAGTAGTCACTGCTAAAATATTATTTAGATTTTGAGAAAATTTGAGATTTTAAAATAATGCCTAAACGAAAAATCATTTATGAGTAAAAAAAACAGTTTTTACCGAAATACCAGTTACTGGGTGTATGTATATTCTCGGGTTCTCAAACGGTCCAAAGTTGTTGTAAATACATGTATAAACAAAGTTATAGGTTTGAAAAATGGTCATTTCACTAATAGAAATATGATGATTACAAGAAGTCATTATATCGACCATACATACAAATAATTAACCTTTATATGAATGATCGTACAAGTAGTTCACTTCTGTATAAAATGATCTTACAAGTAGTTAACCTCTATATGAAATGATAGTACAAGTAAATAAATCTATATGAAATGATCATACAAGTAGTTAACTTCTGTATGAAAGATTGTAAAAGTAGTTAACTTATTTATGAAATGATCGTATAAGTGGTTGACCTCTATATGAAATGATAGCACAAGTAAATAATATCTATATGAAATGATCGTACAAGTGGTTGACCTCTATATCAAATGATATTACAAGTAAATAATATCTATATGAAATGATCGTACAAGTGGTTGACCTCTATGTGAAATGTTCGCTTATGAAGTTAACTTCTAAATGAAATTATCGTTCAAGTAGTTAACCTCTGAATGAAATGATCGGCATGTACCTAATAACCTTTTTATGAAATGGTCATACGCGTATTTAACCTCCTCGTGAAATGGGCGTACAAGTAGTTAACTTCTGCATGAAATGATCGTACAAGTAATTAACCTATATATGATTAATCGTACAAGTAGTTAACACTTGTATGAAATGATCGTCATGTACATAATAATTTCTATTAAATGAACATACGCGTAATTACCCTCTTCGCGAAGGCAGCGTACAAGTAGTTAACCTCTATATGAAATGACTGTGCAAGTAGTTAACATCTGTATGAAATGATCGTATGCGTAGTTAAAGTGTATATGAAATTATCATAAATGTAGATAACCTCTCTATGAAATGATCGTACGCACACTTAATCTCTATATGACATGACCATAGGTGAAGTTAACCTTTAATGAAATGTTCGTTCGTGTTGTTAATCTCTATATGAATTTATCCTAAATGTAGTTAACCCTTTATCAAATTATCGTTACGTACTTAAAAACCTTTTTGTGAAATGACGCGTAATTAACCTCGTCATGGAATGAGCGTACACGTAGCTAACTTTTATATGAAATGACTGTGCAAGTAGTTAACCTCTATAATAAATTATCGTAAGGTAATTAATGTCTATGTGAAATGATCATAAGCATAGATAACCTATGTATGAAATGATCGTACGCGTACTTAACCTCTATATGAAATTATCATACATGTTGTTAACCTGTATGAAGTGATCATACAAGTAGTAAACCTCTATATGAAATGAACGTACAAAAACTATAGGCAGGTCTAGAAGCTACAAGAAAGTTTGTGTTAACAATTCAATTCATACATTTTCAACTCTAGATTTTTTTTCTTTGAATTGTATTAACCAGCATGGAAACCTCATATGACTACAAATGTATACTGCTATATATAGCATCAGGTCACCATCACATCTAAGTAGATTTCCATCTTCTATATACTGTATTATATATGTACATACAGTAATCTTCTTTGATATCCTAAGTTGGTTAGATACAACAATCACTTATCGTGTTTTATGCCATACTCAACGTAACATTTTTTTCAGTTATATGGTGGCAGGCAAAATTTAATGGTGTGGGGATAATCCGGTTACGGTGTACCCGGGAAGAGACCACCTGCCTTGCGCAAATGAACTGGTCAACTACAATGTCCTTAGTCTAAAAAAGTATTTTATTTTTAAAGAAAGATAACTCTTGTAAACATAATTGTATAATTTCACCGTCCCAGCACAAATTCTGAATTTGCAACAAGGGAAGTAATTCTTTCTGATTACTTTGTTCGGAAGCTCAACATTTATGACCAAACGGCAGACGACATCTGGTGGGTTGATTATGGAAAGGGGCAGGGACACAAACTAGGCTACTTGCTAATATATAGAAAGGTTAATTATTTGATTTAGTTCTTTTGGTCATTCATCCCCAATATAAAAAATGAATTGAACTTATATACAACAAACACATTGGCATACAGTAGTGGAATGTGGAAACAGTTGCAAAGTTCAGCATTACTGCATTACTCCCTGTGTGTATCAAGTAAACGGCGATCCGATATCAAATTAGAATGCAAAGACAGGCTAAGTAATAGATTAATAATAAAATGCCTACTGTAAGTACAGAGAGGGCGTACTAGACAGCAATGGGCGTGCATTGTTAATTTAATATTATTTGCAATATTACTCGGTGCTTTTGGTATAATTGTACTCATTTTTTAAAATTAAATAGCGTTTAGATTATATATACCCTACACTCAGGTAATTTTATTGTCTACAACATTGCAAATATTAAGAAAAGGATTGACTCAAATGCATCGTTATACACAAAAAATAATAAAAATGGTGAGGGCATTAATCAAACATAAATATGAGGTTTTCTTGAATGTATCCAGAAATTACACAATGAATGTAAACGCATTTTATTTTTTATTGTTGTGTAATATTTGGAAAGCGGGATGCAAAATGAAGTCTTACTTAACAGGAATTTATACAATTCATGTCCTCAACGTAATATACTTCTAACACCAAACAGCACTCGGGGATACATTGTAACATAGCGAAAGGGTCAGCTTTTCAGATCAGCTTAAACATTTCTAGCTTTTCATTCTTCTTTCACAAAGGGCATATGTTGTGTTTATGAAGATTAAACAGTGAGGACATGATATTTTAGTACAATCTATATTGATATTATAAATACATTATGTATTGATATTGTAGGTTTTGGAGATAATGTCAGGTGCTTTTTCTGCGATGGTGGACTCAGAAACTGGGAAGCAGGGGATGACCCCTGGATAGAACACACACGATGGTTTCCTAAGTGTCCACATGTTAGAAATGTTAAAGATGAAGCTTACATAGTTGCAATACAGGAAAGGTTCAACAACCCTGCACAAGCTGCATCTCCTCCTGCCAGTGGTAAGGAATTATGTGTAATTTTACCCTTGGTGATGATAGCATGTTGTACATATTGGATACAAGAGATGAGATTTTGACAAAATTAATGTGTGTAAAGTGTAGCAGACTGTATTTTCTACTATAAACTTCACTGTATGGAACCTCTCTGGCACAAACATTTATATTTTTTTTAAGATTTATGGAAGTTACATATTGCTATTCTTTACCTTCCCCTTCTGTATGATGGTATGTCTTATGATTTTATGCACATCCCATGCTTCACATGTATTTTGCAACAATTACCCTGTTAAGGACTTAGTCTATTTTCTATGTTATTGTCAAAAGGATTGGTTTGTGTCAGTTTAATGTTGCTGCTAGGTGAACACTGTAATTTTTAATTACTGTTTGTTATGTCCCCAGCCTGAAAGGTCAGCCGGGGGCACCTAGTGTTTGGATTGTCCCTCTGTCTACCTGTTTGTCCATCTGTAATTCCATTCCGCTTACATATAAAATGTAATACTCCAAGTTTAGATTGTGATACAGTAATGAAACTTAGACTGTAAGTTCAACTAAGAGTTGTTCACACTTCACTGACATCACATGCCTCTGGGGTTGGGGTCAAAATGTAGGATATATCAAAAATTTGTTGAGACGGGGGGCATTTGTGTTTCACAAACACATCTTGTTTTTATTTTGATTTACCCTGTACTCAACAGTTTTTCAGTTATAGGATATCAGTCTGTTTTTAATGTTTTTAATAAGAAAACCTGATTACCATGTACAATGACTACTGGTCTTCACCAGATCAAATGTTCAATTTCCAATTCCTGCCATAACCAACTCAAGCTCCAGTGAGGCTTATAGCTGTCATATTAACTTTTAAACAGGTTTTAATTTTGAAAAAAAAAAAGTTTTTACAATACCCCTGATTTATTTCCTCCAATGTGTCTCCTGTTCTCCCAAACAGAAAAGTGGATGGATGACATGTCATCAATATAGATAAATTTATGATATAGATGAAGTATCCATAAAATAATATTTATTTTGAAGGTAAATATAAATAAAATTCTACCAGTAATCTGCTCCCTCTTGTTATGATGTTCACATTGCTACATGCATTCTAAGTCAGTAAATGTACTCGTTAAAATAAGTTATCAGGTCATGCCTTCTCATATTTATCAAAAGATGACAATAATAAACTTTAAAAGAGACATCACTGTGAAACTTTCCTATCATATAATTTGTAATGGAGAGAGTGGTCTTGTTATTCAAACATATATTTCCGAACTGTCTTCTGTGAACAATCATGTCCTCAAGCACCGCTGACAGTAAATGTTTTTGTATACTCGGTAATACAGAAAATGGATTTAGGCCGGGCGCTACACACAAAGAAGAAAAATCTAAGATATATTACAAAATGGAATGTGGTTCCATGTCAGTAGTCCGTAGCGTGTTACTGTGTACAAAAAGAATCTATCAGTTTCCCACGCCCCTCTACATCCATCATTGCACACACGTCCACTTTCAGTTTCGTTTTACCATTCCAAAATTGTATAACTGATTTTAGAGCGAATAACATTTTATCAAGTCATTGTAAGATAAAAGACGAATGTAAAGGAATAAAACCGAAAGTCTTATATGCCTTTATCTGCTGATCTGGCTATTTATTTACAAGATCTTTAATCTATGCCTCGCCAGTTTGGTACTGAACGTGCAAATCGAGTCACGTGATATTTGTAAAGCCTTCGACAACTTCGTAAGGTCGGTAACGAAATATCTGTCAATTCGGTTGCGGTTGAGTCTGAGTGTGTATGAGTGAAAATGGCAAATTATAGAGCAGCTAAATCTGGACTCGCACGCGAGACACAGGCCAAGGTAAGATAGATGATATTTGATCATAAATTTTGTCATTTATACACTATGTCGATTTATTAATAAAGCCGCTTTTTATTACATAGATGGATGCGTACAGTCTAATTTACTGAATGAAAAGTAGTCAGGTAGCTATTGTTTAGTGGCCGTGTCACCTAAATATATACGGGGCTTATTGAACTGTATCAAACGGTAGTGTTTGAAACAATAGCATATTTGTGTAAATAAAATAAAATGTAAGACACATTTTTGGCAATCCACAATTTTATTTATTGGTTTTTTTGCGACTTCAATTACGGTAAATTCTCGCGAGACACTATTATCAGACACAGTCACGACTGATATATTATTCATAATCTGCACTTAATCCAATCAGAATGGTAATTGTATTGCACTTGCAGTTAAAGGTTTTACAAATATTATAAACATATTACCAAACTTATAAAGTACAGTCTACATAATGTGTAAAATCTCGCTGACGTGAACAGATCACAAACAACGTATACAGTAGTCAGTACATTGTGTAAATTGTTTTTAGAAGTTAAGTTAATATTGATTTGATTTTGATATGATCTGGTTATTGTTGAATATTTGAGTTTAGAGTGTCGGCTTGTTTCTTTAATGAATTTGAGTACAGGACCCTATATGATAACAGATACAGTGTAGGCCTACCCAACTAATCTATCAATCTGTAAAGCTCATCAAATATTTAATAATGTATCCATGTATTGATGGAATCTAACAGTTCATTCCCAAGTGAGTGTGATGACCCTGATCTAAGGTCACACAACATCAGGGAATAGATCCGGAGGTGTTGGTACAGAGATTTTCCACACTATCTTATGGTCCCATTCCCAATGCTAAATCAATGTATTTTTCCCAATTTGCAGCCAAAATTTCCCAACTGAAGTAAAATGACAATGAATTTGAAAATATTCCTGTATTTCCACATAGATGTATATATGTATATATATATATATATATATATATATATATATATATATATATATATATTTAGTGAAATATATGTATATAAGGGCCACCCAAGGGACCAGAAAATATTGACCTTTATATGCAGGTGACCCTTATACACAGGTTCAGTTTAGTTGAAGTATGCAGTCAAGGGACTTGAAAAAACTGGCCATTATAAACAGGTAATCCTTACATAGAGGTGGCCACTATAATAGGTTTTACTGTATATATACAGTGGAATCTCGTTTTGTCAAAATTGGATGAGTCGAAATTCCAGTTATGTCAAAGTTGAACGGTCAGTCCATATTATTTTACTACTTATATATTTATACTACTTTTATACTTTTATTCTGTATGTATATCTCGAAATTTTTATCTCGAAATTTCGCTTATCTCAAAGTATTTTTCTGGTCTGAAGTATCGAAATATTACGAAATTTTAACTTCTTATCTCGAAGTTACCATCTGCGATTTAAGGTTTACATTGTATACGCAAAAATCATTTTTAAAATAACTTGTTTACCTGCAAAATACGGGACAATCAACTTCCATTAATGAGCCAAGATGAAGTGTAATTAATTGCCTAGATCCAAATTGAATTAGGCAGTACCTTGAGCAGGTCTATTCGTTGTCCAATAAGAATAGGAAATATGTGATGTGAAAATTTGGTTATCTAGAATTTCGGATATCCTGAAGTAAATAGGGTGGTCCAGTGAATTTCAAGATAGCGAGATTCCAGTGTTTATATATATATATATAAAGACTGACAGAAAACTCTTTTCCCCTGTCAATATTCCATGTCTATATTCTACATGTATGAAGTACCCAGTTAAAAATTAAATACTTTTGTCTAGACCATATGATGGTCATTTGTATAATACATGTAAACATGACATTATGGATCACATTGTACATAGTAAGACTGCTATAAGTGGAGAAGATTTCAATTTTCTTTTGAATACTAGCATCTTTCACTAATAACAATAAATGTCTATTGTTTTAACTGGAGTCATTTAATTTGCATGTATCCAAGGTGAAAATACATTTGGTAATATAAACCGTTAAACAAAGTTACAGATAGTATATATACATCAAGATCAAGTGATGAATGAGTCTGTATGATTGATCTATGCAACAGTTGTTTTGTTGTACAGGTATTAATAAGTAACATAAATCTTGTGATACCTTTAGATATCACCCCAGAGTCTAGGCCAGAATTCTACTTTTAACCCCCCCCCCCCCATAAAAATAAAAAACCTTGAAAATCGGGGCTGAAGTTTGGCCTACCCAGAGTCCCCTAAATCTGAACAAGCCATTACCAGTCTTTATATATTATTTTAGACAACTCATTAAATATGCTGTTATGAAAGATAATTATGTACATTTGTACTAAACTAAAAAGCTTTGAACTGTACATTCATTTGCTCCCAGTAAAGCTCGGACTTTGATAGTATTGTAAACAAAAATCTTTCATAAAATGTCCAATATGAAAGGGGACCTGCATCCATGGCCGAGTGGTTTGAGCATCACGCTTTGAACCATAAAGTCTTTCATTGGTCAGTGCAGCTTTGAGCCCCACTGTTGTAACTAGGTTCTCTCCTCCACCAAACAAACAGGCCACCACCATATAATTTTAAAAATTCTTGAGTGTTGCATAAAACACATTCAAATACAGTATGAAGTACCAACATTTAACATTCAGATATGACTGTTAATTAGAGGGTTTACTGTAATGAAAGTGTTGGGGACAGCCACTGCCTTACTTCTGTGATAAAGTGAACAAAACATCATAAATCAAGTCTGAAAGTTATAGATAAGGAATGACTTACAGTGGAACTGAAATTTAAGGGGTTTTCTCAAAGTATTATGCGAAATAGATTCTTACAGACAACTGTGGTTGTCATGATGTTGTGTAAATATCAATGAAATTTGATTCTGTTATTTAGCAGATTTAGGAAAGTGAGAATGAAAAGGTATTGATGGAAGTGTGGGGTCATTAACATGAAATCATACTCTTCAGCAGCAGTTAGTGAAAGCCACATTCCGGGGAGCCATGTTCATAAATAAACTTTTCTGTACTCTCTTAATGTTTATTCATATGAACTTTCCTGGACCCATTTGTTCATCCTCTGGTTAAATTTAATCAACGGTTAAATATAACACTTTTTTAAATATGGTAACCAAGGGTTATATAACCTAGGATTAAGATCTTTAGAACAGTGCCAATCTTCAGCCAGTTTTAAATAATAAACTTTAATTGGTTAAAATATGTAACCAAACCTCAAAGTTTGGCTAAATTTCCCATATTTTATCAATGGTTTAACCATAGTTTAATTTAACCAATTATTGAGCAACAAAATTTAACCAAAAGTTAAGTTTTAATCCTCGGTTATGATATTTAACTGAGGGTTAAAATTTCACCAGTAGATGAACAACTGGGTCCAGGTATTTTCAAAGTCTTATTCCAACTAATTAGTTAATTAATTGTGGAAAACACCTAACTCATTGATCTATTAATAAACGGTAAGGTGTTGCAGGTCACGTGGTGACACTCTACTGAGTTTGTTTGTTTCACTGTCCAGGACAATCCAGACAAGTGGAACATCAATCAAATGCTCTGGAACACTGTCCTGGGCAAGCAATTTAGACATAAACTTATGTGAATTATGTAAATTTTATCGACATCTTTGAAATAAGTAAATGTACTTCCTGCCCTGGTACATCCAATTGTAACATGTTCTAAGACTGTGCCGGAACAGTACTCTTGCGGTGAATGGAGCACACCCTTTATATCACTTGTTCACCAGGGTAAATTTAAGAATTCCTACAGAATCCCCCAAATAACTCCATTAATTCAAATAATTATTTGAAATGTTTTTCATTTTCTTCGGTTAGAAGTGATTTTCTAATGAAAATGACAAAAATTACAATAATGTCCAGAAAATTATAATAACATCCAGAAAATTACAATAACATCCCCAGAATGTGACTTCAAATACATGTCAAGGATTTGATTAAAAATGGAAGGATCAGAATTCCAGGGATAGAATCTGTATACCTAACTGGTGTGGCCATGATAAATCTGGTGTAAGTCAGAAATGATTCTGTTGGGGTAACATTTTGGTATTTCAGGTGTTAAACCAGCAGCTCTTCCAAACACACCCCACAAAAATGCTCAAAATTCAATTTAGATACATGTATCGAGTCAGTAAGTGACTTTTCCAAAAATTATTTTTCCTCCAAGTTGGCTTTGAACCCTTTGGTCAGACAAGTATACTTATGGTTTGCCCTTTTCTATGCATTAGACCAGTCTTTCATGGTCTATAGGCTTTAAAGTGTTATCTTCTGTTCTTTGGTTCTGATATAATGGTTTTGCCTGTCCCTGCTAACATACATGTATGTGATTCATATACATGTAGGTTAAAAATGCCAAATTGAAATTCCCAGACTTAAATTTTTTAGGTTTATTTTTGTGAAACCTGCATCTTATCACATTCGTAAAATTATTTAAAGTTTTAAATTACAAGAAATTCTCTACAAAGAATCTTATCCCATTAACATATTGCAGTGTTGTTTGTTTTCAATCCTTAAATTTGTACAACCTTGAACAATGATTTTTTTATTTAAGCATCTAACTTCTCTAAGTTACTGACAGTAATTGCTTGAAAAAAAACGTATTCCCCATTTCTATGTCCAGAAAAAAGAGAATGTGAATAGCAAATAATGAAATATGACATGTTCATCATGGTGTCCAAATGCTAGTGTTTAACTTATCAACACATACACACACACACACACATACACACACACACGCACACACACACGGAAAACAAAGGACTCTTATGCTTAGTGACCCAGACCATTACAAATTTGATTGAGGTAATACAAACATATATGTAGGGTTGTCTTTAGTCTATTTTAGACCGACAAAATTGTAACTATCAAAGGCTTAATTTTTCTGTTGATTGTACATTTCATTTGTGCTGCATCTTTGTTGTTGAAATTGATATGTGTTGGGTTACCATGGTCTTAAACCTTGAAAATGAAATCAGTGAACCAAAATATTTCAAATTGAATACAAAAAAAAAATCAATGACATTAGACCCTATCAAATTATTATGTTTCAATTTTATTAGTCAGAGGTTAAACACACCCTTTTTTCAAATTGACATTTTATTCCAGTTACCCAGGGTAGAACATTTACCTGATGGTATTTAAAGTAATTTATTTGTTATCTGAGGGGACACAGTTGTTAAAATGACAGGAGTTATTTCTAATTATGTGAAATAGTTACTTATCATGGAGTTTACCTGACATTTTCTAGTCTCCATACTGATACATGGGTGTCTGATCTTAAGTTATATAATAAATATACCAAATTATGTAAGAGATTTACACACTTTGTCAAGCTAATCTATGCTTTTGGTCTCTCTATGGCCACATATTTCCCACTGTCATTCAGCTAGGTATTAGTTATAAATATATAAATGTATTAAATTGGGAATGCAGATAAAATTTGGAATTTGTACATATATATCTGAGCTTAATGATCAATCTACTACATACTTGTAATATTTCAATGATGTAAACATTGAACTAAAAACACTTTATACTGGAATAGGAAAATTTAAAAACACTCTGTGATCAGAAGGTTGGGAGTTATTTGAAATTATTGGTCTTTATTTTGAATAATATAACAGATAAAACATGTTATTGGCTTTCACTTGAATGATGTTTATATTTCATTATTTTGGGGATGCTTTTGTTTTGGTTTTTAATCTTTGGAATTTTAAAATAATCATGATATATAGATAATACATGTATCAGTAATAGTCAAGATGATAAAGAAAATGGGATAACATTACAATAAAACTTGATTTAGTAACCACCTGTGTATAAAGATAAACTGGTCATAAAGACTCTTTTTGCTGTCCCCAATAGTACCATTTGTGTACAAATCAACTTCTATATAAAGACCACCTCCCTATAAAGGCTGGATTTGTTGTGTCCGTTAGGAGGTCTTTATATACAAGTTTCACTGTATCGGTATCTTAATGTGCTTTATATTGTTAGGGTATTGATTTCTGATGATAGTTAGTGGCCCCCTAGTATACATGTGCATGTACAAATGTAGTATCTGTGTGGGGGGTTAACACCAGATGCAGGAAACATTGTAGGAGTTGTTGCATCTGGATGATACATTTTGTGTTTTAGTTGTTATCTCAAAACAGTATACTAGTGGTTTACATCCACAGGTTGTAATTTTCACATTTTTCTCTCTTCTGAAATGATGGCAGATCGGGAATAACTTACACTAACATCAGGTCCCATTACATGTAGGTACATGTTGTCCCATTAAAAAGTTATTCACTTTACACTCTTTCTTAAACTTTTAAAGGAGCATTAGCTGTGTTTTCCAAAGAAAAGAATATTTAGATTTTGTTTACTTTTACTATTTGTACTTGATGTACAATAATAAATAAGGCATAAAAAAAGCTTATATTCCTGTATATTTTGTGAAAATAAGGTATTCATATACCAATAGAACAGGTTGAGTTAATCAGTTGCAATTGAAAAAGTGCCGAACCTGGGTTTCTCAAGCAATTTTCTCAAAATATAGATAATATATAGATATCAAAGTAGATATGAATTTAAGAATTGTTCTGTCTGTGTATATCTCATTTTTGTTATTGTATATCAATCTAGGTACAGTGAAACCTGTATATAGGGGTCACCCAAGGGACCAGAAAATATTTACCTTTATGTGCAGGTAACCCTTATACACAGGTTCAATTTAGTTGAAGTATGCAGTCAAGGGACTTGAAAAAACTGGTCTTTATAAACAGGTAATCCTTATATAGAGGTGGCTGCTATAGCAGGTTTTACTTAAGTAAAAATGGGAGAAATGTTCTTGGAAAAAAAACACAGCTAATGGCCCATAAGTTCACCAATTTGTAAACATTGTGAATAGAGTGATTATTAGCACCAGACATTATGACGAGGTCCTAGGCCTCATTCCCAAAAAGTGTGGGAAATTCCTTAACTGTATGGAAATGTACATGTGTAAGTAGCATGGTAAAAGGCTACAATCACACATACCTAGTACTTGCCACTTTGCCATCTTTTCAATAGATGATTAATCAAACTTTAAAATATAAAGTATTATAGTATCATGTTGTTTCTGTTTAATTTGCCTTTCCAGCACAGTATATATCAATGGTTGTTTTGGACTATACTGTATAATTGTACTAACATGAATACTCCTACCTCCTTTACTTACTGATAATTTAACAGTCGGTCAATAAATAGGCTGATCAATTTTTATTATAAACATTTTCTTCTGGCATCCGACTGAAATTGGTAATGCACTTGATGTATAACTTGAAATCAATGTCAAACAAAAGTTGCTAGGGGTGGACCACCAACTCACTAAATAGAGCCTTTTTTGGATTTGGCTACTATTATAGTAAATAAAAGAAAATTTGTTTAATCACATACAATAGTAACAATGCATGTACAATTATATACGTTTATTAATATAATATTACAATATGTACATGCATATATACATTTATTTTTGTTTATCAAAATAGCAACATACACCTATACAGTAATACCTATCTACAGTTAAAATGCATGTACAGCTTACAACTGATATACAATGTATATAAATGACTTTACATTGTAAACCTTGATAACATACAGAATGGTTCTGTAACTAAGTCTCAAAGTCTTATTGGCAATGAAGTCCAGTAGTCACAATGTCTTCCTGCATATTTGTCATTTATATCTACAAATGGAAACAAATTCCAAAGCAACCAGACTGAGTTCTGTCTGACTTGCAATGTTAATGAGATTAATGGTTTGAAAGCTAAACTATGTAAATCACCACACACTTATTTGTATGTAGACCCGTACAATGTATTATACAGTATATACATGTACAAGGATAACATGGCTTGTGGATTTTTCCATCCGCCTCAAATTTTCCCTGCCACACTTCAATTTCTATCCTTCTTATTTTCAATTTTCAGTTTTAATGCTTTTTATTGATTGACTTGTTCAATAGACTGCAGTTATTAAGAAATGTCATATATAAGATAATATACAATGCTATATTCTACCCAATGTCCATGTGTCTATAAGTGCCCCAACCCTTATAGTTCTGATTGGCCTTAACATAGAATATCTCCGACATCTTTGATTTTTATTCTGTGGTGATCCCTGACAATATACATTATTATATGTGGAACTTGGATTAAGCAACCACCTGTCTTGTAAGACCAAATTATGATTGAAACCACTCATTTTTAAAATCTTTTAAATACATACATGTATGCCTAGCTACCTCTAAAGCCCCTGTCACACATTGACAAATTAGCCAGCATATGCCGACGTATGACAAATTTGGTTAATATGTTGGCATATGTCGAGTTAAGTCGTAAGTACATTTTGCATAAGTTAACAACACGCTGGTATATGCTGACATAAGCTGAAGTATGCCAAGATCGTTGGTAACTTTTGTAAATGCACAAAACTTTTCGATGTATGCCAGCGTATGAGCCATACGCTATAGTAAGGTGTAGGTACATTATACAATCGTTAAAACACTTTTCTATATATTACTTGTAAATGCCCATCATATCCAAAATTACAGGGACAAGTTCAACAAATCGTTAATGTGTAACAGGGATAATATCCGTTGAAGTTTTACTATATCATATAGGTGGCAGATTCAGGTTTGGTCTTTCAAGACAGGTTTCACTGTACATACTGTTTGGTCTGATTTCATATCATAGATCCTGTCAGTAAACTATACTGATTAAAATTTTATAAATATACAAATGGACATATTTTGTACAAGTATTGATAAGTACATGTGTCTCCTAGTATATAATGCACATTCACTGTTAATCATTTAGTTAAAGTGGAACCTGTGTCAAAGTGGAAATGTGGTCTCTCAAGACACTTGTGGCCTGTCATTAAGAGTGGCCTCTAAAGACAGGTTCCACTACACCAGTATATTAATATTCAAGTTCTATCCCAAGTTCTATCAGTATTATACAATTACAACATCCCTCAACTGTCATTAAAGTGGAGGAATATTTGCAGTAATGGCAACTGTTAATAGTTTACATACATTTAAACTGTACATTATATTTCACGTACACATAGTTTACATACATCTAAACTGTACATTATATTTCACGTACACATAGTTTACATACATCTAAACTGTACATTATATTTCACGTACACATAGTTTACATACATTCAAACTGTACATTATATTTCACGTACACATAGTTTACATACATCTAAACTGTACATTATATTTCACGTACACATACATCATGTAGTTTACATACATCTAAACTGTACATTATATTTCACGTACACATACATGTAGTTTACATACATCTAAACTGTACATTATATTTCACGTACACATAGTTTACATACATCTAAACTGTACATTATATTTCACGTACCCATAGTTTACATACATTTAAACTGTACATTATATTTCACGTACACATAGTTTACATACATCTAAACTGTACATTATATTTCATGTACCCATAGTTTACATACATTTAAACTGTACATTATATTTCACATGCACATAGTTTACATACATTTAAACTGTACATTATATTTCACATGCACATAGTTTACATACATTTAAACTGTACATTATATTTCACGTACACATAGTTTACATACATCTAAACTGTACATTATATTTCACGTACACATAGTTTACATACATCTAAACTGTACATTATATTTCACGTACCCATAGTTTACATACATTCAAACTGTACATTATATTTCACGTACACATAGTTTACATACATCTAAACTGTACATTATATTTCACGTACACATAGTTTACATACATCTAAACTGTACATTATATTTCACGTACACATACATGTAGTTTACATACATCTAAACTGTACATTATATTTCACGTACACATAGTTTACATACATCTAAACTGTACATTATATTTCACGTACACATAGTTTACATACATTTAAACTGTACATTATATTTCACATACACATAGTTTACATACATTTAAACTATACATTATATTTCACATACACATAGTTTACATACATTTAAACTGTACATTATATTTCACATACACATAGTTTACATACATTTAAACTGTACATTATATTTCACATGCACATAGTTTACATACATTTAAACTGTACATTATATTTCAGTATTCAGTATAACATGCCATATGAGTCATACTGGTAAAACGTCAGCTTTTTCTTGTTTATATCTCTTATTTACATCAGGAAAATCAGTTCAGATTTACATAGAAATATGAGAAAATATAAAACAAGTTTAAACTCAGAATAATGGAAACTAAGGACCAGTAGCAGTCAACAGGTGCTATATACATCACTGAGTTTGTTTGTTTGTTTGTTTTATTGGTGTTTTATGCCTCACTCAACATTTTTACAATTACAATAAAGCTGGTTGCCATGGTGGTTTTCAATGGTGGAGGAGAAGCATGTATTAACTCATCAACCCCTGAAAAACAGTGGACTCTTCTGTTAATCATGTACTTGGACCAGTTCTAATGTGTCTCTAGGGGTGAATGAGTGTACACAATGTGAGGCCTAGGTGCCTAAAAAGGGAAAGTCCTGTTACTAAATGTAGCCTCCCATACATGTGTATGTCATTTGAAATTTCAGCATCTTATAAATAAATTTGATTTTTCATACCTTAAAACTGTGGTGGAATCTGTATATAAAGACCACCTGATCACAAAGTCCATTTTTTGCTGTCCCCAACAGTACCATTTGTGTATAAATCAAAGTCTACATAAAGACCACCTCTCTATAAAGACCAGTTTTAAATTCTTGTGCCCCTAAGGAGATATTTATATATACAAGTTTCACTGTATGAAAATTGAAAGGCAAATACTGGTATTCTGATATAAAATTACCATTTGATTATTCTGTCACATGTCTTGTACCAGTAAATTATGCAGTGTCAGCATCATTTTGACACCACTAGTCAACAAGTAAAGGATAAACTGGGTATCAGAGAGAATTTCTCCTCAACTGTTCTCTTTCACAGATTATTAAGATAATAAGGTCGAAATGTCATTTACTGTTACACAATTTATGATGTTGTAGTACTCAGTTATTAAATCCCGAGAACATTACATTTGTACATCAACTGTATAATATGTCAGTTTATTTCTGTGAAATGAGAATGAAAAAGAAATATAGAAAAAAAGGAATATTCCAATTAAATCAAGAACTATTCAAAAATATTTTGATACCAATTTTCAGTAACGGTGTTTGTTTCAACTTTAATGTTATTTGATTTTTATGACTGGGCTGCCCCACTGAACAATTTTTCAGTCATATTGTGGCTGTCAGGTTTTAGAAGTGAAGGAGAAAGCATGGTTACAGGTTTTTTATACATATATATCATTTGGTTACATAAATTTTATATTTATAATCAATTTCAAATTATGAAATTATGCTGTAATGTATTTATATTTTCTTTCATTCTTTTCTCATTTTTAGCTGTGTAATCTAAATCAACTTGTAATTATCCTAATTAAAACATCAGGCTAATTTGTTTATTCTTGTACAAATTGTAAAATTCCTATTTCACCTTAGCTCCATTCCCATTTTGCCTTAGAAATTGTTCACCTTCTTTTACCCGAGATGTACAGCTAAGGCAAAATGGGAACACACCGAAGAGACTACCGGCCTTCCACAAGTAAACTGGCTTACTTTCTCACAAAACAGCCCAGGTTCCAACAGGATTTAAAATCACACTGATGAGAGGTGAGATACTTTAAGGGCAATGCTGTAACAACTTGGTCATGGAGGTCCCCCGGCTCTAATGTAATGTAGTCGCTTGTATTTGAGAAAATAATCCAAACCCTTACTAAGTCAATTACAAATTTACTGTTATGAATATTGTGGGATGATATAGGTCTTACTGTGTTGAAATTTAATTTTGATACTGTAACAATGAAACTGTTCTTTAGAAGTACATTACACTGTGATATATTTCACCTATTGACCACCTGTACAGGTATTTTATATACCTGTTTGTAACTGTGACAGGTATACATCATTCATAGTTATTGTTCACAACACCGCACAGGAGATAGGAATGATGTGTAGCATCATTATACGGACACCACCATCTGTCACAATTATATAACTAATTACTTACTATAGAGGTTGTTGTTGTAGATACCTGTCTCAGGTACACTTTATTGTTGTATCAGCTAACACCACAATACCATGTTGTGTCAGCAGGTATTATCACCTTCCAAACTTCAGTCAACCGAACATGTTTATGAAAACTTCAAAAGAGAATATTATTATATGCATGGTTATGATAAACATTTCTGTACATTACAGTGTTAATTTATTTGATTAGTAAGATGACTTGTATCAGTGATCATACATAGAAATATGTTTTTTAACCATCCTCAAGATAAGTTGCATTGTTATATATATTTTATGTATTTTGTGCATAAAAATCAATGGAAGCCAGGAAAATTAAAATCCATGTGTAAGATATCCAACATAATTTAAATCATAATGCATAACAATAAACATGCTGGATCTGATCTTTAATTTCTCAAGTCTAGCAAACTCATTTTCCTATTACTGAAAGATAAAGATTGAGTGTGTGTAGTAAGTTCAGAAATGGATCTTGGTATTTTCTATGAAGTTGAATCTCTATAGAATTAGTGATAATGGGTTTAGATGACACTCAGCCAGATGTTACTTTACAGGTCTGCTAGACAACAACCAGGAGCCAAAACCTAATGTAGTTCTTTAGCTTCTTAGTAAGTTACTCCAAAGACCTAGATCAACAAGGATACACATTTGTGTACCACAACTACATTTTTTGTGGATCTAAATTTTATTAACCAGCTCTAATTACACATACTTCTGGTAACCTTTCCCAAAGGAAATTCATTATGACAATAGAATGGGTGGAATTAACCACATGACAGAAATGTTGTGGGAAAAAATACCAACTGAAGTAATTAATGAAAGCGTAGTGTATGTACATTGAACACCAGAATGACCTCAAATCAGCAGACCCTTACAGCATTTCTACTCAGAAACTTCATGAATCAGCATGAAGTCTTCATTTACACAATAGATGTATTAAAAGGAAAGTTCTGTTACACCCAAAGCTTGACACATCAGTTTTTGTTTTAGCTAATTTGATTGTCGTGGAAGACTGTCTGGTTTTAAGTGACACTACATCTCAGTTTTATACTATGTAACACACTCTGACTGTTTTACTGACTATACAGCCAGCATTTACACTATCTTATCTATACAATTTATCTTTTAAGTTGATCAGGATTAAGGAAACATCACATTCAGATACAGATGATCTTTTGCATCATTTTAAGAGAGACTTTTTAATAGGCATTTATCTGCTAGACATGCTTTCTAAATAATATGGTCAGAACTTAGGTTTTTGCTACATATACAACTGAAGTGAGATGTGATTTTATATATTCTTAGGATTCCCTAAAAATATCTATGGCATCAGTTAAAGACCAGCATATGTATGACATCACTGACAGACCAGCCTATGTATGACATCACTGATATGTATGACATCAGTGACATACAAGTCTTTGTATGAAATCAGTGACAGACCAGCCTATGTATGACATTGACAGACCAGCCTATGTTTGACATCAGTTACAGATCAGCCTATGTTTGACATCAGTGATGGACTGGCCTATATATGCATGACAGACCAGCTTGTATGACAGTAACAGAGTTTGACATTTTAAGATCAGCCTATTTTACAGACCAGGAAAAAACACCTGCTTTGTTTACAACATGGGCGCAGACATTTTGGGACACCCAAAGTTGTGGGACAGAGATCATGATTGGTCATTAAATGAAAAAAAATAAGTTTTGCCATTAATGAGTGAAAATTAAGTGATAAAAAAGATACATGTAGTACTTTGGAATTATAGGGTTGACGGTTGAAAAATTGAAAGGGAGGGGTCATATGGGAATCGATATTTTCCTTTGGTGCGGAATACTACGAGTTATAAAACAAGTGGAAATTTTGAAGTAAAAATGCAACGGCAACCTATACTTTTGAATGCAATTTTGTTATAAAAAAATATTGATCTTTCAGCACAGGGTGACCCAGATTTAATAAACATGGGAGTGACAGTGAACCTATTTGTAAATTTCGCATTGAGGCATATGGTGGTGTCTGTTCCTATAGAGAAATGCACATTTGACACATGTAGGCTGGATGTAGAATAGTCATTTTTCTCATTTTAATCACCTAAGTACATTCACTTTTACTCATACTTTAAAACAGATTTGTGGGTCTCTATGAAATTGAGCAGGGGGGAGTCCACAAGGGTGCAAATTTAATAGGTGTGCTGCCTTTATACACATAATTATGTTTGTGGCACATTTTTATATGTATGTTTTTAATTACAGTCAAAATTCCATCTGTACTGAAAACTGTATACCTCACCCTCTACTATACAAAACATGCACATGTTCTTTTATAAAATATATAGTATGGTTATGCATAGTGACTAATTTTTAGCAACAATATTTTGGAAATGACATTGTAAATTTTAACTCCAGCCTTCTTTTGAGGGCAAAATGTGTCATTTTACTTGTGCACCTTTAGCTGTATAATGTGTACTGTATCTGAAGACATCTCATTTTTTTTAAGAAAATTGTATTAAACTGCCAGCATTTAAGTCTCATGTAAAATATTTCATCTATGCCATATACACTGAAAAACAGTATAACAAATTAATTTAAATTACCCCCCCCTCCCCTTACACCCCCCCCCCCCCCCCCCCCCCCCCCCCCTCTTATGATCTGATCTGATACACAAGAATACATTGTGGTTTAGGTCATATTGTATTAAATTTGGGTAATAGATAATTTGTAAATAAAAAGATTCTTTATAATTTTTTTTCATAATATATCACCATTTTAACCTGTAGAAGGGAATATTTCCAAAAGTTAAATCCTATGTCCAATAAGAGATTTTTATCTAATTGTCACTCATACTACAAAAGTATCAATTATATTTTTTTCTGTATTAACTCATCTATATTCATTCAAGTTGCATGTTTTTCATTTCAGACAATTTTTTGTTTGAATTACTTTTTTCACACCCCCCCCCCCCCCCTTCCAGCAAATGTCACTTAACACTGTCTTGGGGTCATACCACAAAAATTCACACATGGTATTGACAGATTCAAAACTTAGTATAATTAAAATTTGACTTATGAACTATAAATATGTCATATCAAAAGCAATCTAGTTTTGCACCAAAGTACATTTTAAAGTCAGACTTGGTTATCTGCCTCTGTATTTAAATTAGTGATGTAATTAAGGGATGAAACAAACATGGACATAGAAAATGATTACATAGAACACAATACGTGAAATGTGTTGTATGCACCCTCCCAGAAGTTTTAAAAACTTTTAGGGTGCACTTCATTCCTTGTCAATAAAAGCAATTTGATGATATAAAAAAAAATGACCTTTTAAGTGAGCTTCAGAAATCTTCTTTACTTCTGGTGACTAATTGGTTCCTTGCATTAGAAATGATCCGAATTTTAAGATTTTGTGAAGAAAACTTGGGTATTTATTTTGTCACTTTTTCCATTATTTTAGACACCCTTATTTGGTATCTTGGTCAATATTGGTATGATGAAATCATTCAAAATAATGACACGTACAAACAATTCTGAATGAAAATCATGAAAGAATAAACAGACAAAACTTCTTCATATAATTATATTTATTTGTTAATATCAATGAATGGGATTGAGAGGTTGAGGGGGTGCAACACATTATAGACTGTGTTTCTCTTCAGGTTGGGTTTCCCATCCTCGATTTATTAAGGGGGCTTTGTGTAATTTGTGCAATTTCCAAAAAAATGCAAAATGACCATTTTTTTGGCAATGTTTTGGATAAATCTATAGTGCTTTGTTTACAAACATGGGCGCAGACATACACCAAAGTTGTGCGGAGGTTAAAATGAGCCCCCCAGAGATGACATTAAATGAAAAAAATAGTTTTTGCATTAATGAGTGAAATTAATGGTGATAAAAAAGATACATGAATATTTGTACTTTGGAAATTATAGGTGGTTGACGTTGAAAATTTGAAAGGGAGGGGTCATAAAGATATTTTTTTTTTTTTTTTCTTTTACTTTGGTGCGGAGAGTTATAAACAAGTGTGAAATTTGAAGTAAAAATGCAACGGCAAACCTATACTTTTGATTGCTGAAAAAATATTGATCTTTCAGTCACAGGTACTAGCATGGGGGGGGGGGGGGGGGGGAGTGACAGTGATGAAGTGTAAATTAGCATCCTATGGGAAAATATTTGGTGGTGTCTGTCCACCAGCCTATGTGACATACTTGCCTATGTATGTCATTTCAGACCAGTTATGTATGACATCAGTGACAGATCAGTTCATGTATGACATCAGTAAAAGACCAGCCTGTGTGTGATATCACTGACATACTAGCCTATGTATGACATCAGTGACAGACCAGTCTATGTATGACATCACTTACAGACCAGCCTATGTATGACATAATTTACAGACCAGCCTATGTGACATACTTGCTATGTATGTCATTTCAGACCAGTTATATATGACATCAGTGACAGATCAGTTCATGTATGACATCAGTAAAAGACCAGCCTTGTGTGATATGACATACTAGCCTGAGATGACATCAGTGACAGACCAGTCTATGTATGACATCACTTACAGACCAGCCTATGTATGACATAATTTACAGACCAGCCTATGTGACATACTTGCCTATGTATGTCATTTCAGACCAGTTATGTATGACATCAGTGACAGATCAGTTCATGTATGACATCAGTAAAAGACCAGCCTGTGTGTGATGACCATATAGCCTATGTATGACATCAAGTCTATGTATGACATCACTTACAGACCAGCCTATGTATGACATCAGTGACAGATCAGTCCATGTATGACATCAGTGACATACTAGCCTTTGTATGACATCAGTGAGAGATCAGTCCTTGTATGACATCAGTAAAAGACCAGCCTATGTATGACATCAACTAAGCATATGTATGACATAAGTGACAGATCAGCCCCTACATGTATGTATGACAAAATTGACAGACCAGTATGATATCAATATACAGACCACCAGCTTATGTATGACATCCAACTTACAGATCAGCCTATGTATGACATCATGACAGACCCAGACGATGTATGATATCACTGCCTATGTATGACATCAGTGACCCAGACTATGTAGGACATCACTTACAGACTAGATGTATCATCTGACAGACCAGGACTATGTATGACAATCTGAGTTATGTCACCATATCATCTATGTATGACATCAGTGACAGATTAGCATATGTATGACATCAGTGACAGACCAGACTATGTATGATATCACTTATAAAAAATATTGATCTTTCAGCACAGGGTACTTATTTGACCCAGATTTAATAAACATGGGAGTGACAGTGACCTGAAGTTTTGTAAATTAGCATTGAGGCCTATGGGAAAATATTTGGTGGTGTCTGTCCACCAGCCTATGTGACATACTTGCCTATGTATGTCATTTCAGACCAGTTATGTATGACATCAGTGACAGATCAGTTCATGTATGACATCAGTAAAAGACCAGCATATCACTGACATACTAGCTATGTATGACATAAGTAACAGACCATCCTATGTTTGACATCAGTTACAGATCAGCCTATGTATGACATAATTTACAGACCAGCCTATGTGACATACTTGCTACATGTCACAGACCATTATATATGACATCAGTGACAGATCAGTTCATGTATGACATCAGTAAAAGACCACCCTGTGTGTGATAGATCACTGACATACTAGCCTATGTATGACATCAGTGACAGACCAGTCTATGTATGACATCACTTACAGACCAGCCTATGTATGACATAATTTACAGACCAGCCTATGTGACATACTTGCCTATGTATGTCATTTCAGACCAGTTATGTATGACATCAGTGACAGATCAGTTCATGTATGACATCAGTAAAAGACCAGCCTGTGTGTGATATCACTGACATACTAGCCTATGTATGACATCAGTGACAGACCAGTCTATGTATGACATCACTTACAGACCAGCCTATGTATGACATCAGTGACAGATCAGTCCATGTATGACATCAGTGACATACTAGCCTTTGTATGACATCAGTGAGAGATCAGTCCTTGTATGACATCAGTAAAAGACCAGCCTATGTATGACATTAGTGACATACTAAGCATATGTATGACATAAGTGACAGATCAGCCTACATGTATGTATGACAAAATTGACAGACCAGTATGATATCAATAACAGACCAGCTTATGTATGACATCACTTACAGATCAGCCTATGTATGACATCAGTGACAGACCAGACTATGTATGATATCACTTACAGACCAGCCTATGTATGACATCAGTGACAGACCAGACTATGTAGGACATCACTTACAGACTAGCCTATGTATGACATCAGTGACAGACCAGACTATGTATGACATCTGAGTTACTGTCACCACTCATCAGTCTATGTATGACATCAGTGACAGATTAGCATATGTATGACATCAGTGACAGACCAGACTATGTATGATATCACTTACAGACCAGCCTATGTATGATATCACTTACAGACCAGCCTATGTATGAAATCACTTATAGATCAGCCTATGTATGACATCAGTGACACATCAGACTATGTATGAGATCACTTACAGACCAGCCTTTGTATGACATCAGTGACAGACCAGCCTATGTATGACATCTGAGTTACTGTCACCACTCATCAGTCTATGTATGCCATCAGTTATCATTACATTTATACTTAACATATATAAAGACTGGCATAGAAATTGCATGTCCTTTATCATAACACAATGAAACAGAAAATAGTAAACCAGTAGAATTTTGGCATTTTAAAGTGTTTAGACATTGTGTGAATCATTTTAGATGTGGAATTATTATATAGTACTTCCTACATGTATATCAATGAATCTGAAATCCATGTGACATGTTTTTTTTTTACATACATATAAATGTACACAAAAAGATATTTAAACTCAATTACATTTTTCAAATAACATGCTATAACCTATAGTGTACCCCATATATATTTGAGGCAATGGCCAGAAATAAAAAATATACATACATATATATATCAGTATCACTGAAATCTATATAAAAGATCAAGTATGTTCTGTTAAAAATCAGAGAAACAGTATATCAGTTGACAGCCATGCAGGTGGCTATAAAGTTACAAAAATGACTAAACAGTCTGGAATTCCAAAGTTCCTAATATTTGCTGGCAAATTCTTTGGATCACTTTACTTTTTAACTTACTTGGGTCATGGGGACTTTTGATGTACAGAGAAGTCAGTCATAAATACTGAGATAATTTACTATGAGGTATAGGAGCTCTCTGTTGTACATGTATGCCATTCTGCAAAGTACAGCTTTCTGTTATATACTTTCCTGCATTCTTCAAAGTGCAGGACCTTTTTGTTGTACATGTATGCCATTCTGCAAAGTACAGCTTTCTGTTGTATGCTTTCCTGCATTCTTCAAAGTGCAGGACCTTTTTGTTGTACATGTATATATATTACAAAGTACAGCTTTCTGTTGTATACTTTCCTGCATTCTTCTAACTGCAGGACCTTTTTGTTGTACATGTATATATATTACAAAGTATAGCTTTCTGTTGTATATTTTCCTGCATTCTTCAAAGTGCAGGACCTTTTTGTTGTACATGTCTATATATTACAAAGTACAGCTTTCTGTTGTATACTTTCCTGCATTCTTCTAAGTTCAGGACCTTTTTGTTGTACATGTATATATATTACAAAGTATAGCTTTCTGTTGTATACTTTCCTGCATTCTTCTAAGTGCAGGACCTTTTTGTTGTACATGTATATATATTACAAAGTATAGCTTTCTGTTGTATACTTTCCTGCATTCTTCAAAGTGCAGGACCTTTTTGTTGTACATGTATATATATTACAAAGTACAGTTTTCTGTTGTATACTTTCCTGCATTCTTCAAAGTGCAGGACATTTTTGTTGTACATGTATATATATTACAAAGTACAGCTTTCTGTTATATATTTTCCTGCATATATATATATATATATATATATATATATCAAAATGTGTATAACATTTTACAAAGTATCTTATGTACAGTCTATGAATGTGTGTGTATGCTGTGTGTGTTACTGTGTGTGTTACTGTGTGTGTGCCTATGTGTTAGTACTAGTGTGTGTATATGTTGTATGTGTGTTGTGACATGTAATGTATATGTTATATGTATGTGTTACAGTGTTTATGTGTATGGCCTATGTATAGTGTGTTCATGTGTTGTCTTCAAAGTGCATGTGACTGGTGTGTGTGCCTATGTGTCAGTGTGTGTATGTGTTATATGTGTGTGTGCCCATGTGTAAGTGTGTGTATGTGTTATATGTGTGTCTGTGTTAGTGTGTGTATGTGTTGTATGTGTGTGCCTATGTGTTAGTGTGTGTATGTGTTGTGTGTGTGCCCATGTGTTAGTGTGTGTTTGTGTTGTATATGTGTGCCTTTGTGTTAGTGTGTGTGTTTTGTGTGTACCTATGTGTTAGTGTATGTGCTGTGTGTGTGCCTTTGTTAGTGTGTGTATGTGTTATATGTGTGTGCCTATGTGTCAATGTGTGTATGTGTTTTATGTGTGTGTGCCCATGTGTAAGTGTGTGTTTTTGTTGTGTATGTGCTCCTATGTGTTAGTGTATGTGTTGTGTATATGCCTATGTGTTAGTGTGTGTATGTGTTAGTGTGTGTATGTGTTAGTGTGTGTGCCTATGTGTTAGTGTGTGTTTGTGTTATATGTGTGTGCCTGTGCTAGTGTGTGTATGTGTTATATGTGTGTGCCTATGTGTTAGTGTGTGTATGTGTTATGTGTGTGTGCCCATGTGTTAGTGTGTGTTTGTGTTGTATATGTGTGCCTTTGTGTTAGTGTGCGTATTTATATGTGTGTGCCTATGTGTTAGTGTGTGTGTGTATATGTGAGTGTGGGGGCATGCATGTGTTACTGTGTGCATGTGTGTGTTACTGTGTGCATATGTGTGTTACTGTATGTGTGTATGTGTGTGTTACTGTGTGTGTATATGTGTGTGTTACTGTATGTGTGTATGTGTGTGTTACTGTATGTGTGTATGTGTGTGTTACTGTATGTGTGTACATGTGTGTGTGTGTTACTGTGTATGTGTGTGTTACTGTGTGTGTGTATATGTGTGTTACTGTATGTGTGTATTAGTGTGTTACTGTATGTGTGTATGTGTGTTCACTGATTGTCATTTTATAGAGTAGGTACTGCAGGTACATATGTACTTGTTTTTGTTCTGTCTATATCTATAATAGTATCATTACAGAACTCATGTGATGTACACATGCAAGACTACTAGAACATATTGAAATGAGAGTAATACTTGTTAGTTACTGTGTAACTTGATGTCAGTGGGAAAACTTTCTCCTGACATTTCCAAAATGGATATTGTTTACTTTCCATTTTATGTATAGCATTTGTGATGCTGCGTAAAAACAACACATATACCATGCTGTGTCAAACATTAAATATCAACACAATTTAGATGGCAGGGTAGTTAAAGTTAAATTATGTATGAGTTTAACAGATATAATTCACTTTCTTAAGACATGAATGGTTAGAAACGCTTGAGTACCACAGTGTGTGATAAGTTGTTAACATTCATTATTGCCTTGAAGTAAATTACATAACACCAGAAGTATCCAAAGCAAACATCAATATCTTTAATGTGAATTAACATAAAGCTTTAAAATCGATTTCCTAATCTTCAATGGGTGAGAAAACTGTATGGAAGTTGGAAAGATAAAAACATACTACATTATAGATTGAGCAAGATATATCTGCCATTGAAATGGAATTATAACTCTACAATACCTTTGTCAGTTTGTGTAATAAATAAAATTATCTCGGTCCACAAGCTCATCTAACTTATTTATGATCTAGCTATAACAAAACACAAACCTTATTCTGCTAGTGGACATATTTCTGTAATCGTTCCATACAGTTACGAATATTAATGGTGAGAGTTACATGTATGGTTCATTCAAAGAAAACTTTAGAAAAATTCAAAATGTTTTCAGTATATACTCAAGTTTTGTGTCCATACTCAAGGTATTTTTCATTTTTTATGGAGAAATCACAAATATGGCCTCACAGACTTGACCACTACTTCTCCTGCTGACTTGATCACTACTGGTCCACCTGAGTTGACCACTACTGGCCCCACAAACTTGACCACTACTCCTGCTAATTTGATCACTACTGGTCCACTTGGCTTGACCACTAATGGCCTCACAGACTTGATCATTACTTCTTCTGCTGACTTGATCACTACTGGTCCACCTGACTTGACGACTACTGGCCTCATAGACTTGACCACTACTTTTCCTACTGACTTATTCACTACTGGTCCACCTGACTTGACCACTACTGGCCTCATAGACTTGACCACTACTTCTACTGACTTGATCACTACTGGTCCACCTGACTTGACCTATACTGGTCTCACAAACTTGATCATTACTTCTCTAAAGCTGACTTGATCTCTACTGTTCCACCTGACTTGACCACTACTTTTCCTACTGACTTGATCACTACTGGTCCACCTGACTTGACCTATACTGGTCTCACAGAATTGACCACTACTTTTCCTACTGACTTGATCACTACTGTTCCACCTGACTTGACCACTACTGGCCTCATAGACTTGACCACTACTCTACCTTCTGACATAACTACTGACCCTCTTGACTTGACTACTTTTTATTTCTATGTTTACATTGTCTGGAACTGTATTATACACCACTCGTTATAATGTTCTGTTAAAGTAGATAAATCCACAATTTTGATTTAATGTCACAACCTGTAATGACCTAGTAACTTGGTTCACATCTTAGTTTTTCTGATATTAAACAGCTTGTATTTCCCTTTGTTAAAAACAGAATATTTATTATTTTCACCCTGATATCCATAAACTATGTTTCATTTGCTTTGATCTATGGGCATCTGTTTAATGTAGTATGAACAGAAGTAATTCATCAATACTGTTTAGATATTAGTTTCTTATTTACAATAAATCAGTTACTATCACTGTTTTTAGAAATTGATATTTTTAAGCAAAAAACTCAACAGATTTTATTGAACTTTCTACAGTTGATTTTTGCATCAAGTTATTGAGATGAGTAAATTTCAAGGTCGTGGTATGCAAATGTAGGTCACCTAATAATTACTATTCTTAGAAATCCTATATAGACCTTTTATATAGCAAACAGATTATATTGAAATTTTATACACTTGTTCCTTGCAACTAGTTCGAATTTCAAGGTCGTGGTTTGTGAATGTAGGGCAACATTACTGTTTTTATAAAAATTATGTAACTTTGCTCGTCAGACACTTTTTGAGAAATTTAATGAATTAATTTTTATAAACTTCATACAATTGTTCATTGCAACATGTTCTCAAGGCAAATCAACATTTCAACATCATTGTTTGTGAATGTAGGGTAACGTTAACTTACTATTTTTAGAAATCATACATAACTTTATGTGCTGTATAGGTTTTCGATTGCAGGCATATTTCATTATGCATCTCCATATATACTCTTATACCTGTATATTATTAAAATCGCCTGCTAATCTCAACACAACTAATATTCCTCTTTCATACCCCAATAGTCCATGCTTAGTGTTAATTGTTTCCTTCAAATAAACTGTGCATTGCTGTTCATCACGAGCATATTATGTATGTTCCATTTGCAGTACTCTTGTCTTAGTTAAAGAAATGATAAAACATTTTAAAGCATTTCTATAAAACTTTTTTTATTTGGAGTTATTTAAAAATCTTCTCAAGACATTTGCAATTGTACATATAGGATATGATGCCTTTTTTTCAAAGCTTTTTGGATATGTTTGTCAATGCTAAATGAAAGTCAAAAATATTCTTACAAAAGGTGTTTCTTGTTCATATGTTCCAACTCATCATTACTTAGTTATTGCTGTTATCTGGTTACAGATAGATGCTTCGTTTGATGCAGAAGAAGCCAGGAAATGCTTAGAATGGATTAAGGCAGTATCCCCGTGTGACTTTGAAATAGAGCAGCCACAGGATAAATTTAAAATGATGGAACATTTTTACAGTGTACTTAAGGATGGTATGGTTCTCTGCAGGTAAAAATATGTTGCAAAAATCAATGGGACAGGATATTATCTTTTAAAACTTTTTTGGTTTCATTTTACAAAAATGTCTTTATCATACTTATAAAAAGGACTTTTCACCTATCACTGTTTTATCACATTTAAGCATGTTCCAAAGGTCATTCACAAAAGCGGGCCTCCATGGCCGAGTAGTTAAACATCACAAATTAAAACCAAGAAAACTCTCACCTCTAGTCAGAATGGCTAAGTCCCATTGGAGCCCAAGCTGGTTTTGTTAGAAAGTCCTGAGGAAGACCCATGCCTGGCACCATATAAAACTTGAGAATTTGCTCAAGTCTGAGAATATTTGCAATTTGGCCTCCTCAGCCAATCAGATTTCAGGATTTGCCAAAGTTGAGTAAAATTTTTTAATTGTAGACTTAGTAATTCCTAAGTTTTATGGTGCCAGACCCAGTAGTCCTTCCTGGTTACATTGTAACCAGGGTGTGTCTGCCACCACTAAAAACTGGCTGCCACCATATGACTGAATAATTGTTTAGAGTGGCATAAAACAACATTCAAATTCAAATATTCACAAAATTCTGCAGATTTGTCTCTATTCTTTATTCCTCCCCAAACAGTAAAATTTGGTTTTGTTTACATCCATCTGCCAGTCCCTCTGGTAATGATCTTGGTTAAAGTTGAGTAATTCCTCACCATTCCCTCTATTATGGTTTTTCAGGTAGGGGGAGGTGTATTGATTCATCATTGCTCTCAGAATGCTTGCTTACTTAACTGAATAATATCATAGATTTAGTAATGTGTTGATCGACTTATTATATACACATGGACATGCGGGCGTCCAGGGAGGCAGAAATTCACTTCTCTAATTTAACATACATGTAATTCATACTCTCAGAATGCTTTATATGTTATCATTTATTTATGTTTTAAAAATCTCTTCAAATCATATTTTCTGGATTATGATTAATATCCTTTATCAAAAGTTTAAAAGTTCTTTTCAAATCTTAATCTGAAACTAACTTTGTTTAATTGCGAATATCTATTTAGTTTTTTAAGTTCACAAGTTCTTTTCAGATTCTAAATATAGGATTGATTTTGTACCTGTGTTTAACACTATGTAAGCAGCAGGACCAAACAATTGCTTCACTGAATTAAAAAAGAGGTGAATGTCTCAAATGAAATTGAAACAAACGATAGGTAAAAATATCCACCTGAAGCACGACATTTTTATTGTGTATCAAACATTAACTGAGTAGATATAGTTCAAGATTGTGTCTAAGTTTCATCAGAACCTTTGTACTTCAAAACTGTACATTCTAATTTCATACAAACTCTCAACAAATATGTATTATTTACACTTAAGCTTGCACAATTGTTGAATGAAAAATGTCTGAAAGAGAGTATAATTAAAATTATGCTGACAGAACAAGGGCGCCCACCCGGACACACAGCATTGTTCCAAATAACAGCATATTGTTCATATAAAATGCCTGGTATCATGTATACCTCAACATTAATTGAGTTTGTGTATTTTTGTAAACTTCAAAGAACATGGAATGTATCTATCAGAATATATGCATAATATGCATATAATTTGTATGTGAAAAACTGAAAAACATATAACAATAAACAGACAAACTAATTATTGGGTAAAATTTCAACATTCTTATCACCGGTAGATACATACATTTGTATTGTGTGATATCATTGTGGCTACCCATTTGTACCTGTACAACTTTGTAAATATGTGCTTCAGATGAGACAGTAAAAACCGAGGTCCCGTGTCACAGTAGGTGTCAGCACGTTAAAGAACCCTCACTGCTCAATGGCCGTAAGTTCCGAGCATAGGCCAAAATTTAAAGCCCTTCACCAGCTTTTGGTGACACCTCCATATGAGTGAAATATTCTTGAGTGGGACGTTAAACAACAATAAACAAACAAAAACTAAAATGAAGCATTTGTAGATTGAAAGTTATGTTATCCATGGACCTCCATATCTCCTACCTTACATTGTAACTCATCTCAACCCCTGACAAACGATGGACTCTCTTATATACATTTGTATTAATGACTTAGACCAGTCCAAATTAATTTGTCTTTTAGGGGTGAATGAGTTACAATGCTCATTAGCTGTGTTTACCCCAAAAATATTTCAATTCTTTTCTACTTTTGCTACTTGTACTTGATGTACAATAACAAATAAGAGCTACACACAGGCAGAAAAATCTTCTTTTCCTATCTAATTTGTGAAAATAAGGTCAGGTCCAGTGTGATACCATACATATACAAGTAATGTTAAGGTTGAATTAATCAGCTGCAAGTGAATAATTGCCAAACTGGGTTTCCCCAGCAGTTTTCACAAAATATATAGGAATGAAGAATATGTATGCCTGTGTATATTTCTTTTTTGTTTTTGTATATCAATCTAAATAGAAAAAAAGAAAGAATTTAAAAAATAACACAGCTTATGCCCCTTTCAGTTACACTTGATCCTAAGCGAATGTTAGGGGCAAGTTTACCGTATTACTTGTATTAGATAAGTGTTCTTTTCTCTGGTTTTATATCCTTCCTTTTAAAAACTGGCTGCTTTCTTACTGCCCTTCTCCTTCCCTTCTCCATCATCTGAAATATTGGAGACCTTGTATATTATTTTGGTCTGTCTTTCTATCAGTTTGAAACAGTTTCTGTTTAATTACAAGGGAGTATATGAAATGGTATGGTTGTCACATAACCAGACATGTGGGTTTTCTCTAGATACTCTAGATCTGGCTTCCTCCCACATCAAGCAGTCCCCCTAATGCCAACATCAGAGCCAATGAGTAATATATGTATAAGTTGATATAACTTTTTTTTTTATTGTTGTAAAATAGATAGAGTTTATGCTTTTCTTAAATAACTTTAATTTTTCCCTCAAATTTTAACCAAATTTGGTGTGATGTTATATATCAATGAGATCTAAGATGTGGTCATTTATGACCATCATTTATCAATTTTGCCAAAGTTGTAGGACTTTAAAAACTTAATGAGTAACTTATCTCCTTGTGGCACAGTATTTCTCAAACACATCATTATGGGCGTGCTTGATTGGCACTTCGGAATTATGTTCCCTCTGTCCAAAAAATTCTTTCAATCAAGCAAATCGGAATTTAGTTCCCGGAATGAATATGGAGGCTTTAAAAAATATATACTAAATCTACTTCTAGAGCAAGTTTGTCAGTTAGGAATAATACAGTATTACAAATGTCAATACATATTCTGCTAAAATGTGAAATTTAAACATATTTGCCAATTTTGCTCCAAGATTTCTAAATTGGTCACTAGATCTAAAGGCAGGTGCTCTTTCTTTACCATGGCCATTCAAGACAGGTTTTATTGTACCTTACAGAGGCAAACCCCAACCAACCAAACCAATGCTCATTCTAAATCATGTCAGATATTACAGAGTCCTTTTTGATGTACCCATTTAGCATATGTACAATTATATACATGTATGATGGAAAGGCCTACTTGAATCAAATGATGTGACATTATCATTCTCAGTACATTTGGACTGTCCGTGTCATGATGCCTCTATTATAAGAGCAATCATCTTACATGTTAGGGGCCTCGGCTTACTTGTCAGTCTAAGTCATACCTACTGGTACAATTTTTAAGTCAGATTGTGATTGTTTTCACCACAAATTTTGGAAAAAATTAGCGATCATCACTAGATATATAATTGATTTTTATTTACATTATTTTTACAGATTAATGAATGAGTTATTGCCCCCTGGTTACAAATTAGACTTCAATGCAAAAGTTTACCAGGAGACCAAATTGCCAGCCTTTGCTGTGGCCAGAGAAAGAGAGAGGATTGGAATATTCCTAAACAAGGCAATGGAATACGGTGTGCCAGAATCTAGTACATTTCAAACAGACTATCTTTATGAAAGGACTAATTTAGTACAAGTTTGCACTTGTATACGAGCTCTTGGAATCGAGGTAAGAAATACAAAGTACATTTTGTGAAAATAAGGTCAGGTCCAATGCCGTATGCATAAACAAATAGTTATTGCAAATAATTGCTAAACAGGGTTTCTCGAGCAATTTTTACAATATATATAAGAATTCAAGAATTTGTATGCCTGTCTTATTTGCTATTCTATATCAACATGGCTTTTACTATAGTGTCCACAGGGTCGAAATTTGGCCCCATTCTCAATGCATAATGTATGGGTTTTTTTCCCAATTTGATGTTGAGCTCATTACTAAAATGAAAAAGAATAATAATGTAAGGGGAAATACATTTAAAAATTGCATTTAGATTTCCATGTGTGCACACAATTTTCCCCATTATGACACAAATTCACATCAAAATTCCCAATTATGTTGCCAATGGCATTTCCCAAAATTGACAGAAAAAAAGGCCTAATCAATTTAAGTAGTTAAAAAAGCTGATGCTCCTTTAATGGCTATATATGTATTGACAACAGTGATTATATTGTCATATTTTAACTTTAAAAAATAGATACTTATGCAAAGGTTGAGTTCAGAGTTTTGTCCTCATATCATTGACATCAAAGTCAGAATGATATCGTTCTGGTCAAAATTACATTTTTTAAATGATAATAAAATATCAACATTGTTATATAGATTAATTCGAAGTCAATCATTACCATGGGTAAATTGTATCAAAAATATTTTAAATGAGTGTGGGCTGACATATTTATGGGACAGTCCAAATATATGCAATAAAATGTGGTTAAAAACTGAGGTACACAGAATTTTATTTGATCATTATTTACAAAACTGGAGAAGTACTGTTTATAATGCTCCAAAGTGTATCAATTATCGAATATTTAAAGATGAGTTAAAGTTTGAGAACTATTTAGATTTGTTATCAAATAAACAAGCAAAACTTCTTTGTAAATTTCGAACTTGTAATTTAAAATTACCTATCGAATTGGGTCGATGGTCTAATGTTCAGAGAGAAAATAGGGTATGTACTCTCTGCAATTTAAATACAATCGGAGATGAATTTCATTACTTGTTTGTCTGTACAGATGGAGAAATATGTAACTCCAGAAATAGATACTTACCACATAAATACACTACTCGACCTAACGTTCATAAATTCAAAGAATTATTCCAATCATCAAATGCATATTTACTCAGGAAAATTTCAAAATTTATTGAGTGCATAAAAGAGAGAGTTTGTCCTCCGGGTTAAACGACCCGTAATTACTAATCTATTTTTCTGACTTGAACGCATGTGATGTATTAATCTATCGAAACTTACATTTTGTATATCTTCTCTACAATGTATCCTATTACGTTTATGAGAATAAAATTGTCATTGTCATTGTCATTGACACTTAGGTCAGAGATTCTAACCAATTATCATTTTGATAACATTAAGGAAATTATAGCTGATATTTTAAGGGTTGAGTATTTTCCAAGCACATCTAAGCAACTCATCTTACCTAAGTGAATAGCTATTCATAGGCTAATCAATTTAAAGATTTAGCTGCCACAATTACATGTACATTCATCATGTTTATGGTGTTCTTACTTTTCTTGATATGTATCACAGATTTATCTCCCCCTTACCTACAATCCTTTAGTAGATGACTTGATGAAAAATCTGGTTTTGCACATTACTGATAAAGACACAGGAAGGGGGAGGGTTGAAGATAATACAATTCTGCTCTCTCTCTCTCTCTCTCTCTCTCTCTCTCTCTCTCTCTCTCTCTCTCTCTCTCTCTCTCTCTCTCTCTCTCTCTCATTCATTGTCAATGTGTGCTGCTGACTCATCAATACATGTATGTCTGCCTCTCTTGTTAATGTTTCTCTCTCTCTCTCTCTCTCTCTCTCTCTCTCTCTCTCTCTCTCTCTCTCTCTCTCTCATTCATTGTCAATGTGTGCTGCTGACTCATCAATACATGTATGTCTGCCACTCTTGTTAATGTTTCTCTCTCTCTCTCTCTCTCTCTCTCTCTCTCTCTCTCTCTCTCTCTCTCTCTCTCTCTCTCTCTCTCTCATTCATTGTCAATGTGTGCTGCTGACTCATCAATACATGTATGTCTGCCACTCTTGTTAATGTTTTTTTTTTCTCTCTCTCTCTCTCTCTCTCTCTCTCTCTCTCTCTCTCTCTCTCTCTCTCTCTCTCTCTCTCTAATTAATTGTCAATGTGTGCTGCTGACTCATCAATACATGTATGTCTGCCACTCTTGTTAATGTTTGTCTCTCTCTCTCTCTCTCTCTCTCTCTCTCTCTCTCTCTCTCTCTCTCTCTCTCTCTCTCTCTCTCTCTCTCTCTCTCATCAATACATATATGTCTGCCACTCTTGTCAATGTTTCTTCCGTCCAAAGATTGTCCCTGCCCTGCCTCCCTCAGCTTATATCTACCACACTGAAATCCTCTTCCACCACCCTTCAGAATTTAAGTTGTAATGCTCTTCATTGTTTAAATATATAGTGGATTACTAAGTAATTTAAAATAAGTATTGTTTGCTATTATTGTTAATAATTTGTAATTTCTTTTGTCATGTCAATTATGCCTCAGACATGCATTCTGCACTGAAAAAATCTCAACCAATCTTGACTTTCATCATGTGGTTAATCCACATAATGTTTTCCATGATAACAACAGGATACACCAGTATGTCTATCTACAATGTACATTATTGTCATCAAAATTAATACAAGGCCATTGTGGGTGCTTCAATGGCCTAGTCTGCTTGAGTTGGAGTCCCCATGGAACCTACATTGTTTTCTGATTTTGTGAGATAGTTTGCGGGTTTACATGCGGAAGGCTGCTGATTTCTTCCCAAGTACATTGGAATCTGGGTCTCTCCTTGCCCATTAAAAAACTGCCCACCAACATATATCTAAAACTTTTAGAATGTTGTGTAAAACACCATTCCAACAAAAAGACAAATACAGGTGAAGTATAAAGGTGAAGTATACATGTCATTGTAATTTGAATCATCAGTTTCTGTCATACAGAGATATCAGATAGGCGCTCATAGCATGTGTAGCTTCTGTAGAATTGAGTTCTCAAATGTTGAATCAAATGCCTGTTTTATGTAGTAAAAAACTTTCCAACTTTATTTTCTTCATTCATTCATCCATGAGTTAGTTTAAACAAAAATGCAGAAAATGTTTACTTATAAAAAGTAGCAAGTTCCCCTGTCTTTATTTGGGTTTTTGATATTTAGATGATGATAGTTTAACATTGTAATACATTTTATGTTTTTGCATTTAAATGTCTTTATTTCTGTTTGCAAAAGGATATGACAAGTAGCATTTCTATAGGGAGCAAAACTTGTGAGCTCACCTGTTTTAACATTCACTTAAGTGTTAAGAACTTTCCATTGAGCAAAGATAAAATTTGAAGAGATCTACTTAAAATGATAGACCTGTAATTATCTTATAGCTTCTGTCTGTCGCTAGACGGATACCTTTACCTGTCAGTGTGTATTCAATATATAAGGATAAAATGTTAGCCTTCTTGTTCAGGTAAATGTTACTGTGATTAATGTTGAGATTCTGACACTGTACCTGCAATACTTGAAACCTGACCATGATAACAAAATACATTAATACTTAGAAACCAAATACCCTGCTGTAGATAGATAGGGAGATATTAATTTATGATTCACAGTGGTATATAATAAAGTGTCCATATGATACTGAGCTATTAAGTTCAGCACGTTAATATCAACGATTGGATAAAGGATAAAAGAGTGCACAAATTTCTGGCAGATTGATGCTATGTTAGTGTCACACAAAGACAAAATAGTGCACCAGTCCCTTGATGATGTTATTTAGAACTATCTTTATTAGTGTCACATGGGATGAAATAAATCACCACCCCTTTGGTGATACTATTTGCTGTTTTTGATAGCATTACATAAGATAAAAGGGTGCAAATATCTCTTCATGACATTATTTTATATCTTTATTTGTGTTACTTAAATATGAAATAATATGCCATTCCTTTGAAGACATTATTTACTATCTTTGATAATGTTGCACAAAGATGAAGTTGTGTACAAGTCCCTAGATATTATGGTTTACATGTATTTTCTATTTTTAATAGAGTTACATAAAATGATGGGTGCACATGTTCTTTCATGACATTATTTTCTATAGATGATAGGGTCAAATACACTAACCTTTTTCTATAGATGATAGGGTCAAATACACTAACCTCTTTCATGTAGGGTTAGATGACATTCTTTGCTATGAGTATGATATTGTCATGTAGGGGTAAGATGTCATACATTGTACATGCCAGTTTCTAATTTTATATCAATGCCTATGAATATTTAATTACTGTTCTAGTTTGAGTTTATTTACTACTATGGACATTCAGAGTACACATGTTTTATATCACTGTTAATTTTAGATAGTTTTTGTTTTGTTTTTACTCAAAGCAACCAAATTGTTATGAATAATAAGTATATTAATGAATTTATATCTTCATGTACTTAAGAAAAACTAAAATAAAAAAGTTAAGGTATAATATGCAGAATATTGCTAAAAATAGCATTTACCAAATTTAATCCTTGCTCTGTTTGACTATTTAGAATATCATAGAATATATAGATCTAGATAAATTTGTTTATTTTGCTAGTTATTTTTGCCCGCCTTCAGGGCAGTAACACAGATAATCCTGTATTTGTATGTGTATGGCGCCTTCAGGGCAGTAACACAGATAATCCTGTATTTGTTTGTGTATGGCGCCAGACTATATGCACTTTACATGTTTTACATGAAATATTAAGTACACTCAAGGTTTGGAGTGTCCTTCAAAACACCAAAGGATTCATGTTTTATTATTTTATTATGTTTTATCTGCAATAAAGATATTTCAGTCATTGAGCCATGTAACACATTGGTGATTTCTAAAATACTCTGGAGTATACAGGGTATACCTGACTTGAGATTTTGAATATTAACTCTCTGTATGATACTGAGGACCACCTAACAAGGTACATAGATGATGATCAACTTGAAATCTAAAATAAATATTGCTGTCTTAAGTAATTTGTATGAAATCATACGATCCTGTTGCACTCCAAATAAGATTAAAATAGATTTACCTATTGTAGGAATATATATTAAGGAAATAAAGGTAATTGAATTCTGTCAGCAGTATACATGTGTATTTCAGCCATGGTCTTTGCAAAATAAACTGGATGAAGTATGAAAAAATCTCTCTCCCTCTCTCTCTCTCTCTCTCTCTCTCTCTCTCTCTCTCTTAATTTGATAATCATTATTGTAAAATTCATATAGCCTGGTTAGGGTGGAGTCTCGTGTGCCCTGTTCTCAACCAGGACAAGTTTAAATTTTTCTTGACACTGTTTCCCTGGTGAACGAGTGATAAAAAGAGTGTGTTCTATTCATCCCGAGAGTACTGTTTTGGCGCAGTCTCACAACATTTTACAATCAAATGTACCAGGACAAGAAGTAGTTATTTCAAAGATGTCAATAGAATTTACATAATTCACATGTTTATGGATAAATTACTTGCCCAGGATAGTGTTCCAGAGCATTTGATTGGTGTTCCTTTTGTCTGGATTGTCCTGCATAGCGAAATGAACACGCTCAGTAGAGTGTCACCACGTGACCGACAACACCTTACCCTTTATGAACAGATCAATGTGTTAGGTGTTTTCCAGGATTAATTAACTAATTAGTTGGAATAGGACTTTGGAAATACCAGGAAAGTTCATGCGAATACGCATTAAGAGAGTACAGAAAAGTTTATTTATGGACATTACTCCCCGGAATGTGGTTTAAAATCATGCTGGTAAGAGTAGACATTCTTAATAGCTACCAGTATCCAGTGAAGAATAAGAAGTTTTTCCTGTGAAACTTGTCATAACTCAAGTGAGTAGCTTCATCACTATGGTAACTAGAGGGCTAGTTCACCCCACCAAGCTAAGTAAATTGGACTATACCACTTTGTTAATTTAAAGATTAAAAACTGCTGATTCTGTTAACTCATTCACCCCTATAGAAACATTTGGACTGGTCTAAGTCATCCATTTACAGAAGAGTCCATTATTTTCCAGGGGTTGATGAGTTAAGTTTTCTCCCAAAGGAAAGTAAACACTCAGATGAGCTTAGACAACTCATTGATGACTTGGTTTGTGGTGTATTAATCATGTCAAGTTTACAGGCTATGCTAGGTTCATGGTAACAATAGGACTATACAGTTAAAGTGTTAATCATCATAATACATGTGTCTCTTTCTACAATAATTCAATCTCTAGAAATGAGAAAATGTGTGTCATGAACAAAATCAAATTATACAGGTAGAATGAGAAATAGTAAAAAGTTATTTTATAGCTTACTATGGTGCCATTATATTGATATTAGAATGCCAGTTAATTTTAAATCCAACAGAGATATACAATCTTCTGTAACACAGAAGCTGCTTCTGATTGAGTTGAAATTTTTATAAAATTAGCATAATTCAGTTTTTTGTAAGTTGCGCACATGAATACAATTGGCAGCTGGGTAATACGGTATTCATAATGTGTCTACAGACCAGGTGTAGAAAGTACATATACAGATATCACAGACTGTTTAAATAAAACAAGTAAATATATAATATTGTTATGTGTGTACAGTAAAACCTGACTTAAATACCACTTCTATTGTCTTAGACCAGTCTAGCTATTATTGTCTGTAGTTATGAAAGGAATATGAATTAGTAACTCCACCTACATAGTAGATGCATGTAAGGATTTTGATTTAACTTGTCACAAAGGAAAATCACAACATATAGATTTTTATGAAAGAAGGAGAATGCTGCTCAGCAATTTTTGAGGGAGTTTTTACCCTTTGACTTAGAATTTTTATGTCCCTGGCCTGAAAGGTCCACTGGGGGTATCTAGTGTTTAGATCGCCCATCTGTCTGTTTGTGTGTCTGTTTGTCCATAATTCTGTCCCGTTTGTTTGTGTGTCTGTCTGTTTGTCTGTCCATAATTCCGTCCCGCTAGAAATTTGTTGGGCATTTGTGTTTCACAAACACATCTTGTTTGCTTTAATGATACCAGCATCTTGTCATCACAACAAGTCCAAGAGACATGAAAGGATTTTGATTTGTCAGAAAGGAAAATCAAAACATGAAGATGTGCATAAAGGGAGGAGAATTCAGCTTGACAATGTTTAGCCCACCATCAACAGACGACGGGCTATTCAGATCACCCTGTGTCTGTGGTCCTTTGTACTTCGTCTGTCATCAGTCGTCCATCCTTAACTCATCAACCCCTTAAGTCACATTTGGACCTGCACATTTTAAAGAAAGGTTTACTCCACTCTCAGAATTCAAGGGTGTATGATTTAGAGTCAAAATTATATAATGATTTTACATGCAATATGAACTTGTTCATACCTGAATTATGACAATAGTCCATACTATATAGTATATACTGACCTAGGTGAGTCTAAATGTGACCACAGGAGTTAATGAGTCTAACAGTTATTGTTATCGCTATTCCTCAGAAAGTACTGAAGGGATCATTATGAAGTTTGACATATAGATTGTTCTTGAGGTCCAGTTGTGCAGTGTACATTTTCAGGCCAGTCGGTTCACAAAATGGCTGCCAGACGGCCATCTTGGATTTTGACAATTAAAGTTTATTTTCGCTATTTCTCAGAAAGTACTGAAGGGATCTTTATGAAATTTGACATATAGGCTCTCCTTGAGGTCTAGTTGTGCGGTGTACATTTTCAGGCCAGTCGGTTCACAAAATGGCTGCCAGACGGCCATCTTGGATTTTGACAATTAAAGTTTATTTTCGCTATTTCTCAGAAAGTACTGAAGGGATCTTTATGAAATTTGACATATAGGCTCTCCTTGAGGTATAGTTGTGCGGTGTACATTTTCAGGCTGGTTGGTACCAAAAATGGCTGCCAGGTGGCCATCTTGGATTTTTACAATGGAACTAACTCATGTACCACGTGATACCCGATAACGTTTGTGGATTATTGTTTCTATTGGTGATGGAACGTAACTCTACGTAATCTTCATGCTGAAATAACTTAAGTGCAGGATATGATCTTCTAATCTTATTCCATCACCAATAGAAACAATAGTCCCGCACAAACATTATCGGGTATCACGTGGTACATGAATTAGTTCCATCAAAGTTTATTATCACTATTTCTCAAAAGTACTGAAGGGATCTTTATGAAATTTGACATATAGGTTCTCCTTGAGGTATAGTTGTGCAGTGTACATTTTCAGGCTGGTCGGATAAAAAATTGGCTGCCAGGCAGACATCTTGAATTTTGACAATTAAAGTTTGTTATCGCTATTTCTCAGAAAGTACTGAAGGGATCTTTGTGAAATTTGACATATAAACGTTATGACCAGAGATATTTTACTCATTGCAGGTCATGACCAGCATTTTCACTTTTAGAGGTTGACAAGTATCATGTATGATTAAGCTATCTTGGATTATAGCACTTTTGGTATTGTTATAATCTTGTGAGCAAGCACTTGGCAAGTATTTAGGTTTTTGTTAAAATTCATTGTTGAGCCACAAAATAAGAGAAAAGAACAGTCTGTTATGAATCAGATGAAGAACATTCGATGGCGGGTGACAAGATCCCTCTGGGATCTCGTTTTACTTTTGGACTCAAATTTTTTTTTCTTTAATGATACAGTGCAACCTGTATAGAGAGACCACCCCATCTGCCACTGAAATGTGGTCCCTCAAGACATGTAGTCTCTCAAAAGAGTTTTTATTTTGAGAACTATTTAACCAGGTGGTTTTCAGAATGTGGTCTTAAAAGACAGGTGCTCTTTCACAAGAGAGGCCTCTCAAGACAGGTTCTTCTGTACTAACATATTGTTTCTAGAATCATTACTCATTTGTAGTTTTATTTGTTCTAGGCTCACCACATCTGATGCAGATATACATCTTAGGAAGATGGGAGTGATTCTGTCAATTTATGTATCTTGGCAATAGGGTAGGGGACTATGCAAATTAGCCTTGTTTGGAAATGCCTACTATTTGAAAGAAAACTTCATTCCCCTTCAATATCTGTGTTGCACTGAATTGGGTATTGTCCGATTCACATAAGATGGCGGGGAGGAGTAACCTTTTGATTATGATATGGATGATTTTACTGACTTTTCGCTTGTGACAAGCTGCTTAGGACAAACGTTTCATCCCTCTCTGGATAATTTCTTATGTATTGTGACAAGTAGGAACAATTTCTCTGGTCATTGTAATTTTAATGTAATGCTTTATTACCTAAAAGACTCCGCCCCGCCAGGTTATTTAGATTTTACTATATATATATGTCATGCTGATATGCTGGGGATGACACACTTTCATTTCTCAGTGTAACAGTTACCTAGTAGCTATATCGGAATGTTTATTTTTGCTTCATTCTAAGAAGCATTTAACCCTGCATTGAGACTTTAAAAGTAAACTTTAAGTCGACACTGTTATCATAGTGTTTGTAGATTAATATGTGTCAGGAATATATATGTGTATATACAGTAGTGAAATAGATAACATTATCAGTTTTTTGTTTATACATAAAAAGCTTGGTCAGTAAATATGTCTTGAATAATGCACTCCAAGCAGAATTTGTCATCAGATTTACAATTACCCTGTTTCATGTATCATGTCTGTAAGACAGTTGTTTATGTCATAAACACTGTAGACCCACTAAATTTTTTAGAGTTTCTACATTAGTCACAAGTCAGGGTTAAGTTCTAAATCATGTTAAAGTAAAACAGAAAATAAGGGGCCAGTTGATAAAATCTGAACATCCTATAAAAACTTAATGATGGCATAACGTGATATGGTTTGTGTGGATGTAAATATATTAATATTATTATATCATTGATGGCACTGGTTATGTTGTTAGAACACATTGATGTCGTTCTTACCAGTATGATGTACAGTGATCTATTATCACTATAAACACTGGTGTACACTTTGATGTCACTCTTCCATATGATTTACACTTTGAATTCACTCTACAATCTTGTGTACACTTTGATGTCACTCTCCAATGTAGTGTACACTTGGATGTCACTCTCCAATCTGATGTACACTTTGATGTCACTCTACAATGTGATGTACATTTTGATGTCACTGTACAATCTGATGTATACTTTGATGTCACTATACAACCTGATGTACACTTTGATGTCACTCTACAATTTGATGTACACTTTGATGTCACTCTCCAATCTGATGTACACTTTGATGCCACTCTACAATCTACTGTACACTTTGATGTCACTGTATAATCTGTTATATACTTTGATGTCACTATACAACCTGATGTACATTTTTTGTGTCACTCTGCAGTCTGATGGACACTTTGATGTCACTCTGCAGTCTGATGGACACTTCATCACTCTACAATGTGATGGACACTTTGATGTCACTCTACAATGTGATGTACACTTTGATGTCACTCTACAATGTGATGTACACTTTGATGTCACTCTACAATGTGATGTACACTTTGATGTCACTCTACAATGTGATGTACACTTTGATGTCACTCTACAATGTGATGTACACTTTGATGTCACTATACAATGTGATGGACACTTTGATGTCTCTGTACAATGTGATGTACACTTTGATGTCTCTCTACAATGTGATGTACACTTTGATGTCACTATACAATGTGATGGACACTTTGATGTCTCTCTACAATGTGATGTACACTTTGATATCACTCTACAATGTGATGTACACTTTGTTGTCACTCTACAATGTGATGTACATTTTGATATCACTACAATCTGATGTACACTTTGTTGTCACTCTACAATGTGATGTACACTTTGATATCACTCTACAATGTGATGTACACTTTGAATTCACTCTACAATGTGATGTACACTTTGATGTCTCTCTACAATGTGATGTACACTTTGATATCACTCTACAATGTGATGTACACTTTGATGTCTCTCTACAATGTGATGTACACTTTGATATCACTCTACAATGTGATGGACACTTTGATGTCTCTCTACAATGTGATGTACACTTTGATGTCTCTCTACAATGTGATGTACACTTTGATATCACTCTACAATGTGATGTACACTTTGAATTCACTCTACAATGTGATGTACACTTTGAATTCACTCTACAATGTGATGTACACTTTGATATCACTCTACAATGTGATGTACATTTTGATATCACTACAATGTGATGTACACTTTGATGTCACTATACAATGTGATGTACACTTTGATGTCACTATACAATGTGATGGACACTTTGATGTCACTATACAATGTGATGGACACTTTGATGTCACTATACAATGTGATGTACACTTTGATGTCACTATACAATGTGATGGACACTTTGATGTCACTATACAATGTGATGTACACTTTGATATCACTCTACAATGTGATGTACACTTTGATGTCACTATACAATGTGATGTACACTTTGATGTCACTATACAATGTGATGTACACTTTGATGTCACTCTACAATGTGATGGACACTTTGATGTCACTCTACAATGTGATGTACACTTTGATATCACTCTACAATGTGATGTACACTTTGATATCACTCTACAATGTGATGTACACTTTGATATCACTCTACAATGTGATGTACACTTTGATATCACTCTACAATGTGATGTACATTTTGATATCACTACAATCTGATGTACACTTTGATATCACTCTACAATCTGATGAACACTGATGTCATTAGAAACAATATGATATATACTACATTGTATTATGTCATAAGAAACAATATGATGTACAATTTGATGTCACTATACAACCTGATGGACACAATGATGTCACTAGAAACAATATGATATTCACTATGATTTCAATAAAAACAATATGATGTTCACATTAATGTCAATAGGAACAACATAATATATGTCATTATGCCACTTGAAACAATATGGTATACACTAGTCTATGATGTCATTAGAAACAATCTGTTCCCAATTATGTCACGAGAAATAACACTTTGTACAATGGTGTCACTAGAAACAATACTTTGTACAATGGTGTCACTAGAAACAATACTTTGTACACTATGATGTCACTAGAAACAATACTGTTTACACTATAATGTCACAATATAATGTACACTAAGATGTCATAAGAAATATGATGTATGCTGACAGCTATGATGTCATAAGAATTAATATGATGAATACATGTGCCATGATGTCACCAAAAATATAATATGAAGCCATGATACTTTTATTCAGTAATGTTGGGAACATTTTTATAATGTCATACTTGTTGCTTCATCACATGATGTAATAATGTCAAAATATTGTGAAACATTACAGTAAAGGCCTTTGTTTAGTTTGTATTAAATTAGCCACTTTTGTTTATCTAGATGTTTTAGAGAGATGAGATGCAAAGTGTTCAATAAAGTTTATCAGAAATTAGAAATAATTTGAGATATTATGTTAAATATTTGCTCACAACATCAATGTTTCCTATAAAATGTTTAAATGAATTGCCATCATCAATGCTAATTGATGTCAAAGCACCCTATAACATCAGCAGAAGCTATTAATTGATGTCATTACGCTCTATGAACTGAAATCATACAGTATAATTAATATCTGGTGCACCTTTGTGTATTACAGTTCTAATCTTATTAGATATCATATTTGCCATTTCAAAATGATTTACACTTTTTGTATGATTAGTAATCAAACATGAAATTGACAATGATATCCCCAATATACAAAGTTACTTGGTAATCTCTTTCAATTGAATCAATCTGTGTAGCACAATAAAATCAATAGTTTGCTGTTTATTCTGATAGTGAAATAAACCTTATTTCAGCAGTCTTTAGATGCATGTATGATGATTTTTATCAACTCATCTTTGGGAAGTTGCTGGCAGGATTACAAATGTATTTTATTGTCTAACTTTGGTGCCAGTGTTGTACGATATTTTGACCCCAACGATAGATTGACCCAGGGGTGAATTTATCGTAAATAGATTGACCCCTTGGGTCATTCTGTTGTGATCCCCTTGCAATATATTAAACCCCCTTCTGAATACATGATTACTAGAGGAGGTGAACATAGCATGACACTGGGGATGACATTGGCATTGGTGTCTAGTGAAAAGATTGATTGAGGTCAGGTTTACCTGCTTCTAATAAAGGTTTATGACAAATTTTGCATTGAAATATTGAGGTCAAGGTCAGAAAGTTAATGACATTGTTCTTTATCATTATTAATTAAAATACATTTTTACAAATGTTTGTTTTTTTTTCCACAGGCTCAGTCCAGACAAGATTACAATGGACAAATGATCTGGCCAAAGAAGGCAGAAGAAAACAGAAGAGACTTTTCAGATGACCAACTCAAAGCGGGTCAGCAGGTTATTAGTTTACAGTATGGAACTAACAAAGGAGCAAGTCAAGCGGGAATGAACTTTGGCAAACAAAGAATGATACTAGATTAACTGAAGTGTCAATTTTGTTATATTGTATCTTAATCATTCATGTTGATTATCCAGCTCTTTGTTTCTGATTTAAAGATTTCAAAACAGCCATCACAAACATTTACAGCTGGTTAATGGACAGTGGTATCATAACTGGACAGAAGGACAGTGCTGCCATTATAACTGGACGCATTTGTAAATCAAACTGTCTTTGAAGATCAACACTCTTTGATATTTGTTGTTGTTTTTTTTTCAGCCAGTACATGTGTTTAGTTTTGGTTTCAAAGTGCCACTTTTAAATGATCTTGCTTTGATCTCATTATCATTAGGCCTTTGTAATTTGTGTATTTGTTTTTTGGGGAATACCCAGTACATATTTAGCTACCATACTACATGTATAAGAAATTGACGAAAGGTCAGTATCAAAACATTAATGACACTTATTCATACATTGTATTTAGTATGGTCCAATGTAGGGAAAGGAAAAACCAAAGGACTTAACCTTTTTTAGTATGTCAGAATTCAGTGTTTTTGTAATAATGTTACAAAAAATTGTTAATGTTATGATTAAATACTGTAGATATACCTTGTTGAACATACATTCTACTTTACATTCAGGCAGGTGAAGGTTATTTAGCACCTGTCCAATTTGACACCCTAAATGCTTCAATGTTTTTACCTAACATTTTCACCTTTGTATTTGAAATTGGCCCTTTCTCCTAAGGGCAAAAATTGCAAAATTAAACAAGGATTGAATTTCAAGATATACTCTAGTTTATCCATATCTGAACAAAACTTTTGAAAGTTAACATCAAAAATGTATTGATGCAAGTCATGTGATTGTTTTCATTTATAGGAGGGAAGAAATCATACGAAATCCATTCAGATAAATGTACATGTAGCATAGTACTGAAATGTGTGTAGTGATATATGTTCTTAAGTTTGATCTCCCAGTCTGGACCTGCAATTAAGGTCGAATTACCAATAAGAAACCCTGTTATTATCGTACTATATCAAGTTATAAACCTTTTACTTACCTGAGTAATGAGGACATTTGAGTATATTCATCTATTATGTATTATTTAAAGAGAAATTCCTTGGTCATATTACAATAGTTTGTATGTACATGTACATGCATCTATTATTTGTATACATATATCTATAGTTGTTTGTATATATTCATCTAATGGTGTTTGTATATGTACATCTATTGTTATTTGTGTACATACATCTATAGTTGTTTGTATGCATACATCTTTTGGGAGTACCAATATATTTAACCACAATCCAAACCTTTTGAAATTACCCAAATATTTTACCAATAGACAGTCACATATCAATAAGATTTTTAGGGATTGTTTATGAGTTAATGCAATACCCAAATTGTCAGCATTATTTTTCAGACTTTTTAGTTTTCTAAACACAATACAAATGTTTTTGTTTAACATTCTTTAGTTTCTCTGTAGTTTTCCCATTTTAACCTTAAGCACATATAAACTCTCTGTATTTTTAAGCCAAATATTTACATTCAATTTTAGCTTTCTAGAGCTGCTTTATGACTTATGGCTGCATGTGTACTTACACCAGCTGTTTGATGTTATAATTGAAATGACTGTACAATGTTTGTTGTAGAACTTTTTACGTGTATATTTGGATCAGTAAATCAATTTAAGTGCACGTTCATTGGCTTTTGGAAAGTGACTCACACTTTCATATTATGTCAGGGAGTGTTCTGTGAACTGGTTTTTGATGATGCTACATGTACAGTCAAATTTGTCTATAAAGGTTACTCAAAAAAGGTTAACAATAGCAATGATTTAATGGCTAGTGCCCATTATACAGAAGTTGCCTTTTAAGCAAGTTTAACTGTACTTTTTGATACTGGGATACCAGTATGGATATATTCTGTGATAAGTGTTCTCATGATCAAGTGTTAGTTTTTCTATTACAAATTGAAATCAGTGAGAATTATTTTATAGAAATCTGATGATAAAATGATGGTATCTCTATTATGAAATTGGTAGGAATCATGGTATAAGATGATTCTTTGTGGTTACATTCATTACCAAAATGTCATTTTAATTGTATCTTATTCGTTCACCTTTATATATTGCACTTCAAGAGTGATCTGTAACAATCACTTTGATGTCACATATACAAAGTGATCTGTATCTGTCACTGTTATGTCACATATATATAACCTACATATTGATCTGTAACAATCACTTTGATGTCACATATACAAAGTGATCTGTATCTGTCATTGTTATGTCACATAGATATAACCTACATATTGATCTGTAACAATCACTTTGATGTCACATATACAAAGTGATCTGTATCTGTCACTGTTATGTCACATAGATATAACCTACATATTGATCTGTAACATTCACTTTGATGTCACATATACAAAGTGATCTGTATCTGTCACTGTTATGTCACAGATATAACCTACATATTGATCTGTAACATTCACTTTGATGTCACATATACAAAGTGATCTGTATCTGTCACTGGTATGTCACATATATATAACCTACATATTGATCTGTAACAATCTCTTTGATGTCACATATACAAAGTGATCTGTATCTGTCACTGTTATGTCATATATATATAACCTACATATTGATCTGTAACAATCACTGTGATGTCACATATACAAAGTGATATATATCTGTCACTGTTATGTCACATATATATATAACCTACATATTGATCTGTAACAATCACTTTGATGTCACATATATAAATTGATCTGTAACAGTCTCTAAGATGTCACATATATAAATTGATCTGTAACAGTCTCTAAGAAATCACATATATAAATTGATCTGTAACAGTCTGTAAGATGTCACATAAACTGATCTGTGACATTCACCAACATGTCACATATGACAATTAATCTGGAACATTCACCATGATGTCACACAAATTGATCTGTAAATTACACCATGATGTCACATATACATATACAAAACTACACATATTTTTGCATGTGATCGTTGTAGAGTATGAATTCAACTAGTCCTAGCTCGAGTTGAATCAACTGCTACTACGATCAAGTGCAGTCTGATGATACGGATAGAAACATTTGTGTGGTTTTGTATTTATTACATATCCCTTATTTACCCCTTACGTGTACAGAAATTAAAAATTCATTCCACTTTCATTGACGCCATCAAATATTTTGGATGACATGAGTCCCATTTAGAAAAATAGCCCTGACAAAATGTCCATATCCAACTACAGGACGTTACGTATCGCACGGGCGTATTGAATTCTGTATTGTAAATGTATGATTACACTTGCATGTACCGTAATAAATATTGGTCCATATCATTCACTGTGATGTCACATACAAATTAATCTGTGAAATACACCATGATGTCATATATGCATATTGTTTTTAGCTATTGAGCTATTGTGATCACTCCCGGTCTGTCGTACGGTGTCCATCCATAAACTTTTTATAATTTCGACTTGTTCTCTGAAACCACTGAAGGGATTTTGGCGAAACTTGACAGGAAGCAAGTGCTCAAGGTTCTTTACCAAATTTTTAGTTTTCAGCCAGATTGTCCCAAGGGTGGATCCAGGGCGGGGTAGAATACGTCCCAAAAGATACCCCTCTTGAAAAATCTTCTTCTCCAGAACCGCTGCATGAATTGAAAATCAGAATTTTACTGAGTGATCTACATGGATATATGATTCAAGTGTGTATTTTTCATAGAAATCTGAATATTAGTTTTTGAGCCTTTGTCATTTTCATTCATTTTTGCATGATTTCCTCAATTATCTCCCCTAGCATTCACTTTGATTCATTCATTTAATGTATTTTACTTGTAATTAGTTGAAGACATGTTTTTGTACAGGAATTTAACGAAATTTAATTTCTAGAATTATTTATGAATTTTTTAAGACTGCAAAAAAAAGGGGGAACCATTTTTCACACTATCAGCTTTTGTTTCAAAACTACAGAAGGAATTTTGACTAAACTTTACAGGAGTCATGTGCTCACGGTTGTTTACCATGTTTATAGTTTTCAGCAAGATTAGCCCAGGGGTGGATCCAGGGTGGGCAGATTAGGTACCAAAAGGTACCCTCTTTAAAAATCTTCTTCTCCAGAACCACACCATAAATTAAAAAGAAACAGATTGTTTCTTAGTGATCTACTTGGATATATAATTCAAATTTGTAGTTTTCATAGAAATCAGAAGATTAATTTTTGACACGTTTTTGAGGTCTTTTCAGACTTTGTCATTTTCATTAATATATGCATGATTTCCTTAATTATCTCCCCTTGCATTTACAATGATGCATTAAAGTGTTTTACTTGTATATAGTTGAAGAAATGCTTTGGTGCAAGAATTTTGCCTAAATTTGATTTCTAGAATTTTTCATGAATTTCTTAAAGCAGCAATATTTATGTTTCTTTACCAGATCAGCCTACATGTACGTATTCTTCTTGGTTTTCTTTCCACATTTGTAGATGGTTCTCAGGTAAGCAATTGAGGCCCTCTTGGACCTCTTGTTTATCATTCACTGTGATTTCACATACAAATTGATCTGTATCAGTCACTATGATATCATATATACATATTGTTTTGTATCATTCACTGTGATGTCACATACAAATTGATTTGTATAAGTCACTATGATATCATATATACATATTGTTTTGTATCATTCACTGTGATTTCACATACAAATTGATTTGTATAAGTTACTATATCATATATACATATTGTTTTGTATCATTCACTGTGATTTCACATACAAATTGATCTGTATAATTCACTATATCACATATACATATTGTTTTGTATCATTCACTGTGATGTCACATACAAATTGATCTGTATCAGTCACTATGATATCATATATACATATTGTTTTGTATCATTCACTGTGATCTCGCATACAAATTGATCTGTATCAGTCACTATGAAGTCACATATACAAATCAATCTGTATCAGTCAGCTTTATTTGCATCTCTCATGCCCTAAATAGAGCTGTATCCCATTCAACAATGATTTAGACACGCCTTTATCTTTCCTCAGGATGCAGGTTTTGTAACACTATATTCTTTACTGTTAGTTTCAGTTCCACAAGACCACGATAATCTGATACTCCCATAATACAGTGATTACTATTATGTGTTAAACTTGTGACCTTCATCTGATCCAAGGGGCCACATTTAGACCGGTTTGTAAATTCACTTATCATTATCAGGTAACCTGAGTCAGCGAGTTAGTCAGTGCCATCTGTCATTGTGGAGATGTGCATTTTGAATATTTTTTTTTTATATTTTAAAACTACAGACATACGGGTTGCCTAATAAATCCCTTTTAACCTTTTGTTAGGGCGACTACTCTATAGATAGTTTATAAAGTACAAGTGTACCCACTCATAAATTATGTAGATACATTAGTATTCTTGATTTTATCATGATGGAAAATCAGTTACAAATTCAACGTTACGTGTGATTTATTAGGTACATTAAGTCATTGAACCCACACGTCACACTGGCACATGTTAAGTGTGTTCTCATAAAATGTTTTCATACATGACTGTATTTGGATGCATCAATATATAAAGAGTTGATGAAAGTTTTTGATTAGATATAGATGAGCAAGTTGCCAAGTGCATCATGGGTGACAAGGTGGTTTATACTTTATCACTTGGCTACTTTCATTTTCAAGTGAAATGTGATTTATTGTCCCGACCAGTGAAAAGTCTGATATTAATCTACAATGTATATGCTTGCCATACACTTACATGTTGTGTAAATCAAATCCCTCAATATATCTATCTAATTTTGCAGTACAGAATTAGAAAATTGCTATTTGGTTCTCTTGTATTTTTAAATGAACAAACGTGTACCTGGTATATTGAAATTATTTTAGTACTTAGTCTTTTTTGCACTTAGCATTGAGAAAAAAATAAACATAGATCTAACTGGATTTAATAAAATGCAAACTTGCATGTAATATCTGAAAAAGACTGTTTGTGCACAGAAATTTTCTTTATTGCTATTTTTACAGTCAAATAATTGTATAATCCTTTTTTTTTATTGTACAAGGGACCAAATCAAGATATTAAAATATTGCTTGAAATAATATATTTTGTAGTTTTGATTGAATATGGTGAGAGACTGTCTACAATCTGAAGTTATTGATACGACGTAAAACTGCATGTAATCATTAGAAAAAAGTGCAAGGCTTTGTTTCATTATGGTTTAAGTCTAAACTATGTCACAAAAAATATTATTATTTTCAAATTATGATTTTGGTTAAACCACTGTAAAAAATAAGTGATTACTCATTTGTGATTTTTGTTAAGCACTGTAAAAAAATACTTGAGTGACAACTGATATACAATCTTTTGTGAAACCAAAATTTTCATTTACATTTACAAACGATTTGCTGGGTTAAATGCTTAAAAGTTTAAAAGTTTTAGACCACTGTGAGTGTTTCATTACAGACTTGTGAAACTGTATGTACGTGTATAATGCCATTGTTTTAACACGTTTATGGATAATTACATAAACATTTCCATGGAAAATGAAAAAAAAATCATGTTAATTTTTTTTTTTTTAAATTGCTATATCACTGGATGAAATATCATATATTTTAATATACCTAGAATAAAAATTAGCATTCTCTTATTGAAACAAAGTATCGTTTAGGAACTTGAAGAAATTATTTGGAAATCAAATTTTTTTGGGGAAAAAAAAATATATTTATACATATATCGAAGGGAGATAACCATTGCTGATTTATGACAACTGTATACGAGACTATTGGTCTACCAAGGTAAATTGGCACATGTTTACAAACACAACGCATCTTAATCAAATCATAACAGGGGTGACAAGCTAAATGTCATCACAAAAGTACAAAAAAAATGTATTAGAGATTCAGTAATGCATGGAGTCCATGCAAGGCAATATGTTTTACCTGTACAACCTATTTTTGGAAAGTAGACTGAATTGTTTTGAATTTTAACTCAAACCGAAGATACTGTAAGTGATTTTTGTATTAAATATTTAACTGGGCAGGCAGGTAATCCAGTGGATAGAGCATCTGTAGGTATTGCAGGAGGCCCCAGTTCAAATCCTTGTCCAACTATGTACTTCTTTCTTGCCATAGCAATTGTACATGTATGCATTTGGCTCAGTAAACTTTAGTCCATTTACTTTATTAGATAAGTATCAGTGATATAACTCAATCAACCATATAGGCATCTTCGTAAAACCATGATATGAATCGCTATGCTCTTTCCTACCCGTGGTCCCATGCGACCAAAATCTTTGTAGCTTATGAATATTATTCATAAGGCATCTGTCAATGCCGGTAAATGGTGCTTGCACTGATCTACCAATCAAATTGAGGCTTTTAAACAACTTCTGACTTTTATTAGAATAGTAATGATGACCACAATAGTACGATGTACCTGAACAGCCTATAAGCTACAAGAGATTCCGGTCGCATGGGACTGTGATAGGGCTATATTTTATCATTACAGGATATCTCTATTACAGTTTTTTATTATTATACTGATATATCTCAATAAACACACACACACATATATATATATATATATATAAAACCAAGCGTGTTTGATTTAATTATCTATTTATATATAGCTCTGCTGACTTAATATACCTTCGGCATGTTAGTATGGATTGGTTGGTTTTATTATAATTCATTCTCATTGGTTGGCGTGATTTTCTAGTTCGGTGATAGATTTGTGATTGTTCTAAGAGACTAAGTGAAATGGCAGATGTGTGGTAAAATCGCAGAATTTCATTGCAACACGTCCACCTTAACATTACATACATACCATATGCCTACAGAACAATTAATTTACACAAAGTTCAAGTATATCACGAAGTCATCACTATGTGATGTGGACCCTGATCCACAATCAGGGTTTAAAAACTTATATACATAAATAATGCATTCATCTGAATAAATGATAGAACCTGAGAAACGGGAGTTTGCGTTATTCTATATTGATACCAAAACCCGGTTACAGGACCACTAGTAGGAAAGAGCATAGCTATTCCGGACCGTGGTTTCACAACGATGCCATATCATCATCATAAAACCACAGTCTGGAATCCCTGGGCTCTTTCCTACCCCTGGTCTTTTGCGACCAAAATCTCTCATAGCTAATGGATATTTAGAAGGAGTAGGTGTTGTCCAATTAATATTCAATCACAGTAGTCGTGTTTTACAAAGGGAGTTATCGCATGGTCTGTTGATCCAATACAATTATGAAATACATGTAGTTTAAAAGCTTCAATCTGATTGGTTGACGAATGCGAGCACCATTTACACAATTTGACGCAAGCTCCATGAATATTAAAAATGTGTATGGGAGATTTTAGTCGCATGAGACCACTTGTATGATACCGCATAGCGATTCCGGAACGTGGTTTTATGAAAATGCCATAAGATCTGTAGAAACTGTCTCAGGAGAGATGGCCTCTGTAATAATGCTCTTTGTAGATGTGTAGCCTACAGTACAAGATATATACATATGTAGGCCTAGTACAGATATGGTTTGTAGAAACTCTCAGGAGCTATGGTCGTTGTAGCCTACAGTACAAGATATATATAGTACCGGTATGGTCTGTAGAAAATGTCTCAGGAGCGATGGCCTCCGTAATGGTGCTCATTGTAGAACACTGTTTTATAAGCCTACAGTACAAGATATATACAGTACCACTTTGATGAGTCAAACTAAAATGAGTCGAATTTATCTCTGTTTCGAACTATTAACAAAGTCATGAATGATTTTGTTATATAACACTAATTACAGACATTTTATGATTCGAACATTTATGAGTCGAATTTTTCAATGTATTGAATATATTTTGGGGCCTATTTCTTTAAAAATATGAAAAATTCCTACATACCATTTGAAGTCAAATTTTACTTGTGTACAAAATCGCCCCATGATAATTCTTCTCCATATAAACATTCATTGTATAATTTCATGAAAATTAAATTAATTTAATTATTAATTATAATGACTTTATGTCTTAAATATTTTATGATATATAGTAGATTGTTTCGAAGCATGCAGTCATATACACCTTATAGAAACTCTGAAAACAAAAAAAAATATTATTCTTGGTTACCATCCATGAGTCGAAATCCTGATGTTTCGAACTTTTCTAGGTGGTCCCTTGAACTTCAACTCATCGAAGTTTAAATGTGGTATGGTTCTATGCTGCAGAGGGAGAATTCTGTAAATTAATCCTTTTGCCCCCAGGTATCTAAATGGTATGTTCTTTTATATTGTCTTAGACAGGTCTGTTGTGGTCTGTATTGTTGAAAGGGTTAAAATCAGTTTAAAGAGTCGTGACACATTATACAATGCTATATCTGTAAATATACATGTACATGCATTGATACCTCATTTATTGGAGGCTAAGGGGTTAGAGCACGATGCTTTAAAACATGTTTCTCACCTCAAATCAACCCAAAGTCCACTTTCCCTGCATACATTGTAATCAGATAATTACCCGCTGTAATGAAAACTGACTGCCTCTTCATTTTGTCAGTCAAATTAGCACAGATATTTCCCCTGTATTTAGTTACAAATTGCTATATACATGTGCATGAGCTAATCTATAGAAAGATAATTATTGTTATGTAAAATAATGACTTTAACTGCATATTTACCTATTGGCCTAATTATAATGACTTACTGTAGAGAAGTCACTTAATGACTTGCTGTATATAGTGGTCATTCTTTGACCTAAATATATTGATAACTTTCTGTGTATAGAAGTCATTTATTGACCTAAATAAAGACAACTTACTGGGTATCATGTTCCCACTTTTAGATTTATCAGGGGTTTTTAAAACCCCCCGTCAGTAAGTCAAAAAGTGGGAACGTGCCACATCTATTGACTCAAATACATGTATAGTGACAATATTCAGGGCATTGTACTTGAAAGGTAACCTGCAAATAATGATGACTTAAAGAGTATTGTTGTCATCAAAAGGTCTTAATTTGATGATGACTTATTTGGCAGTGCAGTCATCAAGGAGCTTACACAATGATGGCTTACCAAGTATTTTAGTTTTCAAGGAACCTGCACATATATCTAGAAGTTAACAGACATTTATGACTTACTGATTTTAAAGACCATTGAGGAACTTGTACATGAAAGTAATATATGGATTTTTGTAGTCATTTAGAGACCTGCATATAATGATCGCTGATTAAGTGGATATTTTAGTTATCAAGGAACCAGATTTAATCATAATTAACTGGGTATTTTAGTTATCATGGAACCAGATTTAATCATAATTAATTGGGTATTTCAGTTATTAAGGAACTGGATTTAATTGTGATTAACTGGGTATTTTAGTTATCAAGGGATCTGATTAATCATGATTTACTGGGTATTTTGTTTGTCAAAGAACCTAATTTGATCCCCATATACTAGATAATTTTATTATCATGGAGTTTGATTTAATGATGATTGATTAGGTATTTTAGTTTTTAATTGATTTAACTGATTTAATCATGATTTACTGGGTATTTTAATTATCATGGAGACTGGTTTAATAATGATTCATTGGATATTTTAGTGATCAAGAAATCTAATTTACCGTAATCATGATTTAATGGTAATTTAAATTTTCATGTAGCCTAATTTAATAATGATTTATTGGGTATTTAGTCGTCATGAAACCCGATTTAATCATGATTTGCTGGGTATTTTATTTATCAAGGAACCAGCATATAATGAGAACATACGTGTACTAGATGTTTTAGTTATTAAGTTACCGGATTTGATCATGATTTACTTGGTATTTTAATTTCAACAGAACCTAATTTAATCATGACGTACTGGGTAATCTTATCACAACGAACATGATTAAATCATGATTTATTGGATATTTAAGTTACAAAAATAAAGATTTCATCACGATTTACTTGGTATTTTAGTTGTCAAGGAACCAGATTTAATCATGATGTACTTAGTATTTTAGTTATCACAGAACTGCATTTAATCATGATTTAATGGGTATTTTAGTTACCATGGATTTTTACCAGTAGGGGACTAATGATGATGATGATTGATTACTTTGAAGAATTTTCATCTAGATGGCTCTAATTATCTTTGACTTACATGGAAGTCAGTGTTGTCATCAAGGTATTATGCATATGTAACAAGGACTAGTATGGTATCTTGGTCCAGGTACTTGTAGAACAGTTGGTAGATTATCCATAGATCTGGTTGTTCAATATTCCTCTTGCACTACAATGAGCGTCCAACTACATAACTCACAGCACATGTATGCTTGAGTCTTGAGAGTTCATTAGGGTATGAAATCTCAGAAACAAGAAGGGATGAGTGTATTTGGGACTGCATATATCAGATAAGGTATTTCGGTTTGTGTAGCGTCGGCAAAGAATGTCATGGGCTTGGATTTAAATCCTAGTCCCCATGCATATAAAATAAACAATTGTATTTCACTTAACCATGTTCTAATTATACAAAACACAAAAGAACAAAATCTAAGTCATATTTAATGGCATCGTAACAAAATGTGTCAATAACAACATATACTGGTAAAAAATTAAAATCAAAAGAAGAAAATTAAAAGAAGTAATAAATATTAGAAATGCTTGGTCCCTAAACATTCAAATGACTTTTGTAACTTGGCTCCTATATATATCAATATCTATTTGTGGCTGAATAATATCTAATAAGGTATTATTATCGAAATATTTGCCAGTTTAAAGCATTATCACCGACAAAATGTGTCAAACAGAATAGCACCAACTAACATAAGTCTTCCTCAAATCATGTTTAAAAGTTACACAAGAACTAAATTTCAACCAAACTGTTACTGTAATTGCACTTGATAATTATACTAAAAATGTTTCTCTTTCATGCATTCTACAGTGCTTTAAGGATGAAAAAGGCTTGACAATTTACATGGTGTACACAACATGGACTGCTGCTCAGCTTGGAATGGAATTGATTATGTTTGATAATTCTTTGAATATTACTGCAATATGTAAATGCTGGTAAATTTCATATTTCGTCATCCATAACAGCAGAAGTGTCCAACTAATCAAGTATTTTGAGCCTTCCACATCCAGTCCAAAACAGCAGGACTACCAGTAATAGAACAACCAAATCTTGACTTCACAGAATACTTGAACCTTTTATGATACTGGTTGAAAAGATTCTTGAATTCTGAATTGTAAACCGGGATTGAGTCGCTTATAACCCATTTGAAAACTTGCATATCAGCTCTGTATTTGTGTTATCTTAAACCCGAGATATGGCAATAGTGTAAAATAAATCTCAGTTTTATCATGAAATAATCTTTTGCATAATAAATGTACATGTAGCAAGGCTTATCGAAATCTATTGGAGAATACATATTACACAACATACTTTCATGAGCTCATTATCAGCCAATGTCACAGATGGAAGATTTGGTTTAGATGCAGTTTAATGTTGAAATGTACTGATGAGAAGAATTGTGTATAAGATGAGGTCTAGATTTAATCCATGATATGCCTGGTTTTGCCAATATTCATTCCACTTTGACTAGCACCCTTGTTTGTACCCATCTGAAGTCCAATAACATTTTGACCTGCTTTCATTTGTTCATCTGTAAATATTCTCTTGTTTTCTGATGCTTCCTTTGGTCCTAATTCTCCCACCTGTAAAACAAGTATAATTATCAATTCATTACTGATTAAAAGATAAACACCGATTGACTAAATTATTATTTGGAGACAACATCTAAACGGAAAAGATAATGAAAAAATTATGCTTTCAGTTCAGGATTTCATTAAAACTTCCAAAAGATTTGACTAAATTCTCTCAACGTAGGGGTCACCATCATTATCATCAACCATATCTCTATCTCTCTCAAAATATTGTACTTTTGCTATTTTGTTGCTTTTTTTAATTATAAGTATTTGACAATCATTGCATGCAGATTTTGTTAGGGAGAGGGCTCTGAATAATGTTGTTAAAACTTGTTGCCCGATCCCATTTCAACTGATTGAAACAAAATAAGTTTAAACTAAACTAACTAAAACTAAGTTTAAACTAAACTAACTAAAACTAAATACTGTAAATAGAGACACAGACTGAGGAAGATACCTTATTTTACTACAGAAAAGATTAATTCACTCCATCTTAAATTCACCCTCAATCACCAGCATCATGGATGGCGTGTAGGTCTGAGCTTCAGTTATTAAGCTTGAAAATTTTGCTTTCATTTTAAATTCACCCTCCCATCTAAGGAGAAAATGGCAAACATTAAATGGGAACAAAAGTTTCCAGAAGATTGAAGGGCCTCATAAAACAAATCTATCTATATTTTGGGCCTTTCAAAAATGGTCTTGTTTGTAATTGCTATGCTTCAAAAATGTCCAAAGAATGAAAGTAGCAGTTCTACAACTGCAATTTGAATTTATCAATACAAATTGCCATAGTTACAACCAATCAGCAGTTGGAAATTTCATGAGTCATATACCGTAATAAAACAACTGATCATGAGCAACAGTTTTATTTATCAACCCCTTTTGTCACATTTAAACTCGCCCAAATAAATAAACAGTATGGTCTAATGTCATAATTTTGGAGTGAACAAGTTCATATTACATGTAAAATTATTATTAAAAATTTGCATTCTATATCATACACCCCTGAATTCTGACAGTAGACTTAACTATTCTTTAAAGTGAGCAAGTCCCAATGTGACTTGAGGGGTTGAATTAACTATTTCACCCCAGTCCTATGAGTTGTTGCCCAGTTTTGATGTCACTGATTAAACTGGTGTCATACAAGCACCGCAGTGTTTCAATGTATACATGTGTGATTGTTTGTAAAACATCCATTTTTTTAATAAGTGAGTAAAAAACCAGTTATTTCATGTGTTGGAATGCTTAATTGCAGTTGTAATATACATGTGAACTAGACCAAAATGAATACTAAAATATACCTTTCTTCCTAAGGATTCAATACATATTACGACTTGGTTCAAATTCCCAGCTTCTACAAGATCAACAGTCTGAAAAGAATCAGTATCCGAAACTCCAAAACATTTAATCTCTTCAATGGCCATTCCAACTAATTCCATTTGCTTAAATGCCATTGTTGGAGTCTTCTTATATTTATCTTCCTTTATCTTTGAGTGTGGGTTTAGTCTCTTGACCAACCTGAAAATAAAAAATATTGTAAATCACATCCTCATGGTCTTGTGATAAAGAATACAGTGAAACCTGTCTTGTGAGACCACAGTCATAGGACACCACATGTTTTGTGACACCGCTGTCATAAAAGACAAAAATGTACCAAAAATGACCAAAAAATATTACGGTAGTCAGAAAATTAGCCAATCTTGAAAAAAATAGTCATTGGCTACATTGGCTAATGACAGGCTGAGCACTGCATAGAAGACCATGTATCTTGTGACACCACTGTTATAAAAGACCACCTGTCCTGTGAGAAAACAGTCATAGGAAACCAAAAGCTTCAGGGCCAATATACAATGCAAGAGAAATACTTTTTTTGAGTTGGATGTTACAGTAGGCTAGATATGTTAAATAATCGGTTCATAAAATATTTTGTGTTCACATTGATTTATGCCGGTAAACCAGGTATGTATTTAAAAAAAATTTTAAGATAAGTTACATATCATCTCAATGAGGCGTGAAAAGAAACGCTGGGACATATAAAATCCTATGGTTTTACCCAGCATTTCCACAGAAATTAAAACAACCCAATCTAGTTAAATGCTTATCCAATTCTCTTCTCGCTCCCTTTTTTTTACATGACATGTCAGAAAACAAGATAATAATTTTTAATTAGGTTGCACCAGACCTTACAGTGTACTTACTTGCATAATTTTACTCCATCTTTTAACTGACAATGAAAGTTGTCCATGTTACCACTAGTATCGAAATTTTCACCAATTTTCGCTGAAACCCATTCAAGAACATCATGTGCTGCCTTCTCATTATACTTCCCCTGAACCTGTAAAATAAAAATACATAGTTACTCAAGACATTATCTCAAAAGTGATTTTATTTAAAGAGAACTTTTTATGTCAGTGCAGATCTGGGTCCTGTTGGGACCTAATCACCTTATTTTGTAGGAAAGTTTGCCAATTTACTTACAGAAGGTGTATTCCTGATACATTGTAACCAGGTTCTCCCCTCCAACATTAAAAATTGGCCACTACCATATCACTGAAAAACTGTTTAGTGTGGCGGTAAAATAATAACGAAACAAAGACCCTAGTATTCTGATTAGTTGTTTTTAAATTCTGGCTTCATAATTCAGGTGAACTTTCTAAAGAGTGGTCACTCAAGACAGTTTTCACTGTAGATATCACTGGTAGATCCGCCTATGTATATACATATATCATTTATTTTACATGTACATTCCATAAAATGGATAACACTCGTTAAAATGAGGTTCTTTCAAGCATATTTACTTGCTTACAATGTATATGAACCATACAACATTTTGCTGATACGGGCAAATATTTTGAAAATGTATATCACTCTTCAAAGAGAATCTTCGACCGAATTTCTGCCCTGATGTTAAATTACTTTTGGGGGGTAAAATCAGGAGTAACATAGAGAAATATTAGCTGTCATCGTTTGAATCCGCTATAAAAAATTCCCGTCACCGACAGTTCGGGGGACGCAAGAAATACGGCCTAAGAAAATATATAAAGAAGTATATATACAAAAATGTATTTAAATAAATAAATGTTGAAAATAAACTAAAATAACATGTCACTAAATTTTATGTCGAGTCTTGGCGAGGAGTATATTCATTTTTTAAGATGACTTTTAAAAAACCGGGGGTTAGTAGTAGTTACATTTACAAACAGTCGGATTATGTAAATATCTAGTATTTCAACGTGCTACTTTTAGATGACGCATACTTCCTGTACATATTTTAATGTCCTAGTGATGTGAGAAGCACGTTTTGTCCACATGCAACTTGTCGTAAACTAAAGTCAAGGCCAGAATCAAAACATGTTAAGCCAACGCCTAGAGCTTATCAAAGGTATTTAGCATTCCGAATTCAACAGTCAACGCCTGGAACTGCAAACACAGTTGGTTGGAACAAGAAATCAATATTCGTTTTTATTCAATTTATGACGCCTACAGAGACTGTCTTTATTTTCCATGAATCTGAAATGAGGCCTATTGATACATGTTACTATAAGGATCCTGTACATGTATTGTATGTCCAATTCGATATTAAAAGTCAAAATGAAACATTAAAACCCTGTGGTAGTCGATTTACTTTTTCTTCTATTAAATACGTCGGTAAAGGTATTTACTCACCAATAACTTACAGGTGAATACATACCTATAGTGCACACATTTAATGAAAAATAAATTTATCATATTTAGTTGCTGGTAGATCTACTAAAATTTGTAAACCTGGAGTATGTCTACCTTATGAAACTTCAGTCTGTATGACCACTTGCGAATTAAACTTTTTGATAAATAAACTATAAATTGTCAGCATTAATTATTTATTCAATGTATAGAAAACATAACTAAACATATAGAGAATCATTTTTTTTTTCAGTGGTTAATAAGAAAGTCTGCAGTGGGCCATATATATATATATATATATATATATATATATATATATATATATATATATATATATATATATATATATATATATATATATATATATATATATAGGTCATGGCACGATGAAAATCTGTGATCAACAGGTATGGCCTAACAGTCAGTTTAACTCAAAATGCATTGACAAAAGGTTTAAAGGGAATTTCTCTTTTACTATGGAAAAAAAATTATTTGTAATTTGAGATCTGAATGATATTAATTTATCTATTCCTATTAAGTTATTTTTGCGTCACAAACATATAATCTTTATGCAGTGTATAATACATATATACACTCATTGTGGAATGCATACCTAATTTTTAATCACACCGAACCAACATTTCTAGAAAGGTGTGTTCATGCGACGATTCAATATTATAGCCTGTTTCAATAAAGCAAATTAAAACGAGCATATGCTATCCTTGTTCACTGGTGACGTAAAGACACAGAATGATATCATTATACTGCCAATTTAGTCTTAAACCTTTTAATTTAAAAGAACTAGATTTGAAAACAGAATGACTCATCTACTCAAGAGAGGTTTGTCCAGGAAATGTCTCATGTAAATAATACACTAGAGGGCCTAGATTCCACATAGCTGACATACCGGCACTGTAAATAGTCGTGGAAAATGAGAGCAATAATAAAGATAGAAATATAACGAAATATACAATTAAAGATGACTCGACACACCAAAATGTGCACTGCGCTGATAAGGTGCGTGTATGTAAATTGTCGTTCGCCGCTTCAAGTTAAAGCAAGTGATAAATCTATCAAAATGGATCTCATTTTAAGCTGCCGTTCTTGTTCACCACTTTCGCCGGGATCAAATGATGTTTATTAACTGGATTTTAGTGAAATTGATATCTCGTGTCAACAGTTTGTTTAGTTTGGTGCCAGAAAAAATTCTGAGTCAGAAGTTCAATGACCAATCTTAAGGCCACTAGTCCTTTAACTCTGTCGTGGGTGAAAGACACGCTATATATAGATCTCTAGCTGTATTTACAAAGGCTTAAATATTTGTTATTTCAACTGTCTAAATGATATTATAATAAGATAATCACCAATATATCTATCACGTAGATACCATAGATCTAGTACTCGTCGAAGGTGAATTTTTCTTTTTAATAGTCTCGTCAAGACCAGATCTACTTTCGGTTCATCTTCCGTGACACACCATGTGCTTGTGAAATACTGAATACTGTTGCAAGAATTCGTACTGCATTGTAATCGGCTTAAACATTTTATTAATGAAACCGTAGAATATGGAAATAATGAAAGTAACAAACTCTTTAAAAACTACGACTTTGACCTTACTAATATTATCTATGTGTATTCAATAACTTACTTTATATTTTTACAGTTGTATAACTACAGTAGAAGCATGCAATCATCAAGTGATTAAACATCTATCAGGCAAACAGAACAAATTTTTCAGTAGCACATCAAATCTTGATATAAAAATGCTACGTTATCTGATATTCCATTTCCTTTCTGTAACGCGTGAATCGGAGATAGTAAAAAAAAATCCAGAACATTTAATTGATAAAGTTTGAGTCTTCATCCACATGTGTACTACAGCAAAGATGGGAAACTGATAAAAGACAGCCTTGACTTTTTATATATATTGATATATTTCGTAAACACTGAACACTTCAGACCCCGACAACAAACAAGCGTTACTAAAACTGCAATACATATCGATCATGTATACATAAAACAGGTTTCGTATATGTAAAATATGCGTTTATGTTAGATGGTAGGCTACTCTTATATGTTATATGGTAGGCATCAATTACATCAATACCGTTGTACTTATCGTAATAGGGGTGATACTTGGCCAAAATCATGCCCCCTTTTTAAAACCAGGCAGAATTTCGGCTTAGGGAAGTACATCTACTCACTACGTTAGTATGTATACTACACGTAAATACTTTCCGTCGACGAAAAGTGTATGTATATATTAAAGTACGTGTGTGCAGTATGGTCTCTAAAACGTTCATGCACAAGAAACGATCCCAATTTCATATTCAGAGAGTTCATAGATGTTATAATTGCCCGAAACTGAATACACCGTGTAGTGTTAAATTTGGCGCTATTATTGTGGTTAACACACCGGTTTTAATTTCTTGTATTTCTCTTCGATATACTAAGTATAATTAGGCTTACATCGATCTCTAACAGAAACCAGCAACACCTGGGCCGACGTACAGTGACAATAGTGTCAACGTTCGACAGAATATTTAGAGTAAAGACATATAAAGGGTACATAAAATTATAATAAAGTAAGAGACGCACTAGGTGCCCCGTCAATGTATGTACTAATGTAGTGTATATCGTCTTTTTGTCTGAATCAAATTTGTATTACTGTGTTCATCATTTATCCTCTTTACAACATTTTAGTATAAACACAATGCACACAATAATGAGTTGAATAGCGGCATACACACTGTGAATGCCGCTATTCAACGCATTATTGTGTGCCCTTTTCGTTAACAGGAAATTCGTTCGATGCAAACTTTAAATAAATATAATTGCATTTACCAGCGTTTCCTGTTAGGGTAAAAAGCTAGATATACTAGTGTATATATACATGAACTGTATATATCTTCATAAGCAGTGATGAGCCGGTAACATGTGTAAAATTATAAAAATGTTGAATTTATAGCACTGTATATCCCAAGGTTAATGTATGGATATTTTACATATTTTGACGAGCTCTTTCAGGATAGCTAAAAAAATAAATGTCGAATTAAATCTACCTGTGCGATCAAGACAACTTTTAAACCCTGTAGCATCACAAATATTAATTGTGTGAAAATGTCAACATCTCGGTTAATGATCAAAATGCTGGGGCGACATTACTGAAGATCAATGGAACCATTTCATAAATAAACCCAAACACAAATTACAGGAAAAAGTAGCGATCCTAAGTAATATAACTTATAAATTGTTAAGGACACGTGTTTTTCAGAACAGTACGGTGTATTTACTGCGGGAGTGGTGGATGGGTTGAACAATAACAATATCACCGTGTAATCGGTGATGACGCACGTTCTAGACATATTAGTTATGTTTACGTCTAAAGCCAAGGTATACGTTCGAAAAAAAGACAGCGGCAGGTTACTAAGTTTACGGGGCGTGGCAGAGCAAACGAGGAAATTGGAAGTTCTTGGTTTATAACCAATACAAATGTACATAAGCGGCATACTCTTTGCATATCTTTCTCTTTTTCAGTATACCACATATTTGTAGCTGTAATCCAAATCTGCTTTTTTTTTGGGGGGGGGGGGGGGGGTTGACCTAAATAGATAAAATATTTACATGTCTTCTAAATGTACATTACCAGAGACCTATAACACATGTGTTATATATGTCTGACATTACGTACGTGGCTCTCGACTTTTTTAAAACATCTGTGATGATGCATGCGTCCACGCATTTACTATTTCAAAAAGCGTGATATGTGTATAATCTAAATTATGGAATATTGAACTTTACCTAAAAGTACTAGGTTCCTGATTATCGTTTCGTTATATAAAATTTGACCTCCTTCACCGACACTTATCAAACAATTATGGATACTCATGCAGAAACATAGCTATCATGTTCCCACTTTCTGATTTACCAGGGGTTTTACCAAAAGTGGGAACATGATATAGCTATCATTTTCTCATTATCAACAACAATTTTAATTTTGTAACTCAGATCAAATAAATGATACATGAGTGATAATATACAAATATTTTAGCACAAAATAAATTATACCCTAGTGATAATATACAAATATTTTAGCACTGTTTAACAAACATGGTTAACGTGGAGACTGAAATGTAGCAAAAAACATACTTAAGAAATTCACAAAGATTTCGAAGGATTTTGATATTAGTAGTACAGAACAAATTTCGAAATTTCAAAGTATTTGGACGTACAATGTAAAACTTTGGTATAAACATTTGCCGTTCTCTAAGGAAATGGTTACATTAAAAAATGTAGTGGTATTCATCACCAATAACGTGCTGGTCACAGATCTGACACAACCGATCTTCCCTTGGGATATTATCCCATCTACCAACTTCCACAGGAAGTCTGTGATTTGTAGTATGGCACGGTAACGTATTAAAAAAGATCTCTGTTTTTTTGTTCAAACTAATTAGGTATGGTTCATGACCAAATGTTAACTTTGAAAATTCTGTAACACAAACTTTTACTAGAATGATAAACAGTATTTCTCTATGGTTGATAATTGATCTTTTAGTCTATGTAAAATAATTTGACCTAGATCGTTGTGGTTTACATTATTTTGTGATAATCAGATACAACTGAAACCAGTTTCGTTTAAAATCAATTTTTTATGTTCTTACTTTTTGTTAAAACTCCTGATAAATCAAAGTGAGTGCATGATACAGCTGAATAACACGGAAGTTTCGAATGCTAGAGGATCAGCGACTAAATGTGTTGTCATGGGTCATTTCCTGTTTTAACTGGTCATTTTGGTCAATCAAACTGCATACAGAGACGATCTTGTCTCCGACTCTGAATCAACATAATAGGCCCTTGCATTCGTGCATGTTAATAAACACATGTACAGTGAAATTATAAAACTACACGTCTGCAAATGAAGTTGTCCTGAAGTTAATTATTTTTTAATTAAGCAAAAATGTTGAAAATTATCAACTGATTTAAATGAAATACAAATACAATGTACATTGATCTATACTCAGTAATTCTGTTACATCATTTTTCAATATCCCTCACCTTGGCATGTGCTTCGGCGGCAAAACCTGATTTCATAGCTCTGTACGACATTTTGTAGAGATAAATCCTGCACGTCTATCTCCTGGTTGTTAACGTAATAATACTATCTGAACAGACTGACTCTGCTTGACCAGACAGAGCAAAATATATCGTCTGCAAAAGGAGTGAATCACCGGTTCACATGTCAACTTCTTGTAACTTGATTGGTTAGATCTTTCGCTAAAGGGCGTATAAATCAACTATGATTTGTTTCAAAATTTTATCGGATGATTCGTAAATAGGCGATACTTACAGGTATGAGGGAGTGAAAAAAAAAACACGGGGTCATATTTCCTTATAAGGTATTCAAAATATGAATAAGAAAACTTATTTCATTTCAGCCTGCCAGTCTGTTTATCGTTTTATGATAAACAATTGCCAGCGGAAATATTTCAATTATGTGTGTTTCGTCATGTCATCAGGAATGTGTACTCATTTTTAAAAAAGTTTACAGCAATATGTTAAGTTTATGTCCAAAATGTCATCGGTAATATGTAGAAGAATTTTAATTGTCAGCGATATGAATGAATAAATATTTGACAACATTGAAATGTTATGCGTTATGTTATGATATCTTTTTTTTAATGATTAATCAAAATTAATTAAAATTTCTTTTGATTAATTAAAAATATTCAGCTAATGTGAATAGTTGATGGTAATGTTAATTGTAGTGCATGGGGAGGGGGCGTAACTGGCTGGAGGGCGTGATCTGTTTTATATATATATATATATATATATATATATATATATATATATATATATATATATATATATATAACAATTCTTATTTTAAGAAATAAATATGACATTTTTACCAGGCTCAAGAGTCTGACTTGCTTTGTGTTACCACTGGCTCGTTGAAAGTCAATTTTTTTTTGTGAATAATAAGTCTGTCAATTTAATGCATTATTTGGGATAAAAACGAGTCGCAATGTGAAAATTAACTCTCTGCAGTGCATTTCTGGGGAAATGCTGAGGACCATGGGCAAACGTATTCCTATAACATAGGATATCAGGTGGCGATATTTATATTTTCTGTTATTCTATTTTCTTAAATTTTTTTCATTTGTTTTGTTATATACTATTTTTATGTAATATTTTTACTATCAAACCGTTACATTTCAAGAAAAATGACAAATGTAAATGTCAGCATAAAAAAGTGAAATAAGGAAAATACAATGTGAAGGACTAGGAGAAAACGGTGGTTTTGTGTCTGGAAGCTAGAAAATACCCCATTGGCTTCCAATTAATTGATTAATTTGATTATTCAAAATTTTATCTCTGGAGCTTACTCCCGAACCCCTGGTCATCAACAAATTCCACTTCAATTTCAGGTTAAATTTATCTATCAATGAAAAATTCTTAAGGATAAAGATGTGATAATTCAGTGTCTGGAGGCTATTACTAATTAGGCAGAAAATATGTCCCAATTTTATGTTACTTTTTTGTTAAAGCAACCTTCTTTTGAGAAGAATAATCAATTTGATTTATAAACGGAATTCAGGCGTATTTTACTGACTTAAAAATGTCAAGTGTTTTCTGAAAGATGTTTAAAACCCGACACCATTACGATCCAACACGTTGTATTATGTGTAATGACCACGTAAGGATTCAGACAGAAGCGAAAAAATAGGTGGAAAACCTTTGATTTTTCCAAACATGGGAACTTCTAGTTAGAGCGTGTCTGGAAAAGCTGCCAAAATTCATGATTTCTTTTTAATAAATGCATTTCTCTATATTCTCAATTGAATTATTGCTTCTCAATTTATCCAACAGTTTGTAAAACAATACATATTCAATGCGGTTTGTATTAAAACTATCTAGTATAATTCTGTTACTCTCACCCCAGCCCTGAAAAAAATTATCGATCTGTATCCTAAGACACTGTGTATATCAAAAGCACGCCCCCTCTAACAAAAACATCCTGCATCCGCCTATGGATACGTAACAATGTGTAACTGGACGTTTCGTGTAACAAGTTGTTGTTCTTTTTGTTTTGTTGTTGTTGTTGTTTTTACTTTGCTTTGAATTTATGAGGTCAAAGTTTGAGGTTTATATTCGTAGTCAGTGGCATACACTGCCTTCACAACAGGGTGGTCAAAATATTGGCCAATATCTATCTAGTGGGTCATATAGATGGGTATTTTTCCTGTATCTGAATCAGGTGGCCATATTTTAAAATGAGATTCTGGGATTATTTTCATTCATCTATTCTTTATCCATTTTCTACGGGAATTCACATTTATGGCCACATTTTCAAATTGGGGGTATAGAGGCCACCCTGTCCGCTTGGTTACCGGCCACAGTTTGTAGTAGAACTTTCATACCTTCGTAACTGTTGTAGTTTTCACAAATCGAAGATTTTGAAATCATAAAGTAGAGTATTGTTCTTTTGTGTATTCCAGTTCATTCATCTGTTGTTTTGTTTAACGTTGATCTATTGCTGCTGGGGCAATGTATCTCGTCGTTGTGGGGTGGAAGCCGTGATTTGGTACATAAAGGCCAGTTTGATATCGATTATCGACATTGTCCGTCAGTAAATTTCGTCAAATACATAGTTATAACACGTATAAATTTCAAGAATCTAACAATCGTGTTGACCCCATGTTGCATAAAAAATCTCGGGCACAATTTCATGCACTGATCATTTCTTCTCACAGACCCACAATGTATTACCCGCACACTGAATTATATATGCTTGTCATTTATGCATGGGTACTGGAATATTTATTTATATTAAGACATTATAGAAACTCACACCGTGCGTACACAGTGCTATTTTTCTTCACGCTATTTTCACGCTCGAACGTACCGTCGATCCTTGTTTTTCATTTTCCTGGGGTAGATGACGTCACAGAAGGTAAGTAGGTAGGTAGGTACTTGTTTGTAGCCCAACGAACTTCAATGAACAGGCTTTAATCCAATAACAAGAAAAACTTGATGCAAAGCATCAATTCGCCGCCAAAGGTATTTCAAAGGAAGTTTGGGAATAAATGAATGCAAGCTTTCAGTTACTTAATATCTATTACGACAAAAAGTCCCACCAGATAACATTTTTGTGAAAATAGAGTCAACAGAACTAATTTAACGGTGATTTCCCGTCAACTAACACCAAGTTCACAGACAGTAGTGAGAAATGGAGTGGTCATCATGTTCCTGGTCAAATTCATTCAGTGTAATCATTCATTTTAGTAGTGTTTATATAGCAATTGACATCAGCGATGTAGCAATGTCTATATATGTAAAAGTTTACAAAATGACAGTTGCAGTAATTTTCACTGTTCTGCATAATGGTTGTCAACAATGGTGAAGAACTTGGATTTTTTTTAAGAAAATGTATTAAATATTAGTATATATCAAGAATATAAAACGTAATTTAGAAAAACATTTATGGAATAATTCAGAATTATTTTTTTTTAAAACAAGTCCATATTCCAGTCTGTTTCGTTCATTGTTGGCCTAGCCGGCTAGAGTGGTTCGATCTTGTTTAACATGATAATTCTGACTTTATCCATTATTACACAAGACTCATGTTAAAAGTAACATTTTATTATATGTAGACTTTAACATGTACTACATGTACTACAGTTTTTATGTCGAAATAAAAGTAAAAATGGTGTGCTTCGGTAATTAAGGTCTGTTTCGGTAAATCGTCCGACCCGTTTTCACTTTGTTGTTCTCCCAATCATCAATATTTCATACGACACATTTCGTTTTCGGTGTTATATTTATTCCGTTTTGCACAAACGAAATCATTTTAAATGATAAAAAACATTTTGTTCCAAATTTCCGTCGTCCACTAAACTTATATAATAGGATAGCAGGCTCTTATCAAAATCAAAAGCAATCACGTAATGATTGCTCCCATCATTTCGACTAATGTCTCCCACTTATCGTTATTTCAAAAATACGAATCGCGGTATTATACCTTAATTGCATTAAAAAAATTTAGATGCTGATTATTTATGAAACAAACCAACATCACTTTCATATCTGAAATTTAATAGCGTTTTTGCCTCAAATAAAATTACTACGTCATTACTTCCGCGTTCAAAGAAACTAACAGCTCCTTCCATATACTACTTCCTAATTTAATTTGAAATATAAATTCCTGAAGTTACAAAATTCCTGAAGTTACTCATTTGGAAATGGCTATCGTGACTTAAGATAATTCCATTGTTAGTGCGTAACAAGCCTTACAAATACGTATTTAAATTCCATTTTCATGAATTAAATTAAACGGGAATTACCTGTGGGTTTTTTCTCAATACCAATACCAACTTTAAAGACATAGTATCTACGAAAATGGTTATTTTTTTTAGTCGGCAATTTTGCGGAAATATCGAAGATATGACTGAATAATGATTTTCCACGTCGACACTTTTTTGTATAATTAGCGTAATTAACGGATAAATGCTGATTTGTTGTCGTCGTCTGTAAGAATCAAACTCATTAATTATGCACAGAAACAATCCCAGAAGCACACGCAATGACCTAGATCGTATCGATATCAATCAATGGATGCTGAGGTAAGCACGTGTTGATCAGGATTTTAGCGACTTCGGCGTGAGATCCTACATTTAGACGGTCCTTGAGGCTTATCCATCGATCATGCTCCTTTCCAATATTTATCTTGGTCTTGTTGTATTTCGCCAGAACTTCTTTCCGATTTCTTTTTCTAGCTGAATCTGTCAATTTAACAGGTCGGCCACGATTTGTTTTTGCTTTGGACGCCATGCTTTTCACTATCAACAATGGAAATGCGCATGCGCAAATACAGGTCACGCTAAGGTTATATGAATATGGGCGGGCTTGCAAACGAATTTTTGTCGTACCGACAAAAAATAAAAAAAACGTGGAAAGTTGTGAAATACAATAAAACTATACTTCTATGTGTTTTAATTCAACAATTTTTCGTTTTTTATCTCCAAATATTAACATATTTGACCCAAACAACTGAGATTGAAATATTTGAGGAAATCGTAGATACTATGTCTTTAACTGACTTAGATTGATATACAATAAGAAAAAAAGTGATATACACAGGCATAGCAATTCAATTCCAATATTTTTGTGAAAATTGCTTGAGAAACCCTTACTATTTGTATATGAATACCACATTGGACCTGACCTTATTTTCACGAAAATATAGGAATATAAGATTTTTATGCTTGTGTACAGCTCTTATTTGTTATTGTACATCAAGTACAAGTAGTAAAAGTAAAAAACAATCGAAATTATTATTATTCTTTTTTTTGGTAACACAGCTAATGTATATTTAAAATCTATAAAGATTCTACTATTCAATGTTCATTGCAAACAAAACTATCATAAGAATTGTCATATCAGTTTTTGGTAAAACCCCTGGTTAATAATAAAACAATACCCCATTTTTTACCTATATACATGTATATCACACATGCTGCAGACAAGTCAAGTTAAATTTTAAATATTTCATTTGAAATACTGTACTCATTCTTATTGATAAATCAGTTTAATCATCAAATTGCTAGGCAGAAGTTATACGTTTATACCTTCTAATTATTAATTAGTATTAAATTCTGTCGTAGATATTCGCTACAATTTAGGGGGTTTTCTTCTTATCATTTTTAAAGGATTTTTAAATTTTGTTTTTCATATGAATCATATATCTGCTTTTCTTAAAACGTTATTAACAAAGAAAAACAAGACGGTCTAATTCCAGTTGAATCCACATATCACAATACCTATGGGATGTCCTCTTACTAATTTCTCTCTTCCAACTCAAAGGATTTACAATAATACGAAACATCACCGAGTTACATCCAGAAATCGTTAGTAAGAGTAGACCCAAAATATACAAGATGGTCTCAATAAGCTTTCCAAATATGGACTTTCCACATTCCAGTAAATTTATACTGGGAACAATTGCATATGGGGTGTTCCCGTGGATATGAGACTGTCCGCGGCTTACAGATGAGGACCCCTGAGGAGAAGGCAAAGCAGACGACATGGAATCTTGGGATGGTCTTTTTCCGTTCAATGCACAATCTTAGCTTTGAAACAAATAATCCTTGCCAGTGATGTCGTAAATTTTGTATTTACTGGGTGGGTGTAAATAAATTTACAACATGACAACTTGTCATGTTGTAAATTTTGTATTTACACCCACCCAGTAAATTCAAAATTAACAACACGAAACCAGAAACACTTAATACCAATGTATGAATTCATGCTGTTAATTTATGTGAATTATGAAATATCTCTTTATCAAGCTTAAGTCAGCTGTTTAACTTAATAAGACACGCTCGTCCCCCTTTTTTCTTTTCAGTTTAGCTAGCTATCTGTTAGAATTAAATTTTCTACAAAATAATGTGAATACGCGCACTAAGCTGACGTAAGCGACGTAACAACTCTTGCTATGGCTGATCTAAAGTTTAAACATGAACGTCTCTTGCTGTGATTTGACTGAATGGATTGAACACACACACACACACACACACACACACACACACACACACACACTCTCTCTCTCTCTCTCTCTCTGTGTGACATTTTTATTCAATATTTCAGATATGTCACATGACATAACTAATATGGACAAAGCTTACTTGTTTTGATTTGCAAACTCTCCCGTACAGGTAATACATAAATGGATGAACAGGTAGTATATCTATATTTATTTACAGATACGATATCTGAAGGTCAAACTTACGGCCAAATAGTTGTCAACAAAAGCCGTATATATATACGTCTTTATGTTCTATTTACCTTTTGTAGCCTCCGTACTTGGTATTTTACGACTCGAGTATTCAGAATATAGAACACCTGAATGAACACATCTGGCATTAAAATGTACATCGAGCAGCTTGATCAATCAATATCAATTGGTTCTATATGTAGCTCCAGGTTGTTTTAGTTTCTTGATAACAACTTCGGGACGATATTATACATACAAAATCTGAAATTTATTTGTTTGTTGTTATTTTATATTCCGCCAATAAGTTTTCACTTATTTGGAGGCACCATGAGCCAGCTGAAGTGCCATATATTTTTACCCGCGCTTTTGACTGACGTCAGTTGTTGCAGCCACTGACACTTGTGGACAGGGCCCTCTTAGTGCCCTTTACCCATTACCCACTTGGTGTTTTTAGTCTATATTCTTTATTCTTTATTAAAAATATCATATTTTTTTAGATATACCAGGGAGTAGGGTCAAACAACGGGCTCCATCAAGTTACACTGTCAATATTAATAATAAAAAAGCCTAAGGGGTCTTGGGCAAGGGCCCTGTACAGAAGCACCTGTACTTGCAGCGTGGCTTCAAATGTGTCACACTTTTAAGTTTTAAGACTTGGCGAAGGAACCTTCATTATTTTTTCAAAGTCTTGATGTCAGTGTCGTGAATCGAACTTGAGGCCTCCCGCTTTCAAGTTGAATGCTCTATGACCAGAACAACGCTAACGGTCAGTAAGAGTGCTAACAAACTGTGGTAACAATTAATACAGAAGAACGGATCTAGGTCAATGGTGTTGTGGTTGCAGACATTATTAAAATTTCATTCTTGAAATATCCTGCATGCTCGGTGCGTGATAGGCCCATTATACGTATTGCTGTTTTATTTAGAGAGCTCTTTCTGAATCACACATACTTAAGAATATATAAAACACCTATTGTATACCCAAATAATATACTGCGGTTAGAAAATTATACATGTAGTTCTTTATAGTACTAGCGGATGCAAAAGGGAGTCCATTGCCCTTTACTAAGATGTCATTTGACAAATTTCATTAATATGTTTACTAACAGTGACAGATTTGTAACTACAACTATTCTTAACGCACACACTAGATTGATACACACACAAAGCGCATGGGATGAAACTCGGTGATACTTTGGTCACTGAGTTTCATCGCATGCTCTTTGTGTATCATCATCATCATCATCATCACACCTAATAGTACCACCACATGGAAATATTAATGCTGACATCCATGCTTGGTCATAGTATGAATTTTGCTATAAAGTTAACAACAGGGAAATGATCTAGAACATTTCACTTTCCTTGAATCGGAGGTATTCAGATTCATAACTGTTGTTATTTCCATAAAATGTTTCAAAGTTGAAGAGAATAGAAACGGATCGTAATACTTCACCTAAAAATGGGTTCTAGGCACGTATTCCATCGTTCAGTCCTTTTTTCTCCACCCTTTGTTACCCATCATGATTTTCCGATAAGAAAATTTAATTGAGTATGTCCCTTTAGTTACTTTTATACCTATCATGCTATACTAACAACAACAACAACAATAAAAACAACAACAGCAACAACAACAATAAAAACAACAACAGCAACAACAACAATAAAAACAACAGCATCAAAAAGACCAAAAAAATTACCATTTTGACTTCTCATTTTTAAAATTCAAATGCACTTTGTGCCACATGCTTGAAGTGTTATTACCAAAAGGAAATCATCAAAAAAGTATGCAGGTGTTGTTTGAAGGAAATGAGTATTGCTTTCACGTTACAGTTAAAATATATGCATCCGTATACACCATAACTAACATTTTTGAAAGTTTTGATTTTCCGATTATTGTGGCGGTATGAATAACAGACGAGTGATGTAATTAATTAAACTATATATGGAGATCCTAAAATTACATGTGAAGTTTTATAAAAATAGTTTTATCGTGTTCCCACCTTTTGATTTACCAGGGGTTTTACCAAAAAGTAGGAACATGATAATTCCACCAACCCCTAAATGGCGGCTCTTCACAGTAGCCAATGTAATTTATAATTTTGATTTTACTTCGGAATAACTATGGTTCTCGCGTAGTAAAAAATAAAAACACGAAAAATAAGTTTTTCTGCGGAAGGAATTTACTATCCTTTGGTCAGAACAGGTATTCTACCAAACATCCATGCCGTTCGTATGACGATACATTGCGTTGACATTGCGTCACAACATACTCTACAATTATCTACCCTTATTGTTAATTAATCCCTAATTGATTCCCAATCAACATGAAGGGAGATATACTTTAAAATTGTATATGTACCTTTAAATTGATGAGTAAATCCTATCGAAGTCCATTTACACGGAATTAGCCAAATTCTGCCGAAACCTGAATTTGTTTGTCTTGTTTTTCTTTAGTGAAATTGAGAATAAAAATAGTAAAATGTACAATTTCTGCTATTCAATTGATAATAAAACTAACCTATCCAGAAAATGAGTATATCAAATAAAATATTTAAAAATTAACTTAGAAATTGTTACTTGAGCAAAATATATAGATAAAATGCTTTTTGATTTCCCAGGGGTTTTACCAAAAAGTGGGAACATGATAGTTTTGAGAAAGGCATAATATACCAAATGCCCAAGACAATCTATTCTGTCAGTTTGACTTCATTAGCTGGGATCCAATTTAACATAGATGCATATTTAAGAAAGTTGAATCATTCTAGGCCAAATGATAAATATAAATGTAGAGCTCAAAGCGTCTAAGAGTAATTACTCTACAAAGATGACTATCTTAGCTTTTGAAGAATTTAGAATTTAAATGGTGCTTTCAGTGCGAAAATTTACTTTAGTTTAAGATTATCATCTGGTATTAAATTATTGTTTCAAGAATGTCATAAAACTAAATTCATTACTTTATACGCCTAATGTTATTACGACAGCAATATATTATCATATTTCTAATACAGAATTGATATAATTATGATCCCTTGCAAAATGAAGATGGAATTAGCGAATGTGTGTAATATTAAGTCTTAAAGATTCAATAAATATTCTAAATTCAAGACATACATGTATATGTAACCAGAGAATCGTGAAATTCGAGTTATTAATCAATTGCAATTTAAAAAGTGCCAAACTTGGATTTCTCAAGCAATTTTCACAAAATATGTAGGAATTTAAGAATGTTTATGCCTGTGTATATCTCTTTTGTACGGAAGCCTATAAGTGTCACTGTGCAAAGAAAAAAAAATATTTTAACGCGTTAACTTTCTCATTAAAACGCGGTAGTTATCTCGTTAAAACGCGATAGTATCTCGTTAAAACGTGATAGTATCTCGTTAAAACGCGTTATTTATCTCGTTAAAACGCGTTAGTTATCTCGTTAAAACGCGTTATTTATCTCGTTAAAACGCGTTAGTTATCTCGTTAAAACGCATTATTGATCTCGTTAAAACGCATTAGTTATCTCGTTAAAACGAGTTAGTTATCTCGTTGAAAACGCGATAGTATCTCGTTAAAACGCGTTATAAACAACTATATAGTATACTAAGTGATCTTGGATTTCTTGTGCCGCTGTGAACGGGTACTATCGTAGTTAGGGAGTATCGCGTCATTACAAGTATAGTCCCAATAGCCACCAAACAGAAGAATATACGGAGCACTAGGCGCCCTATTTGCACGTCAGCGTCCGTCACCCCCACATATCCTAACCCCCTCATTCCACCTACTCCCAAATTCACCTATACTCCACCCATTAAACCCTCAACTATCCCCTCCCCCTTCATCGGACACGGACGCGCAAATAGGGCAAATATATACTACTCGAAACCCAATACGTATCCGCAAATGTCCTGTGCCCTTACGTAGGTGTAAAGCAAATGTCACTTCAATGCAAATATAAACAAATAAACTTTTTGTATAAAAATGTAAAAGCCGATATAAACAATACAGGTTTAATTCCATTTGTCAGCAGCAAATCTTGCATTAATTGCATTGACAATAACAAAATTAAAAAAACTACAAATCATTGCAAGAGTGTAGGCCTCTACCACGGAAAATGCAGTTTTGAAAACGAATGTGACATTCAGCGGTTTTTACTAATTTTACTAACTGACCTTACTTTAGATAAATAACGCGTTTTAACGAGATAACTATCGCGTTTTAACGAGATAAATAACGCGTTTTAACGAGATACTATCGCGTTTTAACGAGATAAATAACGCGTTTTAACTAGATACTATTGCGTTTTAACAAGATAAATAACGCGTTTTAACGAGATAAATAACGCGTTTTAACGAGATAACTATCGCGTTTTAACGAGATAACTATCGCGTTTTAACGAGATGATTAACGCGTTTTAACGAGATAAATAACGCGTTTTAATGAGATACTATCGCGTTTTAACGAGATAACTATCGCGTTTTAACGAGATAATTACCGCGTTTTAACAAGAAAGTTAACGCGTTAAAACGACATAAATATATATTGTTTTCTTTTCAAAGTGACCCTAATAGGCTTCCGTACTTTTGTTATTGTAAATCAATCTAAGTAGTAAAAAAGGAAAGAAAATTTTATGAAAAAAAACACACAGCTAATTTAAAGACGTATTAACTGTAACAAGAGAATCGTGACATTTGTTTTAGTGAGAATTATTTACTATAAAAGGTTTAGGAATGATTATTACTGGGAATAAGGTCAGTTAGGTTCTGATTAATGTCATAGTTTATTATGTCTTAGCTGTCTGCTGGTTGGTAAAATACTATATAAATGCAAACCCCAGTGTCATGGCTAACGGGAGAACACCTCCTTATAGAGTGCTAAAACAACATGATGTAACCTTCCTTGGGGTAACTTCAACTCGTCTGCTTGTACACCACACTCAACAATGTTTCAGACATATGGTGAACTCGGAAGGCCAGTTTTTATTGGTGGAGGAGACAGCCCAGTTACAATGATTTAATTCGTTAGATGCGATATTTTGTTTGTCTCGTTATATGTTTTAATTTTATACCGAAAAATATTAGAAATGCACGATGACATTTTTTTCGTTATAGCTATTATCTCATTTTATTTCTTTACAAGTGGAGTTGACTGTATTCATATGACATGTACAAGCTAATGTGTTTCCTTATCGTCGATAAATACATTAGGACAAAAATGAATTTCACTATATAGTAACTCTGCATTTGATTGATTTTGTCATCTAAATTTGGTAGGTACCCAAAATAGATTTAAAAAATGGTACTTTTACACCGGAAATTTGTGCCTAATTTTGATAAATTTTTCGTTAAGTTACATCCATAAACTACTCAAAAGTATCGATGGTTTTATTTTGGTGTTTATGAATTAAGTCATAGATCCTTTCAATGACTTAGTAATAAACATCGAAATGACATCCTACAATTTTCACTCCCAGGAAGAATAGTGCATTCCTCCTAAAATAACAAATAAATTACAATGGAATTTTAGCATATGAGTACCAAAATTCCATGTTCCTGTGAATCAAGATTTCTTAAAATTGGATAAACGACGAATTCTAGAGGAGTTATTGAAAAACACTGAGAATATATTTTGAAAATTAATGAACTCATTTATTCCATACTACTGTGGACAAAGTGACTTAAACGAAATATCTTACACCTATACGATATACTTCTTCTAACTATTAAAGGTGACGTACTTACACAAAATTTCTGAAATTTGTATTTTTTATGTTACTTTATTGACTGTTAGACGTTTTTTGTTTTAGGCCTGTTGGCACAAGAAAACTTGGTAAAAGTTTTGAAGCAATTTTGAGAGTGTCAACTGTCAAAGAAAACTTTGATCAAAAGTTTGATGGACTTTCATGGAATAGAATCTGTGTGTTGTGTGCGGGGGGGGGGGTGGTTCTGGGCCACTTGACCATTTTTGTGGTTGAAAATCTTATCTAACCATCCCTGCTTGAAATTTTTGAATTTTTGAATTCGAATTCCCGGAAAAATCGTCGAATTCCGGGAAAATCTCATTCTAACCATTTGTGCTCGAAAAAATTCGATTCTAAATCCCCAAAGTAAAATGAATTAAAGAAAATATTTTCTTATAATAAAAATAGAGAATGTTTCGTATATTTAATTATATATACGATCGCGCGACGACTTTTCTAACGGGTCAATCGCCCGAATTACGAGCCCGAGAAACCAATCGGGAATTATTACGATTGATTCTTCATTCGGAATTACGAGAGGCGCACGAATGAATGCAGGAAAAAATTGGGAAGACTCGAGAAAAATTATATCGCGAGAGATTCAAACGCGCGTTAAAGGATATCGAGGCGAGCACTCGAAACAAACAAAAATCTTTTCATAAAGCCGCGATGGGCGAGCTTCGGGACAGATACGGCGAAAAATTCGAACGGACTGGCGCCGTTAAAAATTTCTACTTGTCGTTACAAAAGGATGTTAGCAAGCATAGGCAGGCGACCGAGGTGCGATCGCTATTGAACACATTTCGTCGCGAAGCTGAACGCGAAATGGCGGCCCAACTCACGCGAAACGGCCCTCAATAATGATATAAAAAATTAAAAAAAATAAAAGTTTCGACACATTGTTACAAAACTGGGACATATCTTGGCGCGGCTATTAAGAAATGCAATAGGGGGTTGAAGCCCGTCAAACAAAAAACGCACATTCCTGTGGTTTTTCACAATCTTCGGGGGTATAACAGCCATTTAATCATTTCGGAAACAGGAAGTCCGAGGGCAAGATTTCTTGTATTCCTAAAAATGGCGAGAAATTTATCTCCTTTTCCCTTGGACAACTGCGGTTCATCGATTCGTTCCAGTTTTTAAATCTGGGAGAGCTCGCAGGAAATTTATCCGATTTTCCGATTACGACATCTGTTTTTGGAGATGATAAAATCCATCTTCTGAAGAAAAAAAGGTATTTACCCGTATGAGTATATTGACGGCCTTGTGCGATTTGACGAAACACACCTCCCGCCGAAATTTTTTTTTTACAGCAAGCTATCGGATAGCAATATCACCGACGCCGAGTACGACCACGCGCAAGCCGTTTGGAGGAATTTTAAATGTAAAAAATATCGGCGATTATAACGATCTGTATTTGAAAACCGAAGTGTTCGAACAGTTTCGATCGATGGGGTTAAAACATTACGGTTTGGACCCGGCCCATTATTTCACCTTACCGGGCTTTGCGTAGGACGCCGTTCTCAAAGAGTCGAAAATCGAGCTTAAGCCCGTATGTGATTACGACATGCATATTTTTATCGAGAAAGGTATCCGAGGAGGGATAACCTACGCTCCCACGCGTTATCCGAAAGCGAATAACAAATATATCGATGGTTACAATGCCAATAAGCCGTCCAAATACATCCTTTATCTCGATGCAAATAGTCTTTATAGCGAAGCCATGACGCATTCCCTCCCATATAACAATTTTGAGTGGGTTGATCCCGCGTTAGATCAGTGTACTCCCCCATCTGGTAAGGGCTATATCGCGGAAGTCGATCTCGAATATCCACTCGGATTACACGATTTGCACAACGGCTATCCTCTCGCTCCCGAAAGATTTAACATCTCCCCAAGCGATTTATCTTCTTATCAACGAAAATTTATTGCCGACAATAACATAACCGATTTAGGTCCGCGTTAATTAGTACCCAATTTGCGTTACAAAAAAGAATACGTCATCCATTACAAAAAGCTAAAGTTATATAAGCAGCTTGGCCTTAAAATAACCAAAGTGCACCGAATTTTAAGCTTCGACGAAAAACCGTGGATGGCCAATATATCGAAAAAAAATATTGTCCTTCGAAAGGCGGCAAAAAACGCCTTTGAAAAGGATTTTTTCAAGTTGATGAATAACGCTCCTTTCGGGAAGACGACGGAGAACGTAAGACGTCGAATTGACCTAAAAATCGTCCGTTCAACCGATAATCAGGAACGAATAAGAAAAATAAACGCATCACCATGATTTGATCGGTTCGTTCAAATCAACGAAGATATGGGTTTTGTACACATGAAAAAAGTACAGTCAAACTAAATAAGCCCATCTATGCCGGTCTCGCCATATTAGATTTATCGAAAAAGCATATGCACGATTTTTATTACAATTATTTGTGCGCGAGATACGGGCAAAAGTGTAATTTGCTGTATACGGACACGGACAGACTCATAATGGAAGTCGAAACCGACGACGTGTATAAGGACATGATCGAACATGAAAACGAATACGATTTTTCGGATTATCGCGCAAATCATCCCTGTTTTCCCCCCGGGTTTGATAAAGATAAAAACAAAAAAACAACTCGGAAAATTTAAAGATGAAGCTCTGGGCATACCAATTCGGGAATTTACAGCACTGAAACCAAAAATGTACTGTCTTCTGACAAATGACGACGTCGTTTCCAAGCGAGCGAAGGGCGTTAAACGAAATATCGTGCAAAAAAGCATTACATTCGACGATTACAAAGAGAGCTTGTTTCACGATCTCACGAGCGAAAGGACAATGAACGCTTTACGATCGTACAATCAAACGATTTACGGCATAGAAGAGACAAAAATCGCTTTATCACTCCTCGACACAAAATTATACATTAGAGACGATAAAATCCATACCTACTCCTTCGGCCACCGCGCTATTCAACAACCAACAACTCCTCTCTTACAAAATTTCTCTGAGGCGCCGGCGGTTTTAAATAATACACATCGACGGTCCGCATCCTAAAATGTCGATCTATTTCGTGTTTATCGACGCTCCAAATTGGGTCGGTGGCTCTTCTTGTACCACCCTCCAAATCGCCGGGTTGATACAAATATTGTACTTTAGAAAAGGGATCAATGGGCGGTTGTGATCGACGGATTCTATTTTTTCGGGGGGTTTGGTCTCGGCGTTAATCGCTTTAACGACTTCGGGTAAGCGTTTTACCCACTCTCTATTTCTATCGTCTTTTAGCATTTCTTGGCCGTATTGATAAGTGAAAAGTCTTTCTCCCAGGGTTCTATTAAATCGTTCGACTATTGCCTGGTCTGTGTGAATGTCGGCTCGTCCGCGACAGATCGATGTATTGTGTTTTTTCATCAAATGTGCGACGGCTCCCATAAATTCGCGACCCGGATCCACCTGTAATAATTTCGGAAATTCTAGATGTCTCCCATGAATTTTCTCGAAGGCATCGGCCACTTCTTCGCTGTTTTTAGTCGTTAAAGGCTCGGCTTCTTTGTATCTACGACGGTCAGCGCGTATTTATACGTTTTCTTTCCCACTCTGTCGTGGGGTAAAAATAGCAAATCGGCCTGATGCGTTTCGTTTTCTTCTACGTTTTCAAATTTCGGCCGTATAATTTTCTTTGGCGCGGGTAAATATATTTGCCAAATATCTTGCTTTTTGAGAAAATTAAACGCTTCCATTTCCGTCACGTTTGCCGCTTCGGCTAATTTTTTGATCGCCATTTTTCCCTTCCAATATCCGCGTGGGCTGTAATATATTTCTTTCATTTTGTCATCCATTTTTATTAATAAATTTATATCTTTTAAAAATATAAATTACAAAACTTTTTTGAGATTTTTGGCGGCGTAAAACGTTAAACCCGTTCCTATCAAGACGAGCAAAATCTCTTTATCTTTCTGCTCATCGCTCGGCGCGTAAAAATCGCTTAATTTTGGTTCGGGCGACAGTTCTTCCTCACCCGTCATTTGAGAGTATAATCGCATGGCGTCGTCCACTTCTTTAAAAGTGTATAAAACATGTCCTTCTTTCCTCAATCGTTCGTTCAGAAAATCTAATCTCTTCTGTCTTTTGCGATTCCACGAATTTCTAGCCGCGGTAAGTCGTTCCAATGCGCGATCGTGACGTTCCCTCTCTTCGTGACTCGAAAATAGAAATTGCGACCCAGAAAACGCGAGCGCGTTGACGATGGCCCCTCCTACCATTAAAGCAATTGTAGCCATTTTTAATTGAAAAGATATTTTTTTTATTTCATGATATCGGCCGGTATGATGCCTCGTTTAATTAACATGTCTTTCGTGTACGTGGCAAGCGCAAAATAGATCATAATCATCCCGAGATCTTTTGCTTCAAAGTCCAACTTTGGACTCGACGTTTTTAGGAACTTTTTCCCGAGTTGCGCGAACCCCACGGCTAACCCGCTTTCGACGGCCGCATGGTAGACGGTGTTTACTAAATTTTTTTCGTCACTAGACATTTTTAATAAGAAAGATAATTTTTTTTTACATTTCGTGAATTTTGGGAGACGCTCCTTCTTTCGTTATTTTTTCTATATCTACCCTAGCCATATTGTTAGTCAACAAATACGAAACCCAAAGCGCGCCACCGCCCAAAACGAGGTAGGACAATGTATTTTCACCAAAAATGCCGCTATTGCATTTTTGTGTATTCGCATCTGCATCCATATCGTATTTTTGTATTTTTTCCGCATCAAGCGCTTTCTTTTTGTCCCACCGGGCATTTGCCGCCTTCCGCGCCATTTCCGACGTCTTCTGTTTTTGAATCGAAATTATCTCTTCGACATTCATTTTGTTTTTCTATAGTATCAGATTTTTTATATCGCGTTATATATCGAGACGATGTCAGGGCGGCGGTAAACGGCGCCAAGTATATACCGTAGCGATAATATAGCTCGCAGCAAGCCTCGCTAATGGCGATGTCGATGAACGGATCTTCCGATAATTCTTCTATTAGCTTTGGCTCGTCTTTTATTTCGAAAAAGTGCGACAAACTTAAAGCGTAAAGACTGATCAAGCTATTACCGATGGCTTTTGACATCAGCCCGCCTAAACGACTGTTGTACAAACGATATAATTTTTCGATTTGCTCGTCCGTCATCTCTCGAATGTCGTGATCCGAAAGTTCTTTTCCCAAAAAATGTTTAGATTTCCCGCCGCCGATAATTCATCGCGTACCGTGACGTCCATCGTTTCTTTTCTCGATAGCAAATCTTCGACGTTCATTCTAAAAAAGATATAAAAAAATTTATATGGCTTGAATAATTCTTCGTAACAATCGTTCCGTTCTACGACAACGCCCCGATCTTAAAATCAAGAGGGTAAAAAATAAAATCGGTATTACGTATAAAACTATAAAAAATAATATAAATATCAATAATTCGCTCGGGGGCTTCATATTTTTTAACGTCGTTAAAAAATTTACATCTCGTCGAGATCTAAATCCGTCTCGGTCATAGACGGTAAATCGTTAAGAGTTTTGATAATTATCGCCTCGTGTAACCCGATTTGTACGGAATCGATGGTGTTGCCGACGTAAACGTTCTGCACGTTTAACCCGCCGATCGCTAAACACCGTTTTTTCTCGTAGTCGTGAGGGTCGGCTTTAATGAGTCTTTCGTTATTTTTTACGCTAGGAATGCCCATGTCGTCTTCCCCTTTTTTCCTATAAAAAGAAGAAGTTATATTTTTACTTTTATCGACGTTTAATTTCGGATACATGACGACGACGCCGTCCTCTTTGGATTTGAGGATATTTAAATTCTCTAAATTAATAGGTCTTTTTCGCCCTCCCTTTTTCAATTCGGGAGTTAGTTCGTCGATCTTTGTCTTAATAAATCTAGTAATTTCCATCATATCGACGAATTTCCTGTCTCGCTCTGTTATGCTATCGGTTTTATCGTAACATATAAAACCCATGGAATAACCGGTTAATTCTTTGGTCGAAGGATCCCTGTTTTCCCAAACGCCGGACGATATCATCTTCGGCGTTCGAATAAGCAAGGGGCCATCTCCTCTCGGATGCGAATATATTTTCGCTACTTTTTGATATTGCACGGGTTTACTAGCGGAATAAATTTCTCCTGTCCTTAATTTGTTTTTGTCAAAATTATCGATTGTCACGAATTCCATTTTTAATATAACGATAAATTTTCTTTAGGTCATTTAATAAATTTATATTCCGTGGGTTGTTCGACGCATAGGATTAATTTCGAGTGTTTGTGTTGTGACAATAATCGTTTTATGACGCGTTTTTCGTCCGGGCCGTCGATGATATCGTTTTCGTCGAGACATTCGTTATAGCTAAATTTGTCTTTTGTAAAAAAATAAAGCAACCCATTTAATCTGGCTTCTGAAATCTTTAGAAACGGAATTATATCGTTGGGTTAAAATCCAAACGGATTGATTAGCGTGACGCCCCGAAAACCTGAGCATCGATAATGCGTCGTTTTTCTTTTTTAATTGTTTCGTTGCCGAGCAATCGTCGATGATGTATAAAGTGGGAGATCCTTTGTGCTTATCGTAGAAAAACTGTAACATCTGTTGAAGTTTTTCTTCGCCCGTTTTAGAAGATTCCGGGTTTACGATGGTAACGCGTTTATCTTTCGGATGTTTTATATCTTCCCCTATCCAAGCTCTGCTTTTATACGCGCGATTAAATTCTATCGAGGGGCATAGAATAATGATGCGATCGAAAATGTCTTTATATTCCGTTTCCAATAAATCTAATACAAATTCGGTCTTTCCGCAACCGGTGGCCCCGAAGACCATGGCAGAATGTGGCTGTTTGACGAACATTTTTTTAAACGTTTAAAATTTTTTAACTCGACCCGCCTAACTCATAACGTTCACGAAACGTCTGTCGCGCATGTTGATTTGCCCGTCTTTTACGACGAATATATAAACGTCTAGAGGATCGACGTCGGCTTCCGGTTCTCTTTCTATCCGTATAGAAATACCCTCGCTGATATTTTGATGTCGCGCGAAGATCTAAAAATAAACCATAATGGGCACTAACATATCTGCCCAACGTTATTTCCGACAACATTAATTCCTTGGCCAAGGAGCCGGTCTGTATTTCGCGATTCAATCCGGGTAAAAAGAATTTTGTAATCTCGTTAAACACCTGGTGAGGTCTCATGCCCTGTGAGAATAATTGATTCGGCTGTCCTTCGATCGTCGTTTCCACTTTAGTGATTCGCGGGTTATAAAATTTCTCGGGATCTTCCTCCGAAATATCTTTGAATAAAAATAATACGCCGGACAAGGATTTGGCTGGCGTATTGATTTGGATATTCAGCGTGGCATCCGATTTTTTAATCGTGCTCTTACGATATCGAAGAACTTGATTAAAGTAATAAGCGTGATCACCGGCATACCTTTGACGGATGCTCCTGGCAAGATTTACGTCGGTAACTTTTTCAAATTCTAAAGCGATATTACTGATTTTATAGCCGACATCTTTTTTTCGTCGCCGCTTCCCGGGAAAACGACCTTTTTAGCGTCGTTAAACGTTAGCATGTATTCTAATCGATCTTGTAGCCCCGCTTGATAAAACGGCTCGGTCGTCTCCAAAATTTCGAAATCCAACGGAATACAAAACCGATTGCCGAACGCCGCGGCAATTTCGTAATCTTCCGATTCGCTTCGGGGTATTTTAGGAACGGGCTTAGATCTTAAAATATTCAAAGCTTTGGTTTGAATGCCTTGATACGCCAGGTTTCTGCGTTCTAATTTCCATAGATCGCTGTACAATAAAAATTTGTCGCTGTCGTCGATCGTTTGAATGGTGTTTCCGGATATTTTGTCCTCTAATTTTTCACGATATTGCGTCCGAGGTTGTTGTATAAACCGGTCTTGTTGGAGTCACCCCCTTCTCCTTCGACTTCGATATCGAATGCTAGGCGGGTCGTGCGAGGCACGATCGCGTCGGCTTCGGACAAATTCGGAAACCGGACCGTTAACGTTTGATTTTCGGCTATAGTCGACGGATTATGCGAGGCAGTGACGGATTGCCGAATACCTTTTATACCGTGCGGTAATCTCCGCGAGCAGGGTATAACCCTTTTTTCCGATATTTACGGCGATTGGCATGACGATCGGTTTTATAGTCGAATTAATAATTCCCGGAACAACGGTTACTCCTCCCATCCCAACACCGCCTCACCCTTTCGATAAGGGGGGTTTAAAAGAATAAAAAATGAGTAAGACTAATTTGTATCCACCATTACCAGAAATCGAGGACGATCCGCAAAAGTATCGTCTTCAGAGAGTAAACGAGGTCGAACAGATTTTTCGTCGGGAAATAGAAATGCGATCCTCTCTTTACAAGAAGTACAGAGGGACCGTCAACATGACCGAAGGCGTTGATGCCACTCTTATAAGCGGGGGCATCATTATATCAGGCATTGGATTCCTAATCCCGTTTGCCTTGGCTGTTCAAATAGTAGCCATGACGGTTGGCAGTTTGGGATTAGCAGCAAAGGGAATACGAGAGAGTAAACGGAGAGTAAACTCAATTCGGTATCGGATTTGGTCAGTCGGGCCTTACAAGACGGTAAGATCTCGGATGAAGAATTCTCGGAAGTTTCGAGAGAATTGGAAAAATATCGCGCGATGAAAAATGAAATTTATAAAAGTAGTAAGAAAGACGCCGCTATCGAAAAAAGGCGATCGTGGAGAACAACGGCGACAGAGCAAATGCGGATTTGCGAAAACAATTAGAATAAATATTGGGCCGATCTATTCCGGAGAAGGCGGACAAGAAGCCCGCCGGGCCGCGTCGGAGACGCCGCTAAGAAAATCTCGTTTCAAAGTAAGATTTTCTTGTTTTTTTTATTTATAAATGGTTTTTGTCCATTTATAAATCGTTTTTATTAGACCTATACCATTCGGCAGAACGTTGCTTTCCTCCGCACGAATAGCAAGTTTCGTATTTAGTCGAATTCGACATCCATTTTCCACAAGACGCGCAATATTTCAGCGATTTAATTCCGCGTTTCTTCATATAGTTGTGATGGACGCTGCAAAAAATCGAATTTTTAGTTACCTTTCGCGGACAGGGATAATCTCGTTTCATGCGCGGCATCTGCCACGATATGTTATCTCCGGGATATTCGATTAAAATTTGTTTCGTCCCGCACTCGGAAAACATTTTATCTAATAAAATTAACATTATTACAAATAAATTTTTCTTATGCCATTTGACAATTTTTATATTATCGCATTTTTTCTAAAAAATCTATACTTTTTGCAAAGTATAGATTTTTAGAAATTTACATCTCGTAATTAGTTTATTTCTTCAGAAATTTCCATCGTAAGGACTTCCCATAACCAATCTACATCCCATCTCACCTTTTTATCAAGCTTATCACGAAAATTATGTCGCACTATTCCTTTCCAACAGTTTAATTGTAAAAGAGTAAACCTCCAATCTCTATCTTCGTCCCATGGAAGACTTTCGTGATCATAAAGATCATTGTCTTTTTCGTTAAATTTTTCCCAACATTTTCGTTGTTCTAAAATTGCTATCCAATCTTTATCTTTGTCCCATTCTTTATGAGGATATTTTAAGTTATGCATGCGCCACGCATCTTTATTGGAAATACCAAATTCTCTTATTTCATGAATATCTAATTCAGACAAAGTTTTTAATAAAGATAAATTATCTTCTTCCATTATTTTGTTTATATTATAGAAAATTTCTTTTGTCATTTATTCAATTTTTTGTAGTATGTCATCAAAATATTAAAAAATCTATTTTTTGATGGCCTAATAGATTTTGCGTTAAAATTGAATTATTTATATAAAAATTAAATTTGCGCAAACAGCTGGAAGAATTGTTACGATCTGCTCCCCCGCCGAGAAAGAAAACTCGTTTCAAAATGAAATGTTTTTGTTCGTTAGATTTATAAGCGGGGTTATTTCAATTTATAAATTGGCGCCTCTTCGTAGTAAGGAGTAAACAAATTCGGTGTCTAAGCGAGCTATATCCTCTAATGCCTGATCGATTTTTTTTATAGAGATTATAAAGGTTGTTGCGGAAAATCATAAACTCGGGCTCCTCCAAAGGCACGTACTCCAATATTACCTCGTACCCGACAATCCCATTTCGATCGTAAAACCTATGGACCGCATCATGCTTTTGCATGCTCATAACATCCTCGGGGGTTCTTTCATACACTCTCATCTCACGGGATGTGCCAACATGGTACGCTTCAAAATTATGTCTCATTTCATTATGAGAAAATAATTTTTTATGTCGTTTTCATTTTTTTGTAAAATCTATATTCCCAGGGAATATAGATTTTAGCGGATTTTACGCGGGGGCGCCTCTCTGACGCGCCTAAGAGATCGATCCGAGTCGGCGGCATTCCATCCTAAAAATTAGTTCGAGGATGTCTCGAGTTTCGCGTTCACGAAATGTGTTCAATAGCGATCGCACCTCGGTCGCCTGCCTATGCTTGCTAACATCCTTTTGTAACGACAAATAGAAATTTTTATACGCCAGTCCGTTCGAATTTTTCGCCGTACCTGTCCCGAAGCTCGCCCATTGCGGCTTTATGAAAAGATTTTTGTTTGTTTCGAGTGCTCGCCTCGATATCCTTTAACGCGCGTTTGAATCTCTCGCGATATAATTTTTCTCGAGTCTTTCCAATTTTTTCCTGCATTCATTCGTGCGCCTCTCGTAATTCCGAATGAAGAATCGATCGTAATAATCCCGATTGGCTTCTCGGGCTCGTAATTCGGGTGATTGACCCGTTAGAAAAGTCGTTGCGCGATTGTATATATAATTAAATATACGAAATATTTTCTATTTTTATTATAAGAAAATATTTTCTTTAATCCATTTTACTTTGGGGATTTAGAATCGAATTTTTTCGAGCACAAATGGTTAGAATGAGATTTTCCCGGAATTCGACGATTTTCCCGGGATTTCGAATTCGAAAATTCAAAAATTTCAAGCAGGGATGGTTAGATGAGATTTTCAACCACAAAAATGGTCAAGTAGCCCAGAACCCCCCCCGCACACAACACACAAGAATCTTATCACATTTTCAACTGGGATGAACTTTTATTGGAATTAGCCAATCAAAGTGTTTAGGAATGATGCAAATTTCTTTACAATTACAAATGATTATTGTAAAACCGCGGGAAAAGAAGCAAAGCATGATGACGTTACGTAAAGCATTCGCTTCCTCAAAATGGTAATACATTGTACCAGCGATGTAAAAGCTATAAAGCTATTCGCTTTTTATATCACTGATTGTACACAGAAGGCATGGTAAAAGGCTATGTACATGTAGTCATTCTGCGAGAAAAGATACATCCTAGTTGTCGCCTTTTGGTGACCAATGTTCAGTAAAAACTTTGATAGAGCCAACATTTGCCTTCGACACCTAAGAAAATTTAGTCAGAGTTTGCTTTGATCAAGTTTTTGATGAAAAACATTGTTAGTGTCAACAGGGCTTTATAAATATGGTGTTTTAGAATTGTTTGGAATCGTCGTTTAAGAAGTTTTTTGGTCGATACGGGGATCTTGTTAAACATTATGAAGCCCCCCCCCTCATAAATATTAGATAGTATTCTGGAGTACGGCTACAGACAGTGACTCCCTTTCACCAATCGTGCTTTTCACCGAACTTGGCCTTATCACCAAACTTGACCTTTCATCGAATTTGACTAGAAAGGTTTCCATGGAACATTTGCGACGGGTGTGGCATGCCAGCAGAAGACACTGACTCCTTCCGGACACCTGGTCTTATCCCATTTGTGATTCGCAATTGTTCTTCGTGTTGTGACCATTTACATCTAATTCGTCATGTTATAATGGACTTGAGTTTTGATTATCGATTGGTACTTCTTCAATTTTACTTTTTATTCTTTATAACCACCCAAACTTCATTTTACAATCTGTGTTGTACAGGGATATCGTTTATTCCATGTTCACTCTTCACTTTCACAAACTCGTGGTATCTAGGAGTCTAGAACGCACATCTGTTAAAACCTTGTCAATTTCCTTTTACCAGGAAGTGTTCTTTCGTTACATCCAGTAAGTGTGTAGGTTCTGTCTTCGTGATTATTCTATGTCTTTCTTTTCTTTACATTTGCTTTATCAAGATTAAAAGAAACAAATAGATCTATATTAAAGCTTCCTTTTTAAGAGAATATCAATAAGGCATAACTTAGTCTGACTGCGTGTTTAGATATTTTTTATATATTTGTGTCTTACATTTTCTTCCTGTTTGTTTTAATTCTCTAGCTAATGACAAAAATAAAAAGAAACTACTCAGGATTGTGCAATTGAAAGATCAGACTGACAGCTGATAATTTTTTTCTTTCATTCTTTTCTCTATCCATTGTCATAGTTTAAATGATAAAAAGGTACAAACAGAATCATTATTAAGGAACCATACATCATATGAGTTGTTATCCGATAACTTTTCTTCTTTCTTGAACTGTTGGCGTGCCGCAATTCACTTCGATTTGTTAATAGATCTACATGTACAACACATGAACATTGTATAACAAAACTGTAAAAACCAGGGCTTGTATACTGTAAAATATGTTTCACTTCAAAGTTTTTGTCTTCTCCTAACATAAAACAGGAAGTGAAACTTATATCACGAAAGTTTCACATCAATAAGTGTCATTGACTATCAATTTCCTTTTTCAACATAATTTGAATGTGTTGTTGAACATGTACGCCAGAAAAGTATAGTTAGCTAATTTACACACACACACACACACACACACACACACACACACACACACACACACACACACACACACGTTACCGGAATTATTTGATAGTTGATTTTTATTTTCAGTTTTTCATATCAAGGGTAGCGACCGGTTTTATGGCGGAGAATTATCGGTTACAATGTACAAACTTTCTTACATTCGCTCTGACTATATATATATATAGTGTTTAGTTTTCAGTTTCATTCGATCATATATACTTGAAACCATTGAAATATCACATGAGTGATATTAAATTTTAACTATATATATATATATATATATATATATATATATATATATATATATATATATATATATATATATATATATATATATATATATATATAGTTTAGTTTTCAGTTTCATTCGAATCCATTGAAATATCACATGAATATTCAATTTTAATGGGTTATCTTTGTGGTAATTGTATTATTTTATATGGTAACAGTAAGGAGATTGCACTAATTATGTTTACATATTTGTTGCTATGCGGGTTGCAATTACAAATTACAAACGTTACTTTTGCACTCACGATGGATACTTTTCAGATATTCAAATGGTTAATTTATTTATGTGTTTTTCTTGTTGTTTTTACACATGAAAATGGACATTTTCTGATCAAAATGAAGACGATTTACAGGCAAGCAAAATATGGAGGCGTCAGTTTCGCGAGGTAATTACCTGCATAAGGCCAATATACATAACACAACTTTGCTTGTGTCTTTAGTCTTTATATACTTAGGTAGTTCTTAACATTCTGTTGGCCTAAAGTATACTCTGTTCTAAAAAAGACAAGTTATCACCAGGAAGTGTGATAAAAGTGAGATATTGTCAAAACGGAAATGAGTTATAAAATCAACTAGGTTTCGTACAGAAAGTTTATACACTTCGCGTATAGAGGCCATTATCTGAAACATGTATGTTAATTGTAATGTATATTCCAACATTTTGACTGATAATTAAAGATGAGGTCAAATTGGCCTATATTCGTAACAAAGTTTTGACTTTTGTCATCCTATAGTTAAAGTGTAGTTGACTTACAATGCTGGTTAATACTAATTTAGGGAACATATTTCCTGTGATTATGTAACATATTTGTCTATGACGTACATGTGTAGTATTCAGATGTCCACACATATAATGAAGCATGCAGTCACCACTACAATAGCCGGATGTTATCGTTATCCTAACACATTTTAGGCCCGTCCGTTGTGTATCATTATCTAGTGCTAATTGATGGATTACTCTGGAAGTAATGTAGTTTAGTTACGTAGGTTATATCTATTGTAGGCTAGGGCGTAGCTGCGGACGCCCGAATTATTTACTAGTCAATATCAATTTCAAATTCGAGCTGAACTGGTGAAGAAACAATTTGTTTGAGCATTGTATTGCATAACTATAACTTTGGTATAAATTATGACTGAATATTTTGATCTATTTTGTAACAGACAGCTCAACAAATTTCATAAAATCTAATACATTAAATTCTCTATCGTATAATGATTCTATTTATCCTGATTTACATTATATATTAATCTGATATCAATTATGCCCAAATTGTTTTCATTTTTTTTTGTAAAATAATTGGTTAATCAAAAACGTTAAAAACAATATACTTCCTGAATAAATATCATTGGATAGATACCATTTAATTAATACCTTTGGGTGAATACAATTGAATACATATAATTAAATATATGTCATGTCATTCAAAGTAGTCAAGCGGGCTTAAAATAGCTAAAATTCCGTCTAAGAGTACGATGTGTGATTTCCATACAAGGACTTATCTTATATACAACAAATGTCGAAATGTAGGTTTCTTGGCAACATATATTCGATGTTGAACTCAAAGCCCCCGTGTGGTTAAACATCGCACTTCATTTATGATGTCTATCACATCTGTTCAGGGCATGTTCGAGTCCCGTTGGGACCTAAGCTGTTTCTGTGGGAAAGTTCGCCAGTTTACTTGCGGAAAGCCGATTGTCTCTTCCCGAGTACATTGTAACAAGTATCTCTCCTCCATCATTAAAAACTAGTCGCCACCATAACAGAAAAATTGCTGAGCGTGGAGTAAACAACTATTCAAAATCAAATAAAAAAAAATGCAAAAGGTTGGTGGTCTTTTCCCAGGTACATTGTAACCAGTTTCTGTTCTCCACCATTAAAACTGTTACCACCATATAACTAACAAATTGTTGAGTGTGGCTTAAGCAACAAATAAAAAAAACCGCAAATGTTGAATACATCAAATTATTTCCAAAACCATCGATTTTCGCGAAAAAACTGTAAGGTCACCCTTAAATTTAAATCATGATTTTTCAATACTGTCTAAATATTATTATAGCATTTCTTATTTGCACAATTAATACAAGGCAATATTCTTCGTGTTGACCGTACGAGTACTGTATCCGGTTTTGAAGTATGTTTTGTCACAACTCATCATATTTGTGTAAAGAGAGGTAAATTCGAGGTCACTTTCTATATTAAATGAAGTGTACATTGCCAAATGTAGAGAAATAGCAAACGTTCCATTTTTTGTTTGTTTTATAAGTACATACCAGGCGAGAAAATAAACACATTCCACATTCAATAAAAACATTGCGTTGTTTTGCCAAATAATGCTACACAAGGGACAACAAAATCTTTTAGATAAAATACATTTATTAAAATGAAAGAGCTGCATCCCATTACTTATGTCCTATTTAGACCCTTTTTTATGTTTAGCGTTCACCCTAAAATCTTTCTATCAAAGAAAAACACAAAACAACCGAAAAACATGAGAACAAATGCAATTTTATGCACATTTAACTAATTTCCTAATGTGCTAACAAAAGAAAAACAAAATTAAGCATGCAAAAACCATATCTTTGGCACATACTAATAAATAGCTGATGATGAAAATAAATGTTCCTATTTGACTGTTCATTTTAAGGCTATGTTTTAAACTTTCCCCTTATATGTTTTTTTTTCGTTTTATAATCTCAAAACCTATATATCAGCGGACGCTAAACAGAGAAAAAACTTGGAATGACCTTATTTTGTAAAACACAAACACACACACACATACTACATATATTGTTTGGCGCAAGCAAAGATATAAAAAGTACATCATCTATCATTTTAAAATCGATATTTCAAAAACAGCATCATCACATAACTTGTAACCTGTTATCACAGATGGAATTCCACACAGATTATATTTACAGTCTACTTGGCTATACCTGCGCAGTGTAAGTGCATTAGTAAAGTGATAAGTGCAATGGTAAAATTTATGAATAATTATAAACACAGAATTCAACCTATATTCAGATACTGCTTATACACAACAGAGAGAGAGAGAGAGAGAGAGAGAGAGAGAGAGAGAGAGAGAGAGAGAGAGAGAGAGAGAGAGAGAGAGAGAGTCTTAATATCTACCTACATGAGTGCATACAGTAAAATTTTGGCTGTACTTCCGGCTATCAAGTGCTATAATCAGCAACCTGATACAATTTTTCTCTACAGTTTTGACGATACAGAAACTGTTTTCCAGTTACAATATAATTTTCATGTGAATTCATATTAAAATCATAAAACAGAATTGAGTGCTTGATTAATCTGGTGGCACTTGTACCCGGACCACCAGTTTCCGTTTGTCGTGTATGATAATCATGACATAATTCATAAGTTCTTTACAAGTCAACACACACACACACACACACACGTATACATATACATATATATATATATATATTGTTTAGTTTTCAGTATCATTCGATCATATATACTTGAAACGATTGAAATATCACATGAATATTCAATTTGATGCTGTACAGTACAGTAAATATCACGAAAATTCAGATTGATGGTGCATTGTAAGTAGTATATAAATGTCAAAAATGTGTTTTACACAAGTTTATAGAAAAGTAAGTAGGCATTTTTGTCACACATCACGATCGATTGGTCACAAATATCCACCCTTTCATCTGAACAAAAATACCACATATTGGAGCGGTTTTCTAGTGGCTTGACGTATGCAATGTAATGTCCTTCATCGAGTGATCCGTGATGTGCTATAACTCCGTACAGTCTATAATCCTTTATCCCACAGGCAACCTAGATAATGAGGAAATATTTAAAGATAAGGCGGGAAAGAAACAACGCCAATAAAACACTCGTAATCTTGGTAACGAGATATTGTATTAACAAAAAGGCAAGATGAAAATATCCTTATAATATTTTGTCTGGAGCCTTCATAACCCAGTGGTTAGAGTATCGCGCTTTAATCCATGAACTTTGTCACCTCTGGTCTGTGCGCGTTCCAGTACCGCTGAAAACTAAGCTGATAACGGAAGAATCATGACCAGTTTACTTGGTAGTCTCTTCCAGGATACATAGTAACTGGGGCCCGTTTTACGAAAGGTCGTAAGTCCTAAATCCTAAAAACTACCATGGCAACGCATCGCTGATTGGTCATTTCCATGACAATTAGGACTAAGAGTTAGGATTTAGGACTTACGACCTTTAGTAAAACGGGCCTCAGACTCTCTCCAAGCAGTTAAACTGTCGAATGAATTGTTTTGTGGCGTAAAACACCATTCAAACAAACAAAAATAATATGTTGTGTTGGCCGTCAGATGGCGCAACTGGTGGCTATTCAGCTCAAAAAACATTAAGTGTTAAATTTCAAATATTTTTTTTTATTTATCTACTTCTCTGTAAGAAAATAGGTAAAGGAATTGATAATTGACATTTATACATGTACTGAAATTGAATTTTTTAAAACATATTTAAGTTATCATACTAGGTACTCAATAAACATTTGAAGTTTTATCTGGGATAATGCAATGTTGAATTCATTCCCTGTTTTGGGATATTTTATCTCTTCGAATACTATAAAGAAACTATGTACTGAAAATCAGTCTGAGGTTATAAATTTTACAATTAACTCATAATTTATGCAAGTGAATGTGTTCATTATTAAATACAAAATGTTTGGTATTGCAGGAATTGAATTTAACGATTTTTCCCAAGTGGCCAACAGGACCATCAGCATATTAATCTACTACTGAAGAATATACGGGGTTTGAAACTACTGCACAATGCTAAATTTTATCAATACAGTTGTAAAAAGTTCTCATTCTCCGAAATTCTTTTAATATCGATAACTTCATAAATAACTGAAACGAAAACAGATTGAAGATAGATAGATAGATAGATATATTCTTACCGGAAGGTGTAATTTTTCGTCAAATCGTATGGGGTCCCCAATCTTTAAAAGCTGCTTCCCTACCTGTTTACGAAAAACAATATACATGCTAAGCAACCATGAAAAACCATACAACTTTGATTAGTAAAATATCTGCACAGGAATAACTTTTTTACATTTGAAGGCTATAAGTGTATTATATGTATATTTGAAATAGTACAATTTTTTATACAAAGCACTTATGTTTAACTCATCATCAAACTTAAAAAAAAACCTAGGTGTCTTAGAAGAAGGTAATGCCATTCATCTATCACCAAGATACGTTAGACTGAGTTAGAAACCTAAATATCATATGAGATCAGGGCCTGAAGTCACCAAATTTACTCAGTACTCAAGTACTCAAGATTTTAAGGTAAAAACACGCAAAATTTATTTTGTAACTGGACATGTTTGTATGTTGACGGCATACAATTGTAAATAATAATCAAAATTATAGCTTATGTGAAGAAAACTTCAGAAACATCATATATATTGTTTGAGTACATACTCAAAATTTGAGTACCGTACTGAACGTATCTATCCATTTGTATACACGAAAATCATACATGTGACACAAAAATTTATATGCGAATGATGGAAAATGATTATGTTATTTCTAATAACTCTATCTCAAAAGTTTAACAAAGGATTATATAGTCAATTTAATGAAACGTTGAGACTCAATGGCCATAAGTGCCGAGCACAGGTCAAAATTTGAAGACCTTCTCCATATGAGTGAAAAATTCCTGATTGGGACGTTAAACAACAATAAAACAACAACAACAACCAAAGTTATAGTTTTGCTAAAAAGACAGACTAAAACAAATGTTCAAGACGATTGTTTCTGTCAAGACGACTTCATAAAATTGAATTCGAATTTAAAATAGGTGCAAAGAAACAGAGTAGTACCACACAAAGCCGAAATAAATAACCTAAACGTATGTCTTCAAATGGAAGTTACGCCTCTTTCAATCAGAACAGTACAAATAATAATTCCTTCTTTCAAAAACTGAAATAATAGATGAGCTTAAGTAATTTTCTCAATTTTGTGATTACCAGACCTGGGACCATAATACTTAAATTCATATCAGTGGATCGGATTGAATCAAGGGAGACAATCCATACAGATGTTTTACCGTTCGCTAGATGTTATTATCATATCTATATTTATATAATGTATATCATGTTATCATTATATTATTGTATCATATTACAGTTATTATATTATGTTGATACCTGCTCAAATCTGGCAATATGCAGTACCAGTATTGATGGCTGTTTTGACAGCTGTAATGCTCTTCTGGTTATTCCTTTAAGAAAAAAGATGTGTATGAATGGTTTGATATGGCAAGTGATCTTTTTAAATTATGACAGTTAACTTTGTATTAGCAATTTTAACACTTGTATTTCACATGCACTGAGTAAATAAACCTTATAATACCGGAATTCATATTTTATTACACTTGTTATTTTCAGATTCATAGACATTGTTGAAAGTTCATTTCTGGTCTATAGCTATGACCTCTGAAGTTATGTCATACCTATAATTTTCCATAATCTAAACAAGTAATATAATCCATATCTTATGGTTACTAGTGTTTTATATACTTAACATATGCCCATTTTAAGTGAGTCTAACCTATACCATCACTTCTCTATCAACATGTTGACGTACCATACTTTTCAGATGTATAAAATGTAGTTCATATTGAGTTAACAGACCTCTCCCTTTTCTCCGGTTTTGGGTTATGTGAATTCCGAAAAAATGTATCATGTTCCCACTGTTTTATTTAATATGGGTGTTAACTACAATTGATAATTAGCATGTTTTCACCTTTTGGTAAAACCCATGGTTAATCAAATCATGACAACACGATACAATGTAAATATTTGTGAATTTTGTGACATATTAACAGGCTCATTATCTCAAAAGAAGCAATAAATCTTTGATCAACTTTCTATTTTAGCTTGATGGCCGCGATCTGGATACGTACAATTCGTATGTTTGAACTAGTGACATGTTGCATTGGCTAGATATATCAAGATACTTCACGTTAACGCTTGTCGGAATACATTGTTTCGTAATTACACATATTGTGTATACGTGTCTCTCTTGTACAACCCTTAAAGCATAATTATCCGAAACAAACATTCGACGAAGAAATGTGATAAACACACAATGGACGTTTGCTTGTTTAAGTTCAAAATAAAAGTTTAATCAAATTAAAAGAGAACTTAAAAAATCAGCAGTCGGCATTGATTTACGATTTATACATATGAACCATTATAAATCAGGAGTCTATTGACCGATTGACATAACATGGCGGGGTGGAGAAAACTTTTTATTATCAGATGGTCGATTCTACCAACTTTTTGGTTATGACAAGCATCACGGGAAAAATGTTTTATTACCAACTGGATTACCATACGAATGATGAAAAGTAGGAAAGCCAGTGTAATTTTAATGTATTATCTGAAATATAACTCGGCCAGGTAAAGAGGGTTTACGAGGAGGTCCACCCCAACAGGCTAAATGAATTTTACTATAGATATACCAGAAATTCGTTTTCCTTTTTCTTGACATGCTATACAGTTTAAAATTTGGGAGTCAAATGCTTCCTCTTCAAGTAGAATGCTTATTCCGTGTGATACTTCTGGCTGTAAATGAATTTCCATAAAAAATGAGAAAAAATTAAGATGTCCTTTATACAACGGTATTCATAACAAAACCTATAATACACATTATAAATAACACGAAGTGTCTTTAATGTTATAAACAAGTAATTGTTTGTTTATATTTACTTTTGAAATACAGAAACAAAACAAAATCAAGAATCGATAGTGCGATGATTATTTAACTTACATCAATTCTTTCGTGAAAAGTTAAACATTGAAAAAAAAACATCTGGAAATATACATGTAAGTCACTAGGGGTGCATTTTTACATAGGAGATTACCATATTTAATATTTATCTAAAACGTCGTATTTGGATCACATGACATAAAAAAGGTAAAAATAAAAATAAAACTTTTTCTGATATTTTCATTTTCATTTAGATTTGTCCTCTCATCGAAGGGCGAAAAAGGCTGGAAATAAAAGTTGAAAAAAGGCATACAGCATCTCGATGTAATATTAAATATTTAGCAAGGAAATAATGTTAATATCGATTTATTATTAACGATATATTTGATGTTTGAGATAATCAATTCAAAACCATGAAAACTGTTTCAATTTGTCATTAAATATGTAAACAGTTAAGTTTTTATAAATGCAACTGAGGTCAACAGAACTCTGGGTGTACAAATGTCAAACACCTAGGGGTATCAAATTTGCGCCCTTACATTTGGCCTCCTTATCGGTATCAGTAATGACATGAATGTCTGCTTCGGGGTATCTGCCTCCTGGAAGTTAAGATTGAGTCATTGTTAATTTTATTAATTTGTTGTCAAATTTCTGTGCTGAGAAAGACGAGCGATACGAGTAAACATGTGACACAAAGATAAATAATTGACTGAAAATGAGTACAGCTGAACGGGAGAATTGGCGCCTTTCATTACATAAACACATTACATAATCCTATTAATTACGGCAATACTAATGTGATGAATTAATTTCATGTTTCTTTTTTATTATGAATACAACAAGGGACATTGTTATTGATGAGCATGTAAACCCAAGTCTGGAAAGATAAAAAGTCTGCTTCAAAATGTATGGGACTCATACAGTTCTGTACATAATTGCAAATTTGCAATGTATTGGATGAGAGAGAGAGAGAGAGAGAGAGAGAGAGAGAGAGAGAGAGAGAGAGAGAGAGAGAGAGAGAGAGAGAGAGAGAGAGAGAGAGAGAGAGAGAGAGAGAGAGAGAGAGAGAGAGAGAGAGAGAGAGAGAATATATCAGTCTTAAATTCTACCTACATGAGTACATCCGGTAAAATTTAGGCTGTACTTCAACTCTCCCTCAAAGAGCCCAGTCGCTTCTAAATAAAAGAAAATATTTGCGTTACTTTGAAAAATGAAAATAGCGACCCACAATAAACAAGCAAGCAAACAACTAGACAAAAGTAAAATGGAGTCGATGTATAAAAGGATTCAAAATGAATAGAATATAAAGCTTTGATACATTTCCTTTTGTTTCTCATATATTAATATGTGACTTACCATTCGACCCCTCTTCTTGTAGCGCTTGTAAAAGACACAAGAAAAAGGAATGTGAATCATTAGGGACATATTCAGCAAATGTCGAATCTCTGAAAAATGTTAAATAATATAAAATGTACACTGTTGTACGTAATTTACATCATCGTAATTATTAACTTTTTTCAAAAACAAAAATCCCCACAACCCGCTCCCCTAAAAAAAACCCAAACTAGCAAAAACAAATGAATGAATCGGGACCATCGAATCTGAGTAGGCATTAACAAAAATGATATGTCTATATGCTTAAACATAGGATCGAACCACAAACGTATCAAAGGGAATTATAGCAAAGTTAATCGAAGTCTTATTTATACATTTTATCTGACCTGTAACTGGAAATAATTTTGCCAACTAAATAAACAACATGGATTAAATCAAAACGGACTAAAGGTGGTACCCGAACATTTAAATATCCGGTGACTGGCTATCAGGATACTTATTATCCTATTCAGGATATTAAACTCCACTCTAATTCTACACATGAATACACTGAAGTTGATATAAAAAACATGTTGGAATTTTTAACAAGACAATATATTTGTAATGTTCGGTGACGTGGTCTTTCAACAAACTGTCGGCATTCCCATGGGAACCAATTGTGTCCCTTTATTGACCGACCTGTTCCTTTATTCATACGAAGCAGACTTCATTCAGAAACTGCTGAATCAAAAGAAGAAAAAGTTAGCGGTGTCCTTTAATTTGACATTTAGATATATCGATGACGTTTTGTCAATTAATAATGACAATTTTCATACATATGTCAATGCGATATATCCCAGCGAACTAGAGATTAAAGATACAACAGAATAAAGCACACACGCTTCGTATTTAGACATTTTACTTAATATAGACACAGACGGGAAATTAGCAACTAAACTATACGATAAACGCGACGATTTCGGCTTTCCCATCGTACATTTTCCACATTTAAGTAGTAATATCCCTCAGTCACCTGCATATGGAGTTTGTATTTCACAAATGATCCGATATACCAGGGCGTGTACAACATATGAACTACTCACTGACAAATTATTGACATAGGGATATCGAAAACCGCGTTTTATGTCAACGTTCCGCAAATTTTACGGTCGGTATACTAGTCTTCTTTGAGATTACTCTTTTTCGCTGGGTGAAATGTTGAGTTGCCTTTTCGTTGGCGGTTGTTGATACGTCTGTACCAATTGTGACGAGGGTTCACGCCTCACGTGTTTCATTGGACTTGACTGTGGACTCACGGCGGGTGTGACCGGTCGACAGGGGATGCTTACTCCTCCATGACACCTGATCCCAAATCTTGGTTTCCAGAGGTCCGTGCATGTCCATTTTACCGGATTTGTATCTATGTCCTGGACGTTCTATTGATTTATATTGGTATCTGATATTTTTATATACTTAATCAAAACATCATGTCTAGCATGTTTCGAAATTTGGATGAAGATTGCATATAAAGCAAATTCATAGAAGCATATCAATGAGGAATTCCATAACAACCTGCACTATTAAAACTTATATTTGAAACATGGAACTGAATATCTTATAAACATGGATTCCTGATAAAACTAGATATGCAATCAGGTGTCCCGGAAGATTAAGAATGTCATGTCGACCAATTTCATCCTCCTTCAATACTTGACCTGGCATAAAACCAAACCTTATATTGAACTTTGGTGAAAGAAATCTGATTGGCTGAGCAGGTTGAGAATATATTATAACTTAAGTAATTTCTGAACTGTTTTTGTGCTGGACCATGGCTTTAGATAAAGCTTTAACGTGTTGTTCAGTCAAGATCCGTGATAACAGTGTGCAGTAGACCAGTCTATATTGAACTGGAAATGGTTAACATGCAGTAGAAGGTGTCAAATCTGAAAAGTAATGGCAATTGCCAACAAAAAATTTTATCTAATCTTTTTCCCTCGCAGATAAACTTAAAACACTATATTACTCAATGTGGACAAAGTAAATATTATGAAACCGGAAGTGCCATTGCCTGTATTTTTGGTGTAGTCACGTGATCGTTGTACACACAATTCAAACAAAACAAAACAACTCGAAAAAAGTCTATTCAGAGGGTGCATGAATACTCACTGACGTGCAGCTGCCGCCCTGATTGCCTTCAAGCTTTCTAAAATACTGTATTCGTTTACTTTATGAGACTTGCTATTCACGTATTCCATAACATTTGCCAGCGAATCTGTTATTGGACCTCTGACCTAAAACACAGTTTACTATCATTACAACAACGATCATTGAAATCGGTGCGGCACATTTAACGACGCCATAAACAATTAATATGAGACGTACATATACCAACGTGTCAGCAGGAATTCCAGTTGAAATTATACAAATAAAGCGAATACTGGATAAACACAGCCTTCTGGAGAATCTTGTTAACAATCTCGGTGGGTAATACACGCCTTCCACGAGTCCGTAGTCCAATCCAATTATACCAAAATAGGGATAAATGCTGCTCAGAATAGTAACATGAGATTCAACAGCTACTTTCAAACATATTATCTAACATTTCAGCTAATATCACACACACACACACACACACACACACACACACACACACACACACACACACACACACACACACACACACACACACACACACACACACACACACACCTACATGTAAGTTATACAATCTACAATATGGACCAATATTTGGAATAAGACATTTTGCAATTAGTGTCTTACCCTTTGAAACAGAGCTTGATACAACCTTGGAGTCTGCGCGAAAATCTGAAAAAAATATGTATCAGACTTAGTATGTCACAAGAACAGAGTCAGTCTCGAAGAATATTAAGCATGATAATTGAATAAACTCACTCTCCTGAGATCACACTGATAAAAATCTACATAGTAAAATTGATTAACAGTTTAAGGAAAAGTATTCTAGTTATTTGACGGAAACTATCTGTTGCAGACAGACAGAAATATGCCTCCAATCTCCAAGTTCTGTTATAAAATTATGGACTTTTACTGACTTTAATCCGGTACAAATATATTCATTAAATAAAAAGATCCTTGTTTCTGTTTTTAGAAATTGACATTGACGTATTGAATTCTTTTATTATTTTCTATTTTTTTTCGCAATTATCAACAAAGAATGATTACACTTAAAAAACCCATAAACATAACATGTACTTACTTGTAGCACTGCGCTGATACAGCAGGACATACCGATGTTGGGAATTCCCTATTTTAGAAAAAAAAATTACGTGGCTTTAAAAAACAACAAATGCTACATCTGTACATTCCATTGATCTTTTAAAATATTGACATTGAACAGTTTGATGTAATTCTTCTCTTGTGTTTGTTAGGGAACTGTTAACATCATACAAAATGGCAATTTCATCAGACATTCGACAGAATGACTGATTCAGTTGTGTTTTACATCAATCAGATCCATTTTGAAAGATGAAGATTATATATCAACATATAATTACAACGAAAATCGTCTGTGTGACAAACATCACAGAGTTCTGCTGGTCATTCGGTATCACTGGTGTAGAGTTCGATATTTATCCTCCGCTCAATGTTTGACAGCCATGCAAGTTTTAAACCATTTTAGAATAAATCAAAAAATTGCTGATCTGTGTTTTATAATATATGCAACAATGATGAATTATTAAATTAATACTTCTGCTTACATACGTCATCCAAACATTTTTCTATAGCCATACAGAATGTCGAACAGTTTCATATATTGAGACCGAAGCAGAAAAAAAATGTACCATATAATGTTATTAATGATAACAAAAGTGTCCCTTTATTGGCTGACCTGTTCCTTTATTCATACGAAGCATATTTTACAATGAACCGATATGCCAGGGCGTGTTCAACATATGTACATTGATATACAGATGTAAATTACTCACTGGCAAATTATTGACAGAGGGATGTCAACGTTCCGCAAATTTTACGGTCGGTATATAAGTCTTGTTTGCGATTACTGGTTCACTAAGTGAAATGTTGAGTTGCCTTTTCGTTGGTGCTTGTTGAGACGTCTGTACCAACTGCGACGAGGAATTGTTCCTCACGTATTTTATTTGGATTTGGAACTCACGGCGGAGTGCTTACTCCTCCATGGCACCTGAC